>CAOLHI010000115.1:600000-917254 GCA_948474755.1 Ctenosaura bakeri
TGCCAAAGGTTTTAATAAATAGCTCAGTTTTTCTGGGCTGAATATGTAGGATTTGACAGGTATATATAAACTTCCCTTGTAAACAACTGGATCTCCTAGCCATCACAAATAAGCAATGCCCCTTGCAAGAACCTTGTGCAACAAGCTGACAATAAAACAAAACAAAACAAAACAAAAAAGCAAGTCAAGCCTTTTGGTCTTTAAAGTATCGCCTACTGTTTCTTCACAAAACTTCACTGCATTCCGCATCTGTAAACACAGTTTCACTGCACACTATATCTATAGACATTTAATATGCCAAAAAACATGGGGCCTTTCCGCCCTACACTGTTATAGTGTTATTATTCCACTTTCAACATCTTATAGAATTCTGGGGTCTGTAGTTTAGGGAGGGGCCTTTAGAATTCTCAGCCAGAGAGCTCTTGGGCCTCAGTAAACTACAAACCCCAGAAGTCCACAGGATGTTGAAAGTGGAATAATAGCACTATAACAGTGTAGTGCAGAAAGGCCCTTAGACTGCAGCCAAAGATGGGGCTCAGTAATTCATGGCAATATGTGAATGGCAACCTCTTCATCTCTGCTACTCTTGTCTTGCTTATTCTTTCTAACAGTAACTAAATTGTCAGCAACATTAAAAACTCTTTAAAACATACAATTAAAAACAATAAAAAGCAGCTTAAAAACAGTACATTTCAAAACAGTGCAGCACCCTATTAAAAGCCCTTTCTTTAAAACCATTCGGTTCTCAAAAGCCTGTCAGAATAAAAGGATCTTTTCCTGGCAATGGCAATACAGCAAGAAATGGCCTGTTCTAACTTTTGATGAAGGGAGTTCCAGAGCATATGAGAATCTTCAAGCATCCTTTGTCATCCTTGTCAAGCATCCTTTACGTGTCTATACTCACCAATTGCTAATTCGCATTATGATGACCCCCTGTTTTCTTGTTTTACCATACCCACTCTCTTTCTGAAGCACTTTAACCTGCAGCCATTTTCTTCTTCTCACTCCACATATTGGATTATGCGTAAGCATAACAAAGTCATGCTTATAAATCTACTTTTATAAGTTTTACAGAGAAGGCTTAAGTTTATTTCTTTTCTTCAATAGACTTGTGCATGGGTAGATATGTGTGGCCATGAGTGTTGTTCAGCTTTTGCCAATTTGGTTATTTTTGTTAAGAGAGCCACTACTGTTGCTCATATTTTCAATACCAGTGAGGCAAAAACCTGGCCTTTGGGATCCTCTACCACTTCCTGACACCTTACGAAATCACTTCAAGAAACTCTCCTACCACCACCACCACCACCACTACCATCAAATGAGCTATAGTGCATGATTATGCGATACAGTATACTCTGCTTATGCCCACCTGCCCTGCAATATAATGAAAAACTTAAGAGATTAGTTTGCACATACCTACAAGTAGCTAGATCAGTCACAAAACCCACAGGCTCTTTCCTCAGTCCCAAGATCACCATGGCCATTTCCGCACGAGTCTGTTATAGTGTGATGATTCCACTTTCAACCTCCTGTGGAATCCTGGGGTTTGTAGTTTTGGGAGGGCTGGCTGGCCCCTCCCAAAACTGCAAACCCCAGGATTCCATAGGAGGTTGAAAGTGGAATCATCGTGCTATAACAGACTCGTGCAGAAATGGCCCATGTTTGGCAAGGATATGAGAAAGGGCCTTTTCAGCACCAGAGCTCCTTGCTGAGAGAGGCTATGCTCCCACTCCCACCCCATTGTTCTTCTTCTGCCCACTTTAAAAAAAAATCAGGAAGGCCTCTGTCATTTAAGTTAGTCTGCTGTTGAAAGAGGTTTGGATTGCTAAGCTGACAATGAATTTGGCAATTCAGCCCATAACTATCAGAAATTTTCCTTGTAACCTGTTTCACCTAGGTTTTCTTTTTTCTAGTGGAGTTCTTTTTCTGGCTTGAGGAAAAATAAGAAAATGCTACGAAAACATCCTATAGAATCCTGGGATTTGTATTTTACGGAAAGGCCTTTAGAATTCTATGCCAGAAAACTCCTCTGTTGCCTCTGACCAAACTGCAAAAACAAGATTCCATAGCAGGCAGCCATGGCAGTTAAACTGGGATCATAACACTATAATAGTAGAGAATGAAAGAAACCCTGGACAAGAGAACCATCTCGACCCACAGAGCCTTTTAGTTGTCTTAGTACAATGTCAGCACATTGGTCCTCATCCAGCCCATTACTACATTCAGACATTGATCCAACACTTACATGACCTCTCGTGACTCAGAAGACAAGGAGAAATAGAGCTGGGTGTCATCAACACACTGATGGCATCTCACTTGATAGGTGATTGATGGGGATTTGGGGATGATTCAGAAACTGATATGCCATTTTTCACTGTTTCATCTAGTTTGGCCATCACTTTTGTCAGAACTATGGCCCATCTCCTTTTCAGCCCAATGAATGCTGATCAGAAGCAGCTGAAGGTCAATGGCCAGTTTGGAGTAAAGGCAAAGCTATTTGATGCAATGCTCCGCTTGGACATGCATTATGTGGGAAAGAAAAAAAGAGAGAAAGAGAAAGAGGGAGGGAGAGAAGCTCAAAGAGAAAGAAAGAAAGAAAGAAAGAAAGAAAGAAAGAAAGAAAGAAAGAAAGAAAGAGCGTATACAGCCTTCCTATACTATTTCAAGGACAGTTTGCATATCAGTCATCTTGAGCCAAAGGGAATGTGGATAGCAGCCAAGCTAGGCAACTAAGGCTGGCGTAGGGGTGGAGAATAATTACAAGAAGTTAATTTATAAAGTGGAGCTCCTGTGGATTTACAAGATGCAATAAACAAATGAGACAGCTTGTAAGGGGGGGGGAATAAAGCAGGGTAATAACATTCTAGATGAAGGATTTTTACTTTAACCTAGAGAGATCAAATCAGATCTTTATGATGCAAAGTAACACAAATGAGATACAGAGTTAATCAGGCCTCATTTAAGACAGAATGGTCTACCCGACTTTTGGAGAATTTCATTGTCAGTAAGGCTAGAGACAGCCAAACTATACCTAGAAAAAATTAAGTCTGTCTTTGAATAACAAGCCCACCCATGACAATGCCAGTTACCTTTAGGATTCATAAATGGTTGGTTGGTCAGTAACTCTCTCTTGAGTCAGGACTGCAACTGGTTTCACATCAACAGCAAACAGCTTTTTTAAAGGACCAGTTGGGCATAAACAGCTCTCACAAAATGGTTTTCAATTGTTTTTAACAGTCTTAGTTTGAGCTAATCTAAAGATCAACTTCCTTTCTATGCATTTTCTGCTGTCTCTGTTTTCATATTTATCTTTGGCTTAAAAGAACTAGCCTGGAATGCTAAACTAAATAGGCCAACTCAGCAAAAAAGGCATAAGAGAAATTTGATGTAAGTTGTTTGATTATTAATGGGTTTTGGAATGTTTAATTCTTTCTTGTTTTAAATTTTAAATTGCTTAATCTAATTTTATTTAAATCTGCCTGAGATCTTATGATATAGGGCAGGATATAGATATTTAAATAAAATAAATAAACAAATAAAAAGCAAGCCACTCCCATAGCACAGTTCAGCTCCAAGATCCTGTGTATGTTGTCTCAGAAATAAACCCCAATCACTTCAATGGGATTCCTCCTTCTTCAGGAAAACTTGGAGCAACAATCTACATTTTCATAAACAGTTAAAACAAAAATTGCGTATACCTAAAATAATAAATATTCAAATACAATAAAAGCAGTCCAAACAAACAGCAATATAAGATAGATAATATGTTCATTTATCCCACAAAACATGTGCAAATAGACATGTTTTTAAGTGACATCTGAAAGACAAGTGTGAGTGAAACAGAGATTTCAGACCAAACACAGTTCCATAGTTTGAGTTCTAGGACCAGGAAAGCCCTGCCATGCCCAGTAGGAGCCATACTACAATCACAACTTTCTCGGCAGTTCTTAAATCTTAAGCATTTTTGTACTGAATCACACAGTCCTTTCAGTCCTAGGGCCCAGAGTCACTTAGGGCTTTGTCCACTAACACTTTGAATTGGGCTTTGTTCAACTTGTTGAAATTTATGAGATAAAAGTACTTCATTTTAGGTCAATCATATACCTATGCTTGCAAATCCTCAGGAAGTAATGGCCAGACTTTGTTCTGCTTGGGTATGTATTACACAATTGGAAACATACCCTTAGAAAGGCTTTTTACATTCCTAAATGAAATGATGAAGCTAGAAGCTTTAGGCTTCATGTGTTTTAACACCAGCAGTCATTATATGCAGACTAAGCTCCCTATGTACTGGACAGAAGGCAGCAGATTCGCACCCTGAAAAGTCAGCTAATGGTAAAAATGACATTGTTGTTTCATAAATCATTTTGCAGTTGAAAAGCACCACAAAATGCTGCCTCCTAAAAATGTTCTGGTAATCTCATAATACAAGTCACTGGAATAACTTAAAGCACTCTGGGTTGTCAGTTAAATTTTCTGCTAGCATGGGAGTGGAGAGAGTACATTGTGAGAAATGAGTATCAGATGCCAGAGAAATAACTTATGGAGCAAAGTAGTTTTTAAAAATAGCATTGCAAGGGGAGGGGAAAATATAAGGATTTAAAAGCAATTGCAAGTGGAGAATTCAGCTAGGAATGAGATCCAGTAGAGTTAGTCATGTGCAGCCCACCCCCCACCCCCCGAGGCAAAGAACACGTCTGCCAAACCTTCCCTGAATTGCACCATTAAATGCAACAACTACATTCAGACTTTAAGAGGCATAATAGATAATCCCTATCTAAATCAGAATGCCCAACATTATTATACATAGTAGGAAGCCAGTGAAGTAATATGTTCTGGAAAATCATTTGAAATAATTCTGAAATTGTACCGTCTGGGTATATGGAAATAATCTTTCCACTTGTACTCTCTCTTGGATTTTTGAAGCTAAAACTGGAATAGCTTGCTTTTTGCACACATATTTTTTATCATTAAGTTTTTGTTATTAAACTCACCACCACCCTTTATGACCGAGCTACATCTGGTATTGAAGGGAATACCCTGTGCCAAGAACAAGATACAGGAGCCCTAACTAACTTGTGAGGAAAGAGAGTACACTACTTCTGCCCTCTCCATGTGTGGAGATTTCTCAGGGGCCTGGACTGCATAGAGCATCTCCATGTATAATAGAAGATGTCCTCCTCAGCTTGAAGCTGTCCTGCATGTGAGGAGAGTCGCAGGTTTGCAGTCCAATCTACGGGAAAAAAGGGAGGATTTTGTACTGGAGGGGAGAAAATAAAGATCACAGCTAATACTGGCAGCTCTTCTCCTCACACATTTCTGCTACTAAACTTGGAATTCAAGAGGAATCTCACTGGCAAACTCTTTGTGGTATAAATTTTGGGAACCCAGAATAGTCATCAAGATCAGAACTGCCCAAAATACCTTGAGCTGATGAGATAAAATAATAATATATTGCCAACACCTGTCTTCAGATTTCCTCAAGTCCATATCAGACATTCATTATAATTTTGTTAATGCTGTTTAATATCCTTTACATCTCTAGGCAGAAACTGTACGGCAGACTGGCAGAAACTGAGCAGAACACATTATTTTCTTTAAGCATATTATGATATTATAATACTATATTAGTGTCCTCATAATCATCTTCAAAAATCATTTTTTTTAAATGAGCAGCCCTTTCTTGTTTGTATACTTGAGCTTTGTGATTATATTTGCAGGAAATAATTTAAGGTACTTGAAAATGGACCACTAAGAACTGCCTGGCCTATTTCTGAAATGGCTTTAAGTACTCTATTCTGCAGCAGTGAGCAGCTTTTGACAGGCTTAGTTTCACTGTGTAGAAGTACAACTCAGGAGAAGTTATTTATTTAACAGGGAATACTTTGGCTGCTCATATGCTGAATAGCAGGACAAATGATACGTCAGGGGCCAAATCCAGTTACACCATGAAAGATTTTTAAGACCAAGCAATGTTTAAATCTGAAACTGGGGGGGTGGGGATGGCTCTTCCAGGAGATTGGAATGCAACAAGGACAAAAACTAACAGAAGAAAAATGTTTGTGACACTCAACCACAACACAATTGTGCTTTTTCTACAAAATTATCATTTCAATACAGCTGTCAAAGCAAATCAAGACCCATATCCATTGGGACTGAATCCTCTAAACCCAAGAATGGACGCTCTGATTTGACCTAGTTTTCCCTCACTAATGCAGTAGTGGTCTATATTATTAAAAAAACAATTGTAATGGACTCCAAAGGTATACATGGTGAATCCTCTTTAGAGGTTGTCATATTGTTGCCTTGAGATCCCTTCTAGCCATTTAGACCTTTTACTGAAATGGCAGTGGTAGCTTTGGGGCAGAATTCTGTTGGGACACTATGGTCATGGTTGCGCTTTTTCCAGAGTCAGACAGCAAGGGTAAAGGAACACTAACAAGATCTGGCTCTGAGCAGCCTTCTTTCTCTATGGATATAACATCTGTAGCTATTTCTCTTGTGCTCTTGCTGCTGGCATAGCGGCCAATAGAATTCTGGCCTTAATGCTTCATTTTTTCCATAGTAGAGGTGCATGTGCAGCATATTGGCTGAGACACCAATCAAAGATTTGTGCTATGGTATCCATGGGAGCCAGTGTGGTGTAGTGGTTTGAGTTGACCCTTTAACTGCCATGCATGCATGCCTTTTCAAAACCCTCCCTCAGCCAATCACCAGTCTCTCCCAACAATCCATTCCCTCACCTCCTCCTAACAGATTCTTATTACTATATACTATATACTATATACTTATTACTATATATTGCATACATAAACATATTTTACCTTGATTCATCAAATGAATGCACAAACATTTGTCCCCCCTCACACACAACCCAAAAAATTCATAACATCAAGGGCATCCTTTCAGCTCCTTCACCAGCTGTGCATTCTTCCCTTCTGCCCCTGAGCTCACAGCAATATGGTTTCTTTTCCTTCAAAGAGAGGGAACAAACTCTAGAACAGCTGCACCCTGGGAGAAGCCAAAGTGTCCCACCTCAGAACAAGTCAGTTTAAGTCCTGCAGAGGAGGACATGGGAGCATTGGTTAGGCCTCATTTGGGATCCTGTGTCCAGTTCTGGGTACCTCAATTCAAGAAGGATGTCAACAAGCTGGAACGTGTCCAGAGGAGGGCGACCAAAATGGTGAAGGGTCTGAAAGCCATGCCCTATGAAGAACACCTTAGGGAGCTGGGTATGTTTAGTCTGCAGAAGAGAAGGTTAAGAGGGGACATGACAGCCATGTTTAAATATTTGAAGGGATGTCATGTTGAGGAGGGAGCAGGCTTGTTCTCTGCTTCTCCAGAGACTAGGACAAGGAGCAGTGGATTCAAGCTGCAGGAAAGGAGATTCCACTTGAACCTCAGGAAGAACCTCCTGGCAGTGGAATATGCTGCCTCGGAGTGTGGTGGAGTCTCCTTCTTTGGAGGTTTTTAAGCAGAGGCTGGATGGCCATCTGTTGGGAATGCTTTGATGGGCGTTCCTGCATAGCAAGGGGTTGGACTTGATGGCCCCTGGGGTCTCTTCCAACAATATTATTCTATGATTCTATCACACTAGTCGTCACAAATGCACTGCTGGACTGTGTGGAGGGCCCATCCTCTTACAAGTAGTGAGGGAATCCATTTGATAGTTAATTTGATGTGTTTCATATCAGGCAGACCGCTCCTGTTTGCCTATCTGAGTGATTAATTGTTCTAACATAGTAATGAGGCAAAGAAGAAGACTTTTCCTCACAAAAATGAAAAGCCTACCATTGATCCTTATTTCTTTTTTTAACAAAGTCTAGCAGCCCCCAGAAGAATGTGATCAATAAGTGTGTGAAATGCAAAGCAAACATTATGACCAGCCTACCAGAGCTGCCTCTTGTCTTGTACCCAGCTGTGAATGACCCAGTGCTTATCAAGGTACAAACTGGCTAAGATAAATATTAAACTGCATTCCTAAGATTCCATTCAGTGACGCAGTTGGCACCTGATGCTATAGCAAAAAAACTGTGGCACCATGCACCACCTTCAGGGCAAAGATAGTCTTTCCAGGGAAACCTAACATCTGAAACAAGAAACACAGCTGAACATCTGAATAACCAGTCAGGGTGAATGATGGGTGGGAAGGACATGATGCATAGCACAATTTTTAATTTTACTTAGAAAAACAGCAAATATAAGGACATGCTAAAGCTAGACATGCAAATGACACCAAATTGGGAGGGGTTGCTAATACGCCAGAGGACAGGATCAAAATTCAAAATGACCTTGACAGATTGGAGAGCTGGGCCAAGGCTAACAAAATGAAATTCAACAGAGAGAAGTGGAAGGTCCTACACTTGGGTAGAAAAAATGGAATACAGAAATATAGGATGAGGGACACGTGGCTGGATAGCAGTACGTGCGAAAGGGATCTAGGAGTCTTAATAGACCACAAGTTGAACATGAATCAGCAGTGTGATGCGGCAGCCAAGAAAGCCAATGCAATTCTTGGCTGCATCAATAGGAGTATGGTGTCTAGATCGAGGGAGGTACTGGTACCACTCTACTCTGCTTTGGTTAGACCTCATCTTGAATACTGTGTCCAGTTCTGGGCACCTCAATTCAAGAAGGACATGGTCAGGCTGGAGCAAGTCCAGAGGAGGGCGACCAAAATGGTGAGAGGCCTGGAAGCCATGCCCTATGAGGAGACTTATACCCTTTTTGCACGCTGCTTCTAAAGCGAGAGGGCCCCTTGAGCGATGCTCAAGAGCCTCACACAGACCACACAAGCACCTTTTCATTTTTGGCTTAAAACTGAAAATGGTGTGTGGTCACGCAATGCTCCCAGGGCCTGCATGCACCTACCTGCCCTGCGGGGCCTCGGGAGCCGGCCCAGTTGCGCTTCCTGCCTCAGCACTAGCCTACAATTCCCAGGCTGTGCTGCGGTAGGAAGGGGCACGGTGGTCGCATGACCAGGAAGCACTGCAGAATTCAAGCAGCAGGGAAGCGGCAGCGTTCCTGCTGAGGCTTTTCACGCAAGATGCCCCCCTCCCCCAGCCACGTGAACGGGTAACGTGCGAAAAGGGCCTTAGACAGCTGGGAATGTTTAGTTTGCAGAAGAGACAGTTAAGAGGGGACATGATAACCATGTTTAAATATTTGAAGGGACGCCATGTAGAGGAAGGAGAGGGCTTGTTTTCTGCTGCTCCAGAGACCAGGACAAGGAGCAATGGATTCAAGCTGCAGGGAAAGAGATTTCACCTGAACCTCAGGAAAAACTTCCTTACAGTCAGGGCTGTCCGGCAGTGGAATATGCTGCCTCGGAGTGTGGTGGAGTCTCCTTCCTTGGAGGTTTTTAAGCAGAGGCTGGATGGCCATCTGTCAGGAGTGCTTTGAGGGTGTTCCTGCATGGCAGGGGGTTGGACTGGATGGCCCATGTGGTCTCTTCCAACTCTACTTTTCTATGATTCTATGATTCTATTCATAGTTGAGCAGTGGCAGAAGGATGCTCTGGGATGCAGAACATCATTCTACCATTGCTTAGTTTTTGGGGACCTCAGTATGTCCTTATATTTAAGTAACCTTCTAAGCTGTATAGGGGAATGAATCACTAGTGGTAGGTGCGCTACCACTTGGGCTCAATTTCCCCAACCTGGTTTCAGCATCATTTAGTTGGCTGTATTAGCCAATATTGTGTAGTGTTTTGAGTATGATTGTGGAAAAGCAGGGTTCAAATACCTGCTCAGCCATGGAAACCCACTGGACAACCTTGGGCAAGTCAGACTCTCTCAGTCTCAGAGGAAGGCAAGGGTAATCCCCCCCCCGCACCTGAACAAATTTTTACCAAGAAAAACTCATGATAGGTTTGCCTTAGGGTCACCATAAGTCAAGAAGTGATTTGAAGGTGCATAACAACAATTAGTAATTAGTAATTAGCTCCAAGTTCTAGCTTTGTCTCCCAACACATTTTCCTACAAATTTCATCATTTGTGTTTCTGCTTAAGCAAGGAGCCATGAAAGGAAGTCAATAAAGCAGATGATTCTCTGGATAAGCTTGATATAGCATATACAGTGGCCCCTCGGCTTTCACAAAAGTTTGGGGCACAGAACCCTCATGAAAGTGGAAAAACCACAAATAACTCCCCCTATCCTCCCCATTCCATTCACTTCTAGGGCTCCCCTCCATTTTCTTATGGGAATGGAAGAAGAGAGCTCCAGAGGGGAGAATGTCTTCCCCCTACATTCCCTTGACTTTTTCCTGAGTGTACTTGCCTGACTTCTGCATACCTGGCAAAATGCAAGGGATTGCGAGGATGAGAAGAAGGGGAAAGCATACATGCTTGCGAATAATCAGATTTTCAAAGGAGTACCCAGCTTGTTGGGGGCATGTATAGAAAAATGTTTCGAAATACATGCTATTTGTAAGTTGTTTGCCGCCTCAATCCATATGGAGAGGCGGGATACAAATAAATAAATAAATAAAAATCCAAAAATTAGGAGGAAGGACTGTAGGACCATTTGAAGAAACCAATTGTGTGTATTGGCAATACTAGGGCTCACTCTGCAGTTAGCTGCATGTGACAGAGGGTATGCTCTAGAGAGAGGAAATCACTGCAGCACCACTGGTATGCAACATACACAAAATTGTTTCCATATAAATTCAGCCCATACACAAGGATAAGGACACCCAGAGAAACAACCTTGTTGCTTTGGGATTGTTGTTAGTTTTTAAAATTTGTTAAATGGCATATGGAGTTTGCTGGCAAATTTGTTCAAGTATTTCTTGTCGTGGGATCAACATATGTTGACAGGTGACTTTAAGGCACATACACACACATTTCTTGAAATGTCTGTTGCAGAGCTGGAAAAGATGCAGAAAATAATAAGAAGTAATTCTTCTATGAGAAAAGGTAACAGAATTTTTTGCTTAGAAAAAGAGAGAAATAAGGAGGAACACAACAAAGTGTGGAGAAAGCAGATAGGGAGATGTTTCCCTTTCTTGCAACTAGATTACTGGAGGGTGACTCAGTGAAGTTAAATGGTAGGCAATTTATGATGAAAGGAAATGTTTCTTCATACCACCGCATCTTGAAAAACAGAATTTGCTGCAAGAAGGGGATTAGATCATTCCACGGAGGATAAAGCTATCAATGGTTGCAATCATGAGTGCTATATATACAGAGAGAGAGAGAGGTACAGAGGGAGAGAGGTTCTTTAGTAACATGGGAGACTACTGTTAACACTCCTATCCTGCCTGAGGCTTTCTTGGAACAGAATGCTAGACTTAACAGGCCTTTGGTTTGATTCAGTAGGATTCATCTTAAGCCCTCAGAAAAAATTTCTGTTACTTCAGCATTGACACTGTTGCTAGTACTCGTAGGCTGCCAGCTGTCCATTCCTTTCAGACTCATGCAAAGTGATAAGCAGACAGGGATCAGCAGCTGCCTCCTCCACTTACAGCCCACTAAAATGCCTCACAGACTTATCCATTAAAGCCTCAGGTGTATTGAACTACATCTTTCATAATTTATCAGCTATGAATACTATGGGTTGTAGTCCACCACACTTTAATGAGCAACAACAATACACTACTATTCAAACCCAACAGAAACAAGCTGCATTTAAAATTTACTTTCCACACTCCGCGTGAAAGTCCCATTGAAGTCAATAGGACTCACCTCTGAGTAGACACCGAATCATAGCGCTCAAAGAGATCACATGGACCATTGAGTCCAACCTTCTGCCATGCAGGAATATACAATCAAAGCATTCCCAACAGATGGCCATCCAGCCTCTGTTTAGAATCCTCCAGAGTAGGAGATGCCATCACACTCTATGCCGGCATATTCCACTGATGAACTACGAGGAAGTTCTTCCTAATGCTTAGATGGAATCTCTTTTCCTGTAGTTTGAATCCATTGCTCTGTGCCCTAGTCTCTGGAGCAGCAGAAAACAAGCTTCCTCCATCTTTCATATGACATCCCTTCAAATATTTAAACATAGCTATCATGTCACCTCTTAACGTTCTCTTCTCCAGGTTAAATATACACAGCTCCCAAAGCCTTTCCTTACAAGGCATGGTTTCCAGGCCTTCTACCATTTGGGTGGCCCTCCTCTGGACATGTTCCAGCTTGTCAATATCCTTCTTGAATTGTGGTGTTCAAAACTAGACAAAGTATTCTGAGTGAAGCCTGACCAAAGCAAAATAGAGTGATACTATTACTTCCTTTGACCTAGATACTATACTACTATTGATGCAGCCTAGAATTGCATTGGCTTTTTTAGCTGCTGCATCACACTGTTGACTCATGTTCAGCTTGTGGTCTACTAGATCTCTTTCACACATACTATGATCAAGCCAGGTGTTACCCATCCTATATCTGTGCATTTCATTTTTTTTTCTGCCCTAGTGTAGTACCTTTCATTTCTCCCTGCTGAAATTTGTTTTTTTAATTTGGCCCAGCTCTCTAATCTGTTAAGGTCATTTTGAATTCTGATCCTGTCCTCTAGGGTATTAGCTAGCCCTCCTAATTTGGTGTCATCTGCAAATTTGATGAGCATGCCCTCTATTCCTTCATCCAAGTCGTTGATAAAAATATTGAACAGCACTGGGCCCAGGACAGAATCCTGTGGCACCCTCCTAGTCACTTCTCTCCAAGGTGAAGAGGAGCCATTGGTGAACATCCTTTGGGTTCAGTTGGTTGATCAATTACAAATCCACCAATAGTAGCATTATCTAGCCCAGACTTTAGTAGCTTTTTTGCAAGAATATCATGGGGAATCTTGTCAAAGGGCCGCATTTTACTAGCTTCTTTGCAAGAATGTCATGGGGAACTTTGTCAAAGGCCTTACTGAAATCAAGATATGCTATACCCACAGCATTCCCTTCACCTACCAAACTTGTAAATCTATCAAAAAAAAAGAGATAAGATTAGTGTGGCATGACTTGTTTTTGAGACACCCATGTTGACTTTTAATGATCACGGCATTCCTTTCTAAGTGCATACAAGCTGTTTAATGATCTGCACTAGAATCTTTCCCAGTATTGATGTCTGGCTGACTGGGTGGTAATTGTTTGGTCCTCTTTTTTAACTTGTTGTTATCCAGATTTTGTGCAATTTACTGGAGCCAATCAGAAGCAGCAACTTTTCTCAAGAAATCCCACAGAAAAAACTTCATGTCTAGTTCTGGAAAAGAATATAAATTACTCCCATTTAGATTATTAAATAAAGTTTAGAACAAACAACGGCAATTGATTTTCCGAGAAGTGTGCATTGCCCTATGGATATTTTATTTGTTTTTCTGCATATTGCCTGTGACTATAACAGACTCTGAAAGATGTTTCAGTAAGTAGCACCCATCAAAAACTGCAGGTATTCTACAGTGGAGAAAGAAAAGCTGCCCAGCATCCTGTCATAAGAGGACAACTTGCAAGAGAAATTGTTTCGGGGAAGCTACTTCATCATTTTGCCGTTTTAAAAAGGCCAGTAAAATAAGGCTATAAAGTTAGTTGGTCTAATGTCTTCAGCGATGTTGGTCCATTAGAATATTTTGAAAATCTAGATCCCTTAGCTTTTCACAGCTACACATAGATAGTAAAGAAAATCAGAATTTTAACAAGGAAGCTAACACTTATATGACATGTTAATGGAAGGAATCCTGTTCACTAATGGCTTGGTGCTTCTTATGGTTTACAGTTTAAAATCAGATTAATAGGACAACTTCATGCCAGCAGTTGTGGGCACATATGACATTTTCATCTGGTGTTTCATCTCTTCAGCCCCAGCCAATCAGCAACAGTCACTTAACCCACACAGAGGTCACACAATACCCTGCTTTTCTTACATCAGCCACAGGGCTTAAGGGATCATTATTCTCTGAGCCCTCTGGCAAATTTCAGAGAGTAGCATCTTTTAGAACATTTCATGTCCCAAACTAGATCTGGGCCTACAACCAGTCTTTCCAGACTAAGGGGTAAAGGAGAGCTCTCTCTTAAGGCTACAGTTAGCAAGCCAAAAAACTAGATAGGCTGATCTTTTAGTCTGTAGAAAACAGCAGTTTTCCAGCAGCTTATGGGGATGTGTGTACACATATAATTTATCCGTAGTCTTAAAGCACAAATCTCCTCTGTCATTACTGCTTAAGAGGCCTTAGCTAGAAAGGGTCTGAGTGTGCCAGTTTCTCTATTGCATCATACTAATTTTCACAGACATAACCTACCATAAAACCAAAGCATTTTCCCTCACCTCTGATTTCACACTGGGTTTATACAAAATGAGCACATTTAAAATCTGGGCTGTGCTTAAGAGCAGGTTTTCTCTATGAGTATACTTTCCACTTCTGCTCTCAATAAAATTCACAGCTGCCTTAAAGCTAGCATGAGGCACTTAAAGTTTAGCAAGGTTTTTAGAAACAAGGGGCTTTCAGGTTACACATATGAACTGTAGTAATCAGGATTACAATGGATTAATTACATTACCTTCATTATTCTCATCCTTCAACAAGGTCAATGTAAAACCTAAAACTGAATCCTTCTGTTTGGGTCTCTAGCCATATCTTTCACAGATTTTTTAATGCTGTATAATAGTGAAAGATAACTGATATAAAGAAGTTGTTCAACCCCAAGAAAATTATTTTGAGGATAACTGACAAATAAGTAAGTAGTAACGACAGAAGTCTAGACCATGAAGTCAGGGCTGGCTCAACTATCTACTCAACTACCAGCAGTAGTTCCCATATATAGAACTTTGCCAAATCCTATACACTGGCCTCTTCTACATCATACCTGTCTACCATGTTCAATAGTCCATGCAAACAAACATTAGATTTCACAGTCTCTATAATGTTTTTTGACATCTGGGAATATATTCAGATGTGGAGAGAATCCTGTCCCATCAAGAGTAACATATGGTTTAGGAAGTACAGGATACATTTCTCAAAATTACAAGGCACCTAGTCTCCTATATCCAGTGTTCGAAGATGAAGTTCTACTGAGCTCAGTAAATCTACTTGTTTTTCATAAGGAGGAAGAAATCAGAAATTGGATCTGCACCTGGTAAATGTCCATGTTCATGCAACATTATTCATTTGATACAAAGGGAAAATGCTGTTGTACCTCCACTCTATTCTCAGGCTAAATTAAGATGCCAAATGATTTGTTTTGCTAAGTAAGAAATACAATGCAGTTCCCTCTCTACATTCACAGCTTTGATTTTTGTGAATTTGATTATTCACAAGGCATGTGAGCCTTCCAACCCCCGCCCATTCTCCTCCTCCCATTCCCTTCTATTTTACTGGGCATGGAGAAGGAAAGCAAGCAGGCCTGAACAAAAGGCAAGGGAACAGAGAGGAAGGTATTTGCGTACCTTGCTTCTCTGCTTCTGGTGCTCCCCCATCCCATTCCCATGTCTTTTGCCTGAGTACAGAGAACATGTGCCAAGGCAAAAGGCAAGGGAATGAGTGGAAGGCATGTGTACCACCCTCTTCCCATTCTCTTGCCTTTGGCCTGGATACACAGAAGGAAGGCTTGTGTACCACAGCAAAAGGCAAGGGAAAGAGAAGGAAGAACCCCAGAAGAGAATGGAACAGAGAGCGTGAGCGGAGTTATTCATGGTTTTTCCACTTTCACGAGAGTTCTGTGCCACGAACCCTTGTGAAAGTGGAGGGGGCCACTGTAATCAAACACAAAGAAATGCCTGGAAAATTACTCACTGTAGCAGTTGAACACTGAATATATTTCACTGGATCAACCAAATCAGCAAACATCCTCATAGATTTTTCTGCCTGATTCCATCCTACACACTGGAGATTGGTGGTAGCAAATGAAAAAAAGTGTTCTAATGGTGCAATCCACTGTGAACATATCAACTGAATTCAAAAAGGCATTGTTTAACTGATAGAAATGTCTATAATTCACTGGTAATGGATCATACAGGCAACAGACAGAATTTTTCTGTGTAGAAGAGGAAAGTGTGCATTTTTGTTACAGCAGAAAAAATAAAAAGTTTAAAGGTATAATCTAGAAATTAGAAAATTCCAAGCTGGTTGAGAATTTAAAATAAAAAAATTCAGCCCACCTTTCTCTGCCATTTGCATGCCAGTTAAATTCCACTACCATCAGAATCCTATAGATATCTACTGAGAAATGAGCCTTGCTGAGTTCAATGAGGCTCACTCCCAGAAAACTTGGTATAGAATTGTAACCTTAGCAATCGATAGTTGGTTTCTTGATTGGCTGGGATCTACATATCACAACCCCTAGATCAGTGAAAACTCAGCCCTGAACATTTTTCATCAAGAGTTTGTTCCCTGCTTAACCTGTGTCCTTCAATTTTAGCTTCCAACTTCCCTTGCATTCTCAGCTTACTATGAACTGCCCTTTTTGCATTTTGATCACACCTACAAGATTTAGATAATATTTTCCTGTAGATTCTAATGAAATAAGTCACTATATTTTCCATCATGCTTAACCTAACGCAATCCATCTCTATCTTTGATCAAAGTTGGTTCAAATTGTTACCTGTTCTCAGATGTATGTTTCTGCTGACAGGTCCAACAAAGGTGATTTTTCAGTGGAAGCAAAGATTAGATACCTTAGAGACAACTAGAGAAGGTGTCCACTAGAATGATCCTTTTCATATTCATGAGGCATTCAACAATTCACGTGCCATCCTCCTTGAGGAATTCCATGGTCCACCTCAGATTATAAATTCAGGTCCAGTTTTGTAATCCTGGGAGCCAGGGTGTGTTTTCTGGGTAATTCTTGCAATCCTGGGAGCCAGGGTGTGTTTTCTTGGTTTTCTTGGTAATCCTGGGAGCCAGGGTGTGTTTTCTTGGTTATACCAATTAACTTGTGTTCATACAAATATTCTTCTCAGGTTACCATCTTTCTGTCCAGATGTTTTTCCTGTATTAATTCCAAGTCATATTTCTATTATGATTTTCTGTAATTAGGATGTCTCTTGCACAAGCGGCATAGCCTTACGCCCATCAATGAAGTCCACAGTGTTTCTGAAACTAGTTCAGTTTACATTCCAGGGTGTGTGCCCATGTGAAAACCTCAAACTGGCTTATTACTCTTTGCCTCTCATTAGGATAATGAGATTGGGGCTGGTCTAAATGATCATTCAAGCATTTCTCCCAACTGTCTGAGGTTTGTGGTTGTGAAAAGAAACTGCTGGTATGGGTCAGACTGGTTGAACAAGTCTGGTCTGGCACATTTCCCACTGTGATGGAAATCAGCAGAATGGTGGCTGGCTACAGTGATGACCATACAATATTCTAGAAAGAAGTCTCCCTTATATTATCACCTTTCACTATGATTAAATGGACAATTCCAGCAGGTCTGGAATCAAATTTTGCTGTTGTTGCCCTCCCCCTCCCGGATGCTGCCAAATGGAACATGCTTGTTTTGCCGGGAGCCCCAAAAATGGGTGGAAAGGTTTATTGGTGTCCCATATGTAGTCCATAACTGCCCTAATACGGAATTTTGAGACAGTTACTTCAACTTAAAGACTCGGGAAGGAGAATGTTTGACTTTATTATACAAAGCAGCTTTCATACCTGAGTGCCCATCAACTCTTAATAACACAAATGAATAGCTGCAATACCAGTTGAACTATATATACTATACATATGAAAGTACATACACAGGTAAGTATAAAAATGAGCAAAAGGATATAAAAACCAGCAGGAGCACATCTACATTTTTGGATTGGATATATTTGAACATAGCCTCAAAAAAGGACAAGAAAGTTGCTATGACAGATTCTTCATAAAGAATGTCAAGTGATGGCTATATATTAATCTTAACACCATCATGTTATCAGTTGTTGACTTGTTCATTTGTTATACTTCTTAAATAATAATTAAAAAAACTATTTTTAAGCCGACAGTATCAAACACTGACTACGCATACAATGAGCCAGCCTGGTGTAGTGGTTTGAGTGTTGCACTACGACCCTTGGAGACCCGGGTTTGGTTCCCCACTCAGCCATGGAAACTCACTGGGTGACCATGAGCACATCACACACTCTCAGCCCCCAGAAAACCCCACGATAGATTCACCTTAGAGTGACCATAAGTTGGAACTGACTTGAAGGCACACAACAACAACAACAACAACAACAACAACAACAACATGCATACAATGCACAGCTATTTAGGGTGACTAAAATTAAAGGCTGAGATACAACATTACAATCTACATTTTATAACTTTACAGATCAGTATGTTGCAGAAATGCAATGAAACTCTGTTGGTTAATTGCAAAGATGCACATCCAGGCACCAGCCAAAGTGCTGCAGTGTGCATTGGGCACTTCTGATGTGCTTGGGCACCTCTATTTTAAAAATATTATTTATTTGGTAGTTTTAAAACAAACAGATACAGAATTAAAATCACAATTGCAGTCAAAACTATATATGTTCGAAAGCAAGCAAGCAAGCAGAGGAACCTAAACTAAAAATAAAAGACACAATACTGGCACACTAAGCTAACATACTAAACACTGGATAGATTCAATCAAGAAAGTCACATCCCTGAGTCTGCAAGACCTGAACAGGGTGGTTGATGATAACAGAAACAGAAAAAATATGTTATTCTACCATTACAGATCCAACTAAGTAATCCTACTAGAATTAAGAGTAACCATAGCCACAAATTACTGCATCATTAGATTTCTTATTGCTCAAAATGTCCATGAACGGTTTTCAGTCTTTCAAAAAATCTTCAACTCATTTATCCTTTAAAACCCATGTTATTTTGGCAATTTGCACTAACTCAGCAACCTTAACAGTCCATTCTTCTGTTGTCAGTGCTTCAGTCCATTTCCAAGTTTGAGCAAACAACACTGTACTCTTGCTGATGCTATCATGTAACAAAGAATAGCCACCAAAAACATTTCTGGTGACATTATAAGATCCATGCACTGGGCACTTCTGATGCCCATGAGGCATTCCTATTGTGCTCTAGCACTTCCTAGCCAGTATCTGGATCTGCACTGGGGAGTGCCCATTGTGCACCACGCCTTGGTACATACAGATGTTATGAAACCGCTCTGTTCAATTGTGTGAACCCATCAGGCCATTCACAAAAGCATAATTGCCAAACAGATTGCCAGCCAAGATGTCTGTCTGTCTGTCTGTCTCTCTGTCTGTCTGTCTGTCGATCTATCTATCGCTGTAGGACCAGCTATAGGACCAGATCCCTCTGGTGATCCACCCATTCTTCCTACATATATATTATTCAAGTAGTAGAGGAATTCACCTCACTCTCTACTGCATGTACATGTACACACATATATGTGAACATACTTATATTATTTTGCAGTTGCTACCCACGGGCCCACACTCTGTGACCTCACAATTACTTGATTATTTTATTATAAATGAAGTTAACTAGTTTATTATATTTAGAGTGAATGTATTTACGTTGAAAAATTAAGTGGCTCATGTATCTTCTTCTAAGTGCTGATGATGAAACACCGGCTGTTGTTGCACACATCAAAGAACAGAAGCACCAGCATACATTTTAGGCTTCTACAATGTGGTACCCTGACGCAAGTTTGAAACAGCTGTTAATTTTCCAGCCAGAAAACAGAAAAACTACTGGTGAAGTGCAGCTGTGGCTACTACCCAGTAAGAAGAGCCATATGCTAACAGATCAGCTGTGAATCCAACATGAAGCATCCTTTTAAGGTAAGCATTGTTCAGAGAAGGGGCCCTGCTAGATCGTTGTCATTTTGCCTATAACAAAGAATTTTGGGGGTGTCTGAAGTGCCTTGCTTTCCAATTTTATCTTAGGATTTCCATTTTTTTTAATTCCAGAAGGCAAAGCACATGCTGAATAATGAGGTGGGGTGGGCAAACACGGAGGTCATTCAAGGAAGAAGGGGAAAGATGCAAGGTACTGAACATGAGCAGACTGATGGTGCTTCCTTCCCACCCAGAAAGCAGCAGATGAACTATTTCTCAAATATCTTTCTGACAATAACAGAATTTTTCTCATTGGGATCAGTGACAAGAGTTTCAGAAGAGCAACCAGAAGACTGTTTATGAAAAAATAATACATCTAAGGAGTATTATGGGTTATTGTTGATGGGATAGAGTGACTCTAGTTTATATCTTATCAATGAAAGTTTTCGTTTCTTGCCTCTTTCTTATGTATATGTATTTATTTTCAGCCTTACTCATTACCTTTTAGTAGGTGGGAGCATGGATGAGTGACAAACGGGATTTTTAAAAAATTATGCAGTTGTTTCCTTTCTTTCTTCCAAACTCATAAAAGAAAAAAAAATGAAAGAAGGAGTGAAATCATGAGATATTTCATCTTCATTCTGTAATATTTTTAATTTAGCCACATAACATAAATTTAAACACCAGGTTAGAAGTAATTTAAGTGTATTAACGCCACCCTTCGAATGCAAACACAATTAGCATATGTTTCATGCTTTTTAGCATAATATATTAGCACGTTAACACTAACTTATGAAATGTCTGCTTAGGCATCTTATATCCTCAGCCTCTTTTTAATAATCCAAACCATCCTATTCCTTTGAGCTTTTCATATTCAGTCTATTTCCTTATTAAAATGTCAGTCACACACTAGCCACACCCCTTCTATTGTAGTTCCTTGCTTGTTTTATAAAATGATTACTTGCTGGGGCAACCAGGGCAACAGCAGAAGCAGTCCAAATATTATAGAATTCTCCTCCCCTTCTCAAAGGCTACTAGGAAGTTCATCTTCACACACGACAGTCAAGGTCAAACTATATGTTAAAGGGAATATATATGAAATCCCTCTGATTAACCCCTTTCGGCAACAAGATTTCCTGAGAGATACATATCTCACTAATCAATACTTCAAATTAAGTTCCTGTTTACCTTCTGAAGACCAATCACAAAGCAAGCTACACCCCAAATACCAGATATGCAGATGAAGGAAAATAGGTACTACGACAAGCAGACATCTTTTGCCACTTTTGAGGGGACGTTTTTGAGAAAAATGTGCTGAGCATTCTGTCTAGTGTGACCCTAAGATGATAAGAAGTCCAGATAGAACAGCTCCTGTGGTGAAATTTAGGATGCTGCCATACTTCCTTGATTTCTGCCACTGTCTTTTCTGCTTTTAGTACAGGGGTCTAGGCCTCCAAATACTATTTAACTACAACGACCAGCAGCTTTAGCTGGCATAGTCAATGATAAGGAATGCTGGGAGTTGCTATCCAGCAACTCCTGATGTAGTACCACCTTCTTTGTAGAGATAATATAATGCCACTGCCACTAAGAAATAGCCCAAATCAAGAAAAGCAGGAAAACAGTAGTTCTCTTGCCCTAGCAAAAGAGGAAAAGACCCTGGCAAACTGTTAAAAGGAAGAAAGATGCTGGGCATCCCTGCTGCTTTTATCAACAAGTGGGCACCTTCCTTTCTTTCTACAACAGCAAATAACTAAATAAAAAAGGAGGGCCTCTGCTGATGTGCTGATATTATTACATGGCAGAGCTGTAGTTCAGCTCTGTTTTCTCTGCCAGAGCCTTGAAACAATGGTATCTTTATTACAAGGTTCCTAAATAAATAATACAGCCTTCCAAGGCTAGTAGGTGACATACCTTTATTCTGGGAAGCCTGAAAACCAGAACCACTTACGACTTCAATCCCCTTAGTATGGTACAGGAATTTCCTTTGCCTCACCGAGCCACTCAACACATTCATTATTAAGCTTAACTCCTTCTGAGCCACTGTATCCATGTCATTTTACACCAGCTGGGGATCTGACCCATTCATCTAATTCAGGAAGGTGATCTCATAACTAGGGTGACAAAGAAGAACAGGGCTTATGTGCCTTTAACTGCTGTGTGTAGAAGACAGGTACTTGGGCACAAACGGCTTTTCATGCTTTGGTGAGAAATGTGCAAGGAAAACAGGAACACACTCAGAAATACCTGGTATCAGCAGGAGTGCTCAGATGCAAGAGAGCTCAGGGCTGCCAGACTCTTTAATAGTTTTGCAAAAGAAGAGAGTTTCACAAGATGTAAAATTGCTTGTCCTGAGACTCTCTTCTCCAAAACAATATACAGGAGCTTTTACTTCTGCTCACCCTAGAGATTCCAGGTAGTTCCAAAATGAGCTATAGTCCTGCTTTCCTATTATTTTTATTTTATTTTTTATTATTTATTTATTTGTATCCCGCCTCTCCATATGGATCGAGGCGGTGAACAACTTACAAATAGCATGTATTTCGAAACATTTCTATACATGCCCCCGACAAGCTGGGTACTCATTTTACTGACCTGCGAAAGGATGGAAGGCTGAGTCAACCTCGGAGCCGGGCAGGATCGAACTCACAACCTTGTGGCTCGCAGTACTGGCATTTAACCACTTACTGACCAGGCCTGTGACTGTCAACTGGCCATTGTAGAAAGTCATTTTTACTGGGGTGTACTGTATTTTGAGAGAGCCAGAATAGTGGTACTGGTTTGAGCACTGGACTATGACACTGGAGAGCAGAGTTTGATTCACTGCTCAACCATGGAAACCCACTGGGTGACTGTGAGTGTGCCACACACTCTCAACCCCCAGAAAATCCCATGATAGGCTCACCTTAGAGTATTCATAAGTCAGAAACAACCTGAAGGCACACAACAACAATAGCAACAGCCACATTTTTAAACCTTGTGTGGCAACTGACTTTTTAACTGTTTTGTATTAATGTTTTTAATATTGTTGTTTATTTAATTGCTGTTTAATTTTTGTTTTCTCTATTATTTAACTTACATTTGGTTTTATGAACTGCTTTTAGTCCTGTACTGAGAAAAAGGTGGAATATATATTAGATAGATAGATAATAAAAGGCAAATTTTAATCTTCTTTACATCCAGTACAACTAAACAAATACAAAATCCAGAATTAAGATCCATTAAATTGTCCATTTTATTACATTTTATTATACCCATTTGATGACATGAAACAGCTTCACATTTCAATGGTTTGCAAAGAAAATCTTGAATAACTGTTAGACTTCTGCCATCATGTCATTTTCTGCTATATATTCATTTTTGGGGACAACAAGTACAATCCAAACACAGCTACATGCATCTGTTGAGCAGTTTTTAAAAATGGAAACGAAAATTGCATCCACATGAAATATTATAATAATACTGACTTCCCAGCTACATCACAGCTTGTGCTCATGGTACTCATGCTACTACTTTCCAGCCTTCAATGAATCAAATCCCATTAACAGCAGGAAATGAATTTGCATGGGAGGTTGCATTCCCTTAGATATAAAATATCCCACTTTGTACATTAAGTGTCAAATGCCAGTCATGCAACTACATTGATGTGAGGACTGTGCTGAAGAAGTAAGTAGCATCTGGCATTTCTTGCCATGTGTTCATCTGGGCAGAAACATGCACACACATACAAATATGCAATAGGACCATAGTCCTGTCCTGGATCCGGAACAGGCATAGTTCAGACAGTTCATCACTGGTGCAATATGAATTCTAAATTGCTAGTTTTCTGGATATATTATTAGAGTCTTAAACATGCTCACTCAGAACTAAGGCCGACTGAGTTCAGACTTACATTTGACAGTCAGGTAAGCAGACTGAGGCTTGATTCTTTATAAACTGTTTCAACATTGTGTCCAGAACTCCAAAAATTGTATACATATCCCTTATACTGACTCTGTATCACTTTGGATTACTGTAACATACTCTACAAGGGGTCTGCTTTTCGAAGCTTCAGGGAGTCAAAAATGCTGAGACCACAATTCTCATTGGGGGTGCTTATACAAGTACCACACATCTTCCTAGCTGAAACAGCTCTACTGGCTATTGGTCCCTTTCCAGGCAGGTGCCGGTTATAACCTTTAAAGTCCCACACAGCTTGGATCCATACTGTTTCAAAGACTAGTTCCCTATTTAAGCCTCCCAAGTTTTACAATTGAAGGGGAGGCTTTCTCTTGGTCCCAGTACCATCACAGGAATGTTTCATAAGCACATGAGAGAACACCTTTTAAAAAAAATGATATATCCTTTATTTTTAAGCCACAATCCAGCTTTATAAAAAAAAAACATTTAGAAAGATGAGATTTTCACTTCATGGTCAAGCACCAGCATATCATCCATTGCACTGGAGTACTTTGGTCTTGAAATGTTCCTTTACAGATTTGTCTCCACCGCAATACTTACTTCTGCAAGATCCGTTTTACTTAAAGGCACAAGAGAGAAAACCTTCTTGGTCGCTGCTCCCAAGTTGTTGAACTCCTTGCATGGGAGGTTTGGTTGGCCCTCTCCTTGCTGTCTTTCTATCAGCAAGCAAAAACAGTTTTAGTTACAGAGGCTTTTAGTTTTTAACTTGCTGCAGCAGAAAGAGTTGGAGTGGATTGGGTTTGTACATTTAAACATGATTTAAACATGTTTTTCAAACTTGTGTTTTTAAACAGAATAATTGTTTCATTTTTAAAAAACATTTGTATTGATAGTTCTTTTTTAAAGTTGTTGCCAGCTGCCTTAATTCTGTGCTGGGAAAAGGTGCAATGTTAAATAAATAAGTTTGTAAACATTAGTAAAAATAAATAAATTTTAAAAAGTAAATAAAAGAAGATACAAAGGTAGAGAATGTGAAGTAAAAAGAGTAAGTACTGCTTTACTGTTTTATAAACAGTAGAATATTTTTATCTTTATTTTTGCTTACACTTCTAAAAAGAAAACAGAGAAAAAAGAAAGTTGTATTCCTTGAGTTGGTGAACATGATATCTTGTCTAGTTCTGGGGATGATTGTTCAAGAGCCCAAGGATTACAAGGTTACACTTTAGCTATCCAAATATACTTAAGGTAACCAGTAAATTATAGCCTGCCTTTCAAAATACTTCCATTTTACTGGAATATTCCATACATGATTGCAGAATCACATACAATAAGGGAAGAGACACCAGTGGAACAACAAATACATGGAACGTGTGGACTGTGCAGAGAAGGGAAAAGTAAGATATCATTTGTTCTGTCTCACTTATGTTTGAATCCCTGTTCTTCTGTGTTCATCTTAGGCCTGTTAGTAATTTTCAACCTAATCTATGTCAGAGAGCTGAATATCTGAAGGTCTTTCTTTCTCATAAGGAAGGGAGCTTAGAAGAAGAGGACAATAGTCCTCTTAGTGAATTATTTCAATTCTTGAAAGAAATAATGACAATGAACAGTAGGCAAAATGATGGTTTCTTAAAACATCACAATAATAAGTTATACATTCAAAAGTGTCCTAGCATTTGGATAAAGGGCTTAGTCTATGGGCTTTTAGCTGCATAGGAAAATTCATGTGTAATATCCAGATGTGGGAAAAGGACCAACTGACCACTGGTGACTGACCTCAGATTCTGAACTACTGAATCAGAACTAGAAAGTAACAACTTATTGACTTGTAAAAAAAATATTAACTTATAACCTGTTCCTTTTTGCAATAATGAATATGGAACAATGATACCTTACACCTCTGCTGGGAAGAGAGCTAAAGTCATCTGTGGTGTAAGAGCAATACATTTTGCTTCATGACTTGTTATAAGGCTTCACTAGATAATGGCAAAGGAGGAATATCACATGGGCAGGTGTTGACTTATGTTGTAATACATGCCACACTACCTCATGCACTTTTGATGGTGTTGAGATCAGCACTTACCAGTTGACTATAAAGATGAAATAAGCGCGTGAGGTAATTTGTCTGTTCTTCAAATGGGGAGGCCTCGAAGTAACTAAGAAGAACAGGAACACTCCTTTTGGAGCACAATGCCTAAACTGTACTGAAGAATGGGAAAATGCCAACACAGACCAGTGTTTTCTTTAGTTTTGTTCCTTCTACTGGGTGTGTGAGTATGTGTGTGTGAGAGTGTGTTCCTTATTCAAGTTTTCCTTTAAAATAATAGTTAATATATCAATTAACACAATGCATTGGTTTCAAGAATTACATGGACAATGACAATTACTTTTGGAACTTTGTAACACATCATGGAATGGATTATTTCCCAAAAGTAACTGTCCAGGCTCTGGATTGAATTAAGTTCTTTCTACTTTGAATGATAGACTTAATTCTAGTTCTCTTGGAATTTCATTAGCATTGAAAGCTAGAAAATAAATTTTAAAAATAATCTTGCATAGAATTTAGTATGGATTTAGATCCACACGAACAACTGCTTTAAGGCAGAGTCAAGATTAGAATCTAAAAAAGCAATCCGATGTGAGCTAAGATTGACATTTCTGGGATTAGATTTAATCCTCTATAGAAGAACCCTTCTGAGGGAAATCCATCCATAAGAATAGTTATTTTACCCTGTGTACAGAACATATTTTAGAAACTATTAACCTTTCCTCAAGTGTACAGGCATCGTGTTTTTAGGGTAGTTCCCAACAGACAACTCCTACTGTCTATAGTCCTCTTACAGTGATTCACTTTCCCTACTTGATGGATTGTTTGTGATACAAATGAAGATACTCATGAAAAACAGAAGATGGTATCTAGAACTCACTTAAAATGCCATTACTAAGAATGGCTGACAATGTAACAAAAGGCATGCCTGGAAGAACCCCAAAGAAGGAGAGAGCTCTTTCAAATTGGGATAAATTTCTTTTTTAAAAAAAGAAACATGCAGTAGGAAGGATTAATGATCTAGCATCACCAAAGGGGATTATAGGCCAACCGTGTAGAAGATGATGCTACAAAAGACATTGAGCTGTTGCTGTGAGTTTGAGTTCCCATTTACTTAGCATTTCTAGCTCCATCCTTCACTGTAATAGCATTCAAGGTGTTCTGTTGCCTGAGCAAAAGAACATGAAATCACCCTGGCACATTCATTACAAAAAAAATCTAACTGCATAGATCTAGAAACTACAGGTCACTAACCAATATCTGGTATCTGAGAAACTGAAATAGAAGCAGCGTGGGAGGGGGGGCTATTGCCACTTATAAGTGCAATTTTAAATATGCAAGTTGTCAAAATTCCCTAAGCAGGAACATTGTGCCACATATAGAACAGGGCATTAAAATTGTATTACTGTAGTCAGCATGCAAGATGTCACATTTGCTTCAATAGTTGAAGCCTGAAAGGCATTTGTATTAGAGAAACAGGATCTTACATGAACATTGTAAAGTAAAACAGGCTTCTGGCTCCCTTTTTTCAATGCATTTTAAGAAGGGTAGATGCTGCACTGCTATTGCACAGGCAAGTATACACTCTAACCTGTCTCTTGGATGACATATCTACCTCTTCCATCTGGACACTACAACCCCAAAATAAGACACAGAAAGCAGCAGAAAGAAATGAATTTAAATTGGTGTTCTGCAAAGGAAAATGCCTTTTTTCCCCTCAGTCCCTAGAAATGCAACAGGAAGTAGAATTTACCTGTTCATTTATGTCCTGTGATCTAAACCTGATTTAGAAAGTTGAAATCCAGGCCAGGTAAACAAGAATTAGTGAGAAAACCAGAGTTAAGTTTCTATTGTGTCCAGGCCAAGTTTCAGGTGCCAGAGACAGATTTATGGGTTAAAGCTGAAATGGAGAAACTTTGTCTGTGTGGAACACAAGTGGGATTTATTTATTTAAGCTGCGGGGGGTGGGGGAGACAGTTATGCCAGTCAAACAGCCTCTTTTGAGGCTCAGGAGAGATACTGCCATTAAAATGCTGAATTTTATACTTTTGCCAAGGCTTTTGTAGTGTGTTCTTTATTTTGTGGAGTGGGAAATCTCATCTTCTTCTGACACAGTTCAGATCAAGACACTGGTGTGTGCCTGTAGCCAGTGGTGGGGCTAAGCCTTTTTTGTTATATCATATCCTGACAACCCACCCCCTCCTGCTATTTGCACTCTTATAAAACATGCAGGCCTTTGGGTGGAAGTATTCAGTGAGTGCTCAGTTATTGTATCTCATTCCACCACCATATGGGATCTATGTCCCACCCATACAACTTTCCTACCAATCTACTGAGTAGTCATGGGAAAACTGTGAGTTCCCTACGAGACAGGGAGAAGAACTGTTACGCAAAAATGTCCATGCTGCACTGAACCTATTTTTCCCACCAAGCAATGGCATCCTGTATTTCCTGACTACACACTAGGTACAGGGCCCTGCAAGGACATGTGCTACAATGAGAAGAATAAATGATAAGAAACCTCTTTTTTAGGGCACAGCACCAACAATGGCAGCAAGGTGATTTCTCTGGGAGGAGAAAACACACCAAACTGGAAGTAGTATAGCTATTTTAAGAATTTCAGTCAAATCAAGTTTGCATCCCATTCATCAGAAGAAAAAGACTAAACACCCTGAAGGCACCAAGTTCTATCTCATCCTGGAAGCTAAGCAGGATCAGCCCTGCTTAATTCTTGAATGGGAGGCCAGATGCTGTAGGACATATTTCAGAGGAAGGCAATGGTAAATCATTGCTGAGTGTTCTTTGCCTAAGAAAACACTATGAAATTCATGGGCTCACTGCAAGTTGACAGGCAAACTGAAGGCACATACACATGTACACACACACACAATCAGAAGCAAAGTTTGACATGGAACAATGAGATGGATAGTGGGATATAGCCATCCAGCTTGGCCTTTAAGTGTTAATCATTAACAGACCTGCCATATTATTATTTTTTAAAAAATAAAACCCAGCAAAGTGAAGTTGCTTCACAAACTATGATCTGCAAATAACTATTCCTTCTGTACAGAACAGCCTTTTCCCGATAAGGGTACAAGGAGAAAATGGGATGAGGCTGGGTAAGTATAGAGACAGGTGCAAATCAAACATCTGCCACCATGAAGACAAATGACACCCTTTGTGGATGAAGCCAAAATATGAAAAGCATGGGTTCAGTTTGCTTTTAATTGGAAAGAGCCTTAAATGTATAAATCCCTCAGTAATGCAGAACATGTGCCTACTGCAAATGTAGGGTAGGAGGAAGGATGATCTCATTTCAGATTCCACAAAACAAATATTCCTGGTGAAAGCTGAGCTCGGAGCATTTGAAATTCTCACTCAGCAAGGCGTGCATGCATCTATGTAGGCTTTCCTAGAGCACTATACAACTGATGGCAACAACTGAAGGAAGACCATAGCATAATCTGTATGAGACTTTTGTCCAACCAAGAACTAGAACACAGAGTTTTCAAATAAAAGGTATTAAAACACAAAATGGAGACAGGATAGCAATATTTTGCAATAGGTCCATTGGCCAGTGTCACTGTTTGTGTGAATGCCTGTACCACTGGTGCAAAAATATATACTTGTTTGTTTTACAGGAAATGATATTATACTGTTAATGCCTGTGCACCCCACTTCTAAGGTGTGAGCCACTTCAGGGCTCTTGCATGTACCAGGGTTCACTTCTCTGAGAAGGAGGTCACTGGAGACTTATGGCCTTAGATCCATAGTCTGCCCTCTGATGATGGAAGGTGAGCCCACCAATCCTCCCTTCACTACCCCATTCACCAGGTTCCCCTACTGAACCTCTGGATAGTGTTTTCAAGAGCAGGAAGGGCTACCATGGGAGATGGGGGAGGAAGTTGTGCCTCCACACACCAACCCACTTGCATTCAGCTAGATCTGACTTTCACTCATGATGTGTTAATGGTATATCTGTTAGTGGTGTATGAATATTCTACTGACACATCATGAGTGAAAGTCAGATCTATAAACAACTATAAATATACACAGGCTGAGCATAAGAAGAGGATTCACACTGGTAGTGCTACAACAAATGCCTGCTCCTTATCAGTGTCCAGTCCAAGGGTGGGAAACATGCATCTCATGGGCTGCATGCAGCTCTCAAAACCTGTTTCTGTGGTCCCTCACAAAAAATTGGACGGAGTGAATTCACATTTTTGTTAACATACCTCTAGATAGCACAATTTTCCTCTACAAGGAGTTGTGGCCCAGTCCTTTAGTTTAGCCCTCATTAGTACCTGGATGAGAGGCTATAAACAAATACCAGGTGACATATGCTATTTTTCAGAGGAAGAAACTGGCAAAACTCCTGAGAATGCCTTTCCTAAGAAAACCCAAGAAATGCATAGGGTGGCCATAAGACGAGAAGCTACTTGAAGGCACATAAACACACAGTATCAGCTCCCCACCTCCTTTTGGTTTCAGATCTAGTACAGAATCTTTGCTCATGTCATCCTCTTGTCTAATGGCAAATAAAAAGAGGGGAGATAGATAGGAAAGATTAATCATTTCCAACCATCATGAATGCCTTTTATGTTCACCCCAGAGCCCAAGTACAGAATGTTACCAGCCAGAAGCTTGAGAGGCACTGCCTCTGGGCACCACAATAGTATTGAAGTCAGTGTCTTATGAGACATCATCATCTTACAGATACTGACTATTTGAACAATAACAGAGCTGGAAGGGAACCAATTATGTCATCTTGACCAACACATAACAATACTGTTGAGATGACTGTTAAATAACACAATAGTAATCTGCATTTCAAAAGAAAAAGAAGTACCAAGAAAAGATTACTTTAGTAAGGAAACTTTTCTTCCCAGTCTTATATATTAGCAAAAGTTCCAGTTCACAGATGAAGCTCCTATATGTTTGGGAGAGTTACAAATTTTTTTAGCACATTCACTCTGCTTTAGACACATTTTTTCCCTAAGAAAACTAGGATATGTGAACATGAAGCTTATTGTGCTCATCCGATGAATCTCTGGTGAGCTTGAAGAAGACTTGGTCCAAGTCCTGTGGCATACTTCTCTCACATCTTTCTTATTTATTTTCCTTCCTTACTCAGAAGAACTCAGAGTAATGACTTTGTTTGCATTTTTATGCTGTTTCTTAGCCAAATTCTCAAAGCAGCAAACAAAACTGCATACAATGAAATTTTATGAGATACATTGTACTGATGTTAGGAAGTTGATTTAAGTCTATTCAGCTGAGCTAATAGACCTAACTGTGCACTGCGATTCAACATGTCATATATCCTTTCAGTAAACCAAAAGACAATGTTCTGCAATCCTTAATCTTAAATCATAACCTCTGCATCAGCATCTCTTCCTCCTCTTCCTTTTTGTAACAGCCAACTTGAAGATCAATTTATAAAAATGTAGGGTAGTATCATTCATCAATCATTAAAATAATATCGTGTTTTTAAAACTGCATTATCAGTCTCTGGGCAGTGTCATTTCATACTGCTGACAAAAGGCTCTTCATTGCAGTGGAAGTTTCCATTACTGGAACAGAGAGGGGAGCAATTTTCAGCAATTTCTCTTTCTCCTGCAGGCCCCCATAGATTTTCCCCATATGCTGTTCCAAAGATTCCTTCAGCCATCCAGAGTTAGATTGCAGGGAAGCTGCACAAGAAAGAAGATCTGCTAAAAAGTACTCTCTGCTCTTGCTGTTGAGCCTTCCCCCAGAAGACAAATGTTTTTACCTTTAATTAGTCTGTTTTTGCACAGACTTTGGACTCATCTTCCAAACTGCCTACATAGGAGCCTAATTTCAGGTCTAGCTCATGACTACCTTCTGCACAGGTGATGCCCTGAAACACTGTTATTATGCGGAAAAGAATTCAAGTCTATTACACTCTTGAAGACAGCCAGAGAAATGGAACTAGCAGAAGAAACAGAAGTCTGCCGAAATGACTGTCAGCCAGGAGATGCAATCTGGAATTCCCATCAGTGTTACTGAAGACAAATGGATGTGGGAGCACAATCATTTCACTAACAATAACAGTCAGGTTTCTCATGCTAGTTTAGTACCTTAACAGTATGTCTCTTACAACCTCATCTCAGAATCTGAGAATGATGAATTCAACACCAGTAGGTTTTCTATTTTTCTAAAATTTCATCTGTGTTTCTTTACTTAATACAGAAAGGAAATTCACTCCCTTTATTCTGTTTTACCTTCATTGCTACAAAGATAATGCAAATCACTTTCAAAATTCACTAGATCAACATGGCAATGTTGAAGTATGTATTTTGACTGCTTATGTCTTCTACAATGTTAAAAACTTCTGAACAAATCATTATTAACAGGTTGGATCCAGACTAAGTTATTGCACTGAGCAGTCACCAAAGAAATCAGAAAGATATAAATCAACAAGACTATTGCACATTGATGTCAGTAAAACTATGATTCAAGTAATGCTTGGATCTAACCCATAAGACTAATGTTTTGACTTGGTAGATTGTATTGAACAATGCTTACACAATCCTGTATTTTGAGATGTATATCATATACAGCTAATATAACACTTTGTGCCGGCTTTATGCAAAATTGAATTGTAGCCTTCTCTTTAAACATTTCTTCATGCTACACTTCTTTAGTGAAAACAAGAAGTGTAACTCCTCTCCAAAGGGTGCTATCCACTAGCAAGGGCTCTTGTATTTGTTCTGCTCTTGTACTGCTCCTATGCATGGGACATGTAAAAGACTTCCTAGCACATTCTGTTCCATGTAACAACCACTGTAAGTATAACTCTTAGCCCCTAGTCATTTGTATCAAGTGGCAAATTATCAGTAATAGAGCTGAGCGAAGCATATTTAAAATGTAAAAATCTTATACATCACTCAAGTCCTGAAAGTTTGACTATTAAGATTTTAAGGAACTACAGTTTCATGCTGTGTGGTCGCACAAAATACCACCCTCTTTGTGTGGCGCAGCATTTGTCCAGATGGTTGAGTTATTTATGTAACACCAGAATAGGACTGTTTACATTTTCATGTAAACAGAAGTACATTAACATGCCACTTATTTGTTTTTTTAAAAGACTTTTGGAGACCCCTGAAGCCAAAGGGCACATGTTGCAGACACAAACCCACCCACAGCTGTAGTTGCTTCATCTTCTACATACAATCTACTGATGCTGGCTGGAAAGATTGCATTGGCCCTCTCCAGTCTTGCTGCAGGAACAGTAATGAGAAGTGAGAAAAAGTGCTGACAAATGGTACAATTCCAGCCTGAAAAAGGCAGCCTTCCTTTACTGTACAGCATGTTTCTAATGTCATCTTGGCACTAAACTCAAAGTAGGACTGTGAGTGAAGGGAGAAGGAGAAGCAAGGGAAAATGTCACATCCTTGTTTGTTACTGGACACACACATGATTAGATCAAAATCTGTTTGCTCCACTGATGATCTTGGAAGAGCTTTTGTGAATTTTCTTTACCTAAAAAAGTCTTCACATCTCACACTTAACAACAAATAAATTCATAAATGAAACACACTTAAATGGTGGTGAAACATATTGACAAAAGGGTGAAACATACTTAAATTTGAGCCTATGAGTACTACATCTTACTCGATTTTTCAGTTCTTTCTAATTAATAATGTTGTTTGCCACATTTATGTGTTAGAAAACTTGAACCAAAGAACTGATAGGATTTTGGAAACTAAAAACACACACAATAATGGCAACATTTTACATTCTCGTGTTATGTATCTTTTGTATACCATGTAACATATCACATTTCATCATTGTTGTTTGTTTTAGCCTCCTTGTATAAAAAGGCAGCATAGACATTTAAATACACACATGTGATGCTTGGCCAGAAGTGAAATTACAGATCTGAAATTACAAATTACCCTTAGAAAAGCACTTAGTGCTATTTAAATCAATGGAACAAATCATATTGCTTGTTCTAGCAGTTTCAGTGAGATATATATGGCAGGCGCTCATGGACTGAGCAGGGGCTGCCTCATCTAAAATAGTAGGTAGAGGCAATCTCTCCTTCGTCTACAAGCCACCCATGGACTTAAATCAAGTAACTTTTTCAAGACTGGGGGCTTTCTGTTTGCAATTGCTTTTAGATGATCCCATGTCAAAACTTGGCCTTATGCTTTTGGGCAAATACTAAGAAAATACAGCGACTGCATCCTCAGTACTGATATAAAGGGAACTCCTTTTTGGATCAGAAGATAGCTACTGCATTGGCATTACTTTTGCACTGGAGGAAATACCATGTTCAAACATTAGGGTTATCTATAACCAGGATCCAAGATCATGGGAAGCAACCTAGCACAAATTTGTGACTGAAGGCCTCTCCCCAAACCAGGATCCTATCCCATATATATTCATTAAAGAAACTTTTCAGTTTTAATTCTGAAGATACATTTTCTCTATTCCTAATATTACACCCTAGTCTTCTCTAGGACTTTTCTATCATACCTGTTTAACTGAACACTCAGTTTAAAGAAGAGTCCTATAAAATATAGTGTCTCTTTTGTAAATTTTTGGTTGGCAACTCCCACTATCCCTTGATCAATACATCTGATTATTCTGGAGCTTTGTTTCTTACACCAGCTACACTGCCATAAATCCTGCCTAAGAACTTTGGAATGGGTAGGGTGTTTTGTTTTTTTTAAGAAACAGAACAAACACACATACACATACTCTCTCTGTCTCAGACAACACATCCTACTTTAACTACGCAAGCACTTTCCCTCTGTTCTTGGAAATGGCTGGGGCCATTTCTGAACGTTGGGGCCATTTTGAACATTGTTCAGAATGTTGCATGTTCTGCTCTATTGCAGTTTCTAATTAGCTGCTGCATATCTTACAAGATCTAGACAATGGGTACGTAGATAGAGGGAAGTACAGTTTCCATAAATATCCTCAAACATGGACTTCTGTTTATTTATAAGCTTTTCCCTCATGGTAAGTCCTCCAGATCTCCCAGTTATTTTTCACTCCCATGGCTGGGAACCCACCTGTAATGCAGTGAAGGATTTGGAAGGTTTTTTTGGACAGAGAATAGAAGAAGGGTTTGCTGCTCTTCTAGTAATATCATGCAAAAACCCTGAGCAAAGAGATAGCCTAACCCAGGCATGTAGCAAAACAATTTTCTAGGCAGGAGAGAACAAAAACTGGGGAGGGGCAGGAGGTTTTGGGCATCAGTAACTGTAAAAGAGGTTTCAGTGGAAACAAGTTTTTGTAGGCAAGAATGAAATTACCCTGTCCCCCATGAATGCATTTTAATTAGAAAGTATGCTGTGAAGTTTCCACATGCAGAACACTTGTGTAAACTAAATATAGTGGGCTCTCAGTATCCACTAGGGTTTGGTTCCAGGACACCTTATGGATACCAAAAATTGTGGATGTTCAAGTCCCATTATGTACAATGATGTAGTAAAATGGTGTCTCTTATATAAAATGGCAAAATCAAAGTGGGATTTAAAAAAAATATTTTCAAACCATGGTTGGTTGAATCCATATTTACAGAATCCACAGGGCCAACTGTAACAGTGACTAGGTTTATAATATCCTCCAAATGTCAGAATTTGGCAAGAATGGCCCAATTAATCCTTTGGCACCGCACATTTTCAAATGCTTTAAAAAGTCTTAGTTTCTCTCCTCCTCCTATTTTCCCCTTTTGTCTTCAGCTGACTTCCACTGGTGCAACTGAGTCCAAAATACAAAAGTAGCTTGCACTCAATTAACTCAGCAAGGGAGACAGGAGAAAATCTTTTTCTTCCCTGTTGGTTCATGCAAAAGCAAATCACTGCAACCTCTAGTACCTTGTGTTTATCCTCATTACTAACTTTTGATATCTTGACCACATTCTGATGTTGCTTCACCACATATGTCCCAGATTTCATCTGTAAAATGTTGGACAGTATTGTTTACTGTTATTTGAACTATTATTATAGTCTAATGAACCATGATTTCTCTGCAAACTTGTGAAGAAACTGTCCACTTGAAGTTCTTCCAAACAAGTTACTTTCAGTAGCCAAGATTCCTCTATTAACTTTTCTTTGATGAAGCACTGAATGGCTGTCTATCAGAACATATATCAAAGCTGAGAATTAATTTTAAAACACTATTGTAGATATACCAAAAGTGAGTCCTACAGCATACCAACTTTTTTTTTTTACTTAAAATCAACCAGGGAGATATGAGTGTATGTGTGCCCACATTCTGAAAGAACTGCAGCACTCAGAAAGAGTGGTTTCATCTTTTCTTACCATAAACCATTTCCCTTTCTGGAAGTTAGCTTATAGCATATTGGCATAACACATAGCACAAACAACACCTTGAAGAGCAAAAACATCCTCTCCCCAATAAAATGTGGATCTTTGCAATCAAATATGCCTTTGCTTCAGAACAGACTGCATTTAACCTGCCATGATAATAGGGGTGTCCCAAAACATTTTGCTGTTTGAGGCAAGAGACAAGATGGCACTCTACCCTCACTTCATGTACCAAAGTTGACTGGCAATTTAACTTTCTTCAACACTGGTAGTATAATAGCATTCTCCATCATACCTGAAGCAACAGGAAGCCTAGGATAGGCTGCATAGCATTCATAACTTTCTCCTCCAACAAAAACAAATGGCTGGAGAGTTCATGAGCAGCAGTTGGTAAGCTACCATCACTGTCTTGGCCTCTGCTGCCTAATGCAGCCACCTCGCTTTACCCAATGGTAGGGCCAGCCCTGGTTGATAACATTTTTATTTCTACTACAGTTGTATGTGGTATTTTTACTATTGTTGTTGATGATGGTGTCTCATAAAAATGCACAGAATCTTTTTTTTTTTTTTTTGAGGGGGGATTAATCATGAATTCAAGGGCTGGCCTTTAAAGTTTACCAAGAAGCACACTCACACTACTGACGTCTGACACAGACTCCTTTCCAGGCTTCCTAGTCTTCCATTGAGGGTTTATAACTGACACCAAGATACAAATCCAATTCCCAGACTTTTTCCAGCCACAGCAAGGTCTGTGTAACACCTTTCGACTCCATAGACTTGGATTTCCCTTTCAGTTTAAATGCTTTCAGTTCAGGAAAACATACAATTTATTTTAATTCCCAGTTCTAAAAAATCCTTTTGGTAGATCTTCCCATCAAACCTCTTGTATAAGTCCTCCCCCCAAAACTAGGCCACTTGAAAGCAAGCAGGATTGCAGTAAGTGAAAGAACTAAATAACATTTTCATCCAAAATTGGCTATTTTAAAAATTGGTTTTCTCATCTGCATCTTTGGTTACATTCACTTTCAATATATCCTTTCTGCTGTTTCAGTTTTCATGTCAGCAATCACATAAGACAGCCACAAGTTCGCCTATTATTATTTTTTCTGATGTTTTCATATCTCACCTTTCTATGAGTTGCCGGTTTCACGTGGCTCTTTTGCTTAATACTTTGGCTGGACATATTGATCAGGACAAGCAGGAAAGAAGCCCAGGAAGGGATGCCTGCACCACACAGTTGCATTGCAATTGAAAAGGTAATGGATGTTCTTGTGATGGTTACAAATGCTTTACAAATGAACAATAAAGAACCATTTAGCTTCCACTGGGGAACCATGGCAATTCTGATGCTCACAGCCCTGCAAGTGCTTGTTATTCCTCAGTGACTCTTCTAAAGTCCATAAAAAATCTACAGAGTAAATTAACCCAGGCTGAGCCCACAGGTTCTGAATCTAGTTTAGCTCATTTTTTATAATAAAGCACTTAAATTCTAAACCAGATACAGCTTTATGTAAGGCTCCCACGTTGTTAGCAGCCAGACAATATTATATATTAAACACTTTAATTTTAAATTTAATACTGTAAAGACACATCAGCCACAGCTTCAAGGCAAGTAGCACACACAAGAGAATTTCATTGTAGTTTTTTTTTAATCTTCATTTTATTGCTGCCTAAAGGAAAGAGAAAAAAAAACCCTGACCTCTCCTGCACTGTTAATCTTCATACTGAAAGTACAACAAACTGGATTTAAATTGTCATTTTACTCCATTTTACGTCCAGAAGAATCACAGAAGTTTAAGCTGCACAGTTATGCCCTTCCCAGTCTCCCACTAGCAGTTTCAAATCCACCTTCCTCTATAAATCTCTATTCATCTTCACTATAAATATATTGCCTCCAGATGTGCATGCACATACCCAGTCATTAGAACCAATCAGGATAATTTATATACCATATGTCATCCCACTGGCTTTGTCATTTCTAAATATAGAGCTACAGAGCAAATCCTCTATTTAAAAAAAACAGTTATAATTACCTGTTCGCCATCACTTGGTGCTGGTTCTGTTTAACTTCCCAAAGTACTGGCTGGAGATTGTTTTTGGACTGATGCAAAAACAATTTTTCTACCCCTTTGTTAACACCAGCACAGAATAAAATGTGCATTCCGTTTCTCTTGCTCACCGGGGTGCGATTTCCTTAAACACTCAGTGAGTGAATGAGTCAATGAGTGTGTGTGTGTGTGTGTGTGTAGGGGGGAGAGAGAGAGAGATTGAGAGAGAGAACTGGCTCTTTTGAGTTTTCTTTGGTTCCCCTAGCTACTTCTAGATCATCAAGGTAATTGGAAGTATTCCCCATCCAATCACATGAAAGTAGGTGGGGTTAGAATAATGAACCTGAAACTCAGGCTTCAGAGTAAAAGCATTTCAGCCTGACCCAGATCTCTTCATGCAAAAGGAAAAGAAAGGCATCCGCCAGCAACAGGACAAAAGGATAAACAGGAGGATTTGTGCCACTGATTAGAGTACAAGTCAAGCAAGGCTCAGCTCCTGGCTAGAATCCTCAAGGTACTGCAACAGTGCACAGGACAGCCACGCACTGATGTGTGCTTGTGTAGTGCAGGGTCATCACACAAGTCCTTTGTGCTTGAGGAAGTATTTATAGGTCTCCCTTGCTTTTATTCTTTTTTCTACCTGTCAGACATCAGCAAAGTTTTTGGCACCTACTTCCAGCTCTTTTTAGACAGCATGTTTTATCTAGAGCGCAAGAGCAAAGTTTGGCTTTTTTGCAAAAGATGGCCAGCAAATGGCTGCTTTCCTAATTACAGTGTTCATTCACAGAAAGAAAACAACAACATGGCAAAGTATACACTTGGGGGAGAAGTCATAATACGGGATGAATTTATAGTCCTATCTTGTTATGTGTCAGTTGATCACAGCTCACATTCAGTGATGACTTGGTGTCAACCTTGTCTAGGTCATAAATTGCTATTGGGAGGGAATGTAGGGGCTCAGTAGAAACACCTGCTTTGCAGCTAAGAAGCCACTACCAGCACATTCAGTTAAAAACTATTAAGTAACAGAACTGGGAACACTGCCTAAGGAACTGGCACTGCCACTTCAAACAATCTGTAGTGAGCCAGATACACTGTCAGTCTCAGACATAAGGTTTTGCATCTTATTAATCCTTCCTCTCTTAGGACTTTTGGCTAGGAAGTCATCTTGGGGATCATTCTTGTGAAAAAAGAAAACAGGAGCCACACTGACAGACTCTCTTTAGAAGTAAAACCTCTGAGTCTTTGCAAAGTGCGACTTTATTCACATTTAGCTATGGATGGGGAATTTTTAAACCTGATGTAGGCACTCTTCCTCATTTGAATTTTGCTTCATAAGGTATGGGTGAAGCTAGTTGCTCCTCAAAGGCTCGCAGCAGAAGCTGGCCCAGTCATTGCTCTTCCTGTGAGAGCTACAAGGAAAAATGCAGTTTACTTTCCACATCCATTGGGTTTGTGCGTGTGGTGCAAAATATTGTTTTTTGGTTCCCCCTTCCCTAATATCATCCACATTCATGGTGTCACTTAGCATAACCAGTTTATTTTCAACTTAAGTTAAAAGATATAATAATTTTTTTGTTGTTAACTGCCATGAAGTCAACTTCAACTTATGGAAACCCTGTGGAAGACTTCCAAGTTACCCTGTCAATCAGCCAGTCCTGCTGGCTGGCCCCTCCCGAAACTGCAAACCCCAAGATTCCATAGGATGTTGAAAGTGGAATCATAGCACTGTAACAGTCTAGTGCAGAAATGGCTTTAGTATCTGTAATGCTGTCTTCCTCTTTTCCTGTTGCCTTCTACCTTCCCAAGCATTGTTGTCTTTTTTAGGAATCCATGTCTTCTGATGATGTGTTCAAAGTACAACAGCCTCAGTTAAGATATCTTGGCTTCTAGGGAGAGTTCCGGTTAGATTTGCTCTAGGATCCATCCATGTCTTTTTAACAGTCCACAATTCCCTTGATCCATGCTTCTCACATTCCATGTTCCTATAATATGTGTTGTGCAGCTTCAGACTTTCCTTTCACCTCTGAGCATGTCAGCAGCTGAATATCCTTTTGGTTCGAGTCCAGCTGTGTCATTAGTCATAGCACTGCTTGTAATTGTCCTCTGTTATACTTTAGTCGGTTGTTGAGTGACATCCAATCTCAGAGTTTCATCTTTTGGCACTGTCTCTTGTTTTATTTTGGGTTGTCTCATCATAGGTTTTTCATGGTAAAGGACATTCAAAAGAGGTTTACCATGCTTCCTTCTGTGCATTATTAACAAGCATTAGTTGTCTCTGAGAGTTCCTCTGACAATGTCACCTCCCATTGCTGCTGCTGCTGCCCAGTTGCTGTTTGGCAGATTTAGTCTCACTCCTCAGCAATCTTACATGAGAGACTCTACTAGCAGCATTGCTACCATCAGCATAGCCTCTTGTCTCACAGGAGCATACAATCCCATCACAAAACAGTAAAACAACACATAATAAATGTGAAAACGTAGAAAAATAACAAAATATCTAAAGTATAAACCAGCTTTAAAACTTTAACTGCCTAGACAAACAAACAAGTTTAATCTGATGATGGAATTATAGCAACATTGGCATCAGTCAAGCCAGTGCTTGATGGAGCGCTTTCCAAAGATAGAAGCATTTCGTTGTAGTAGCACCCTATCTTATTTTTGCACAATGAACTTCTGCCAGTAGAGGAACTAGGGAACTGAATTTTACATTAATTGAACCTTTACAGGTAATCTTCAAAGGCAGCACCTTGCAATCATTTAGTCTGGAGCATGGATACATTGGGTAGACTACCCATGGCCAGAAATGGCCAGAGCTGGCAAACCAACCAAAGCTGGTAAACGGTACTCCTTATCAATGAGGCCACTTGGACCTCAAGTGACTGTGCTTGATCAAGAAGAGCCTTAAAGCTACACACCTTCTCTTTCAGAAGGGGTACAATGCCATCTCAAACAATCTAGACATCTAATTAGAATTCCTAGATATGAGAACTGCTTATACTAAACATCTCTAGTCTTGACAGGTAAAGCATTTCAGCATTAAAAACAACCATCAACCAGCAAGGCCACCACAAGCAGGTTTTGCCCCAGTGAAAAAATGTTTCAGACTCCCAGCTATAGCTCCCATGTTTTTCAAGTAACAAGCCTCTCTGTTGCTAGACCAGCTTCATACTGACTGGCACCCATGGGGCAGGCCTACATAAAAGCCCCATTCAATTCTCACAAGAGGAGGGCCTCTTACAAGTTCCAGGGTACCATGAAATTAGACAGCTGCTGACTGGACTGAATTGACCTACTGTTAGGACTGCCAGGTCAGCAGCACATTATTCCCTGAGATTTTAAGAACTAAACTTGATGCAGGGGGTAGGACTTATGATATCACATGGGTGGTAATGTCACAGAGATGGAGCAGATAAGGATTGGAAGATGGGCCAGAACTAGTTCTGAATCAACTGATTATGGCAATGTGCATGAGGAAAATCTGGGTAAATAGGCCAAGAATTTGGGTAGAACCCAGCTAATCACAAAATGCATCAATGCAGAATCAAAACATTTCTCAGCAGGCAGGCAGGCAAGCAGGCAATAAAATGCACTTAGTAGCAGCAGCAGTCGTTGCTGACATTAAATTTGTGCCAGGACTTGCATCTCAGGTAGCGTTATCATCAGCATACATGACACACAGGAAGGTCTTCCCGGCTCCACACACTGCTAGATGCCTCATGGAAGTTTCAAGAGTCCACCTTTGAGGAGTTCTCCCCAGGCCCTGCACCAATGAGACCAGGGCGTATACAACAGGTATGATCAAACTGTAGCCCACAGGCCTCATGCAGATTGCCAGAGCCGTTTTTGTGATCTCCACCAGCCCCAAGGGTAAAAAAAATATTATTTTGTTCTGAAATGCCCTTTTAGAAGATGTGGAGAGCATTTACACCGTGTTTGGAACTCCTCTGGATCCCCCTAGGTGTCAAAAAGAATTTTGGAAAAAAAAATTTGTCTGAAATAATTCTGTCTCAAAATGTTCCAAAATGCTCCCAGGAAGGCCAAGAAACATGCCTCTGTGTCCTCTACAGGACTTTTGGGGACAAAAAAAAAAAATTGATTTTGCAAGAGCAGATACAATGGGAGTGTGTAACTCCTCAAGATCTCCTGGAGGGCTAATGGACCCCCTGAGTCTTCTACATTGCCCACCCCATTATACAGCAACAAAACAGTTATGACACTGGCACTCTACTCCCTGCTTTGACAAGTGATGCAATGGGCTCAACTTCACACTGTCCCTCTTCCCAATCACTTCCTCTGGATTCTGGGGTTTTGGTGCACAATTGCAGCATACACAAAAATGCCTTCATGGGGGTTACAGAGCCCTGAAAATGAGTTGGGAAATGGGTCCCAGGCTTTAAACCACCTCACATACAAAAAGCAAACAATCTCCTCCTCTTCCATCACTATCAGTATGACCCTCCCTGAAATTTGCCTCCCTGCCTGAAAATTCACAAAAGCAAAGGAATTTCCCTAGTTTTCAGCCCCTGACCTGAGATCTGGCAACTCTACTCAGTTTGCCATTCTGTCTGCTAACTGGTTCAAAGTTGGGAAGTAATAACAATCATGCCTAAAGATCTTGGAGAGGATAATCTGTTTCCTGCATTCTCATATACTGTCAGCCCTCCACATTTGCAGGTTTCATTTTTGCGAATTTGATTATTCACGGATTATTTGCTGTCACCTCTGCTGCCTCCCTGTGTCATTTTTAATAGGGATTGCAAGTCTCATGAGACTGAGAAACTGCAAATGATGCTTGCAAGTCCCTCTTAAAAATGGTGTGGGGCAGCAGTGGAGGTGGCAGGAAGCCCCACCAGCCCCCCATTTCTGCCTTGTGAAGGAACCCTCATGCCTCAAAGGAATCTATGGTGGGTTGAATATGGATATCATACTTTTGTGTGTGTGTGCGTTACATACGGTTTGGGAGGGCCTAGAGTTATTCATGGTTTTTCCACTTTCATGAGGGTCCTGTGCCCCTAACCCCTAGCAAATGTAGAGGGAATGACTGTAGGTTGTTCCCTTCTGGAAATAGATATGTTTGAAGGCATAACATAAAGAAGCCGCTCTTTTGGACCACATTTTCCAAAATCCCCCATCCAGCACAACAGGTGGAATGCTGAAAGTTACAGTGCATAAAGGTAACATTTCTATGTTCTGGTCTGTAACAAACTGTCTCCCCCTCTCATACATACCTGATCCCATGAGGCCTTCTGGTCCCCTCACTTTTCAAGCTGCAGAATGAAATATTTCTCAGTCTAAGAGTCAGACATTTTCCAGTACTTAGGGATCAAACTAGACATTAAGGAAGATTAATATTCCCCGTGATTAATATATTTTCTTTCACACAGCATGATTTTCTTAGATATGTGTGCCATGGCTCATTGGAGAAGACGGTAACATTCAAAAAAGCAGAAGGCAGTAGAAAAAGAGGAGAAGTGCATTACAGATGGTAGACTCAATCAAGAAATCCATGGCCCTGAGTTTGCAAGAACTGTTGATGATCAGAATTCACAATGTCTCTAACTCACAGGGCTGTCATATGTTGAAGCTAACTTGATGGCACATAACAAGAACAGCCACAGTTGTGCCATGGCAATCAGATTTGCAAATTATGTGCCCAGTTTACCTTCTAATAGCCAATCTCAAAACAAAGTACACCAAATATAACATATATAACTGAGTACAATCACATATAATGGCAAGCAAACATCTTTCACCTCTTGGGGGAAGTACCTCTTCTAAATTTGTGTTAAGTGTACTGTTTACCTTGACTCTAGAACTACAGCAAGGCTCTAACTGTATTGTGCAAAAGAATTTTGCATTTCTTACACAGATTATAAATTTAAATGGCCCAATAAACAATTGGTACAGAAAGAAAATGGCACTATCACAACCTAGCCTATTTGGTGCCTGCCTTACTGTTGCAACACTGTCTTTCAGTTCTTGTACTGGGCACACTCACTATCTTCTGTAACTGCCATAACCATAAATTACTGCCTTGCATAGATTTCCTAACAATATTTCTTTACCCTGTTTCTCCAATGTGCCATTCCCCCTCCTATATACACTAAAAGAGTAGGTAGATCTCCTGAGATCTGTGGAATGTTATGGATTGAATTACCAAAGGGGGGGGGAGTGTTCAGTGCATATTTTTTTGCAGAAGTTTGAGTTTTTCTTAGAGGAGTTTTATTGACATTGCAAACTGGCATTTCATAGGGCCTCCTATGAAAAAGAGTCTGTCAGCCTTTTCCTATACTCCTTGTGTACTGCAGAATTGGCACAGAAATTCAGTTATTTTAGGAGAAAGTTGTAAAGCTCCAGTCCCTGTGGAAATGAAACAGTTTTTGGAATGCAGACACACTGGTGCAGTCCAGGAGGGTATTATGGCTCATATGTTTCAGCCTCCAGCATTACAATATAAATAAGCAAGGCAATTCCTCAGCTGCCCTCACTAAAACTAAGGAGTTCTTTCCTCTTTTGCTCCTGTTCACTGTATCCGACATTCAGCTAAAATAGCGTTGTCTCCACAAGAAGACCTGTTTGTTCCAAAAAGACAAACATGCACAGACACCCATAGATTCAAACATACTATTCTTAAAAAAATATAAATGTAGAGTCAGCTATCCACGTTTGCAGCTTTGACTTTCATGAATGTGATTATTCGTGAGTTTCTTCAATCCCTGCCCTTCGCCCAACTTAGGCACTTGTTTTCCTGGGAAACCTCCCCTCTCGTCCACTTCTATCGGGCCACACAGCCCTTTAAAAATCTGCCTCTGGTCCTCCTCCTTCACCATCAGTTGCTTGGCCAGCTAAAGACAACTTGCAGCCCAATTTCTCAGCACAAGCCCTATCCTGATGCTTGCACGCACCCAAGGATGGAGATGGGTAAAAGAGAGGAAGTACAGGACCACCCTACCCTCTCCTTTCCCCGAACTGTTTGAACCCTGGGTGTCCAATTCTCCCCACCACAGAGACACACAGACAGACAGACTAATATTTGCAATTTTCCCCCTTTTGTGGGGGGGGGCTGCACCCCTAATCCCATGGAAAACTGACTGTAATTATAGCACAGATTTGGATTTCAACGCCCAGCAATACAGCTCAGTGAACCAGAAGGAACAAATCTTTGCACTGTCATACACCAGAGGCTTCTATCAATGATGGTTAAGCACCATGCCTATACTTGCTGTCTTCTGAACAATAATGCATTTCAGTAATACTCAGGCTGTAGAACTCAACTGTCCCAATTTAGCAGGGACAGTCCCAATTATTTCTCTGTCCCCCCACTTTAAAAGGCCCCAGTTTCTCTTTCCTCCTCACACTTTTCCCCTTTGTTGTCAGTTTACTTCAATTGCTGCACACTAAGTTCAAAGCGCAAAAGTAGTTCTCAATTAACTCAGCAGGAAGGAGAGGAGAGAGCACAATCTGACCCTGTCCTGTTGTTCGTAACTGCCTTCAAATCAGCTTCACCTTATGGTGACTCTACAAATGAGAGATCTCCAAGTCACTCTGTTATCAACAGCCCTGCTCAGGTCTTGCAGACTGAGGGGCATGGCTTCCTTCTATCCACCTGTACTGTAGTTTTTCTCTATTCCTACTGTTTCCTACCTTACCAAGCATCATTTTCTTTTCTTGATGCAGCTCTGATGCCATCCATGCCATCCAGGTGGAGACAGGCACTGTTCTGGTGTGCTTGGACAGTGAGTAGCACAATTTAGATCCTGTTTCTCCCTCTCTCCATGCACACACATATTGTAAAGCAATAAAACAGTATTGAATCAGTCAAATTAAGTACATCCAGTTAAACAGGATGAGGGAGAAGAGAGGGAAATGTTCCCTGCAGGCATTGAAAGGGGCTCACAGAATCAGAGTGTTTCAAGGCATACCAGAGGGTCATCTATTCCAACCTACCACCAATGCAGGAGAATCCATAGCTAAAACGTTCCTACAGGAGGCCATCCAACTTTTCTCTAAAAACCTCCAACAAAGGAAAGCCCACCAGTTTCCAAGGTAATCTATCACATTGTCAAACAGAAGTTCCTCCCAGTGCTTCAAGGCAGAAGTCAGGTAGACATGCTATGAGGAAGGAAACTCATAGTATTTGGAGTTACCACAGTGAAGGTCCTCTCTCTTGCACCTACTCTCTCGATCCCTCAAAGACCCTTATTGTTATGTAGGTTCATGGGGAGAAAGATTCTCTGAAGTATGTCTGCATTTTGGGGAGCCCATGGCATGAGAAATCTTCTTTGGTACCATTAATCCTCGCTTCATCTGGAGACTAAGGATTTGTCCTGGATTTCTTATCAGGCCCACCAATTTGCCAGATAGATTCAGGTGTGCCCCTGCTTCTTGATTCCATAGGACCTGGGACTAAGCTAAATGAAGAACTCTATCTCTCCACCCAAACTTGCCTGTGATTTAAGATCTTTCCAGGTGGCCCTTTGCATGGTCCTACTGCCCACAGAAGTACATTTGATGGGGTCATGAGGGAGGGCATTCTTGGTGATGGCTCCCAGAGTCTAGAATACCCTTCCAAGCAATTGTCTCCCCATTATCCTTCCACCAGTAGGTGCAGACACATTTTTATCTTTATATGTTTTGAAATTAATTTAATTTAGTGCTTTATAATAGCAGTTTTGGCTGGGAATTATCACATTACCTCTTTCCTCTTCTGTTGCTTTCACAGTGGGAGACCATTTGGAAAGTGTTCCTTTTACAAAGGAGGTCATTTTTTTTTAATAATAAAAGAATCACTTTTCAAACAGTCTCCCAGTCTTCCACTGGGAGAACAACAGAAAAGAAGCTATGCCATGTGATAAGTCCTAGGCAAAGATGCTATTATTCTGCTGCAATTGTGGTTTATCTGTCTCATGTAAGAAAGCCCTTAGTTTTATTATGATGATCTGTTTAATTATGTTTTAATATTATGACTGTTTTTATTGCTGTATCTGGCTTTTTAGCCATCTTGAGTCCCAATTGTGGAAGAAAGGTGGCATTAAAAATAAATAGAAGGTGAAGGAGAAGGAAAAGAAGAAGTAGTCATGTCTTCTCATGATATGCCCAAAGTACGAGAGTCTCAGCTTAGTCATCTTCACTTCTAGGGAGAGTTTAGGCTTGATTTGCTCTAGGATCCATTTATCTGTCTTTTTGGCAGTCTAGAACTCTCCTCCAGCACCACATTTCAAATGGGTTGAGTTTCTTCTTATCACCTTTCTTCACCATCCAGCTTTCACACTCATATATAGAAATCAGAAATAACAGTGCATGGACAATCCTGACTTTGATATTCTATAATGTATATTTACACTTGAGGATCTTGTCTAATTGCTTTATAGCTGCCCTTTCAAATCCTATCATTCTTCTGATTTTGTGACTGCAGTCCTCATTCTGACTAAAGACTGAGGCAAAGTATAGAAAATCTTTACTTCAAAGCCTTCATAATCTACTTTAAAGTTGTGTTAATCATCTGTGGTTATTATGTTTGTTTTCTTGATGTTCAGCTGTAACCCTACCTTTACGTTTTCTTCCTTGACTTTCTTCAACAGTCATTCCAAGCCTTTGTTAGCCTCTGCTAGTAGTATGGCATCAGCGGCACATCTTATAATTGCTGATGTTCCTTCTTCAAATTTTCACACCCCCTTCCTCCAGGTTTAACATAACCTCACACATGATATATTTAGCATACCAGATAAATGCACAGAATGATAAAATGTAGGGCAGTCTTGCCTGACCCCCTTGCCAAGTGGAAATCATTTTGTTTCTCCATACTCTGTCCTGATATTGTCTTGAATACAGGTTATACATCAGAACAATCAGATGTTGTAGCACACCCACTTCTTTAAGAGTGATACCTAGTTTTTTGTGATCTACATAATCAAAGATTTTCCTATGTTCTAGAAAGCACAGGATGATTTTCTTTTGAAGTTCTCTGGTGCACTCCATTATCCAACATATGTCTACAATATGATCTCTCGTGCCTCTTCCTTTTCTGAACTCAGCTTGAACATCTGGCTTCTCTTGCTCCATATATATGATAAAAGTTTTAGTTATAAAATTTTGATTATCACGTAGCTTGTACCAGAGATGAATGAAATGGTCTCGTGACTACTTCAATCCTTGGTGTCTCCTTTCTTGGAGAGTAGAATGTACATCGAGCATTTGCAATCTGTGGGTAATTGTTTTGTTTTCCATATTTGCTGGCAATTTCTGTTAGAAATTGAGTGAATATTGTCTCCGTAGCTTGAAATAACTCTATTTGTATGCCATCTGTTCCTGATGATTTATTTCTCCTAAGTGCTTTGACTGCAGCTTCCACTTTACTTTCTAAAATTGTGGGTTCATCTTCAAACGGTTCTTCATTGAATAAATCTGTCATCCTTTTATCTCTTTTGTTTCTATTTTCTTTTTATTTCTTCTTGATCATGTAATGTGTTCCCCTGCTGGTCATCCCCATTCTTGCTTTAACTTTCCCTTTGATTTTTCAGATCTTGTGGAAGAGGTCTCTTGCTCTTCCTTTTTTATTGTCTTCTTCTATTTCTCTGCATTTATTATTATAATAGTTCTCTTTTTCCCTGCACACATTTTGTTGAACAGTTGCATCCAGATTTCTGACTCTATTTCAGTCTTCTTTTGATTTTTCTTCTCATCAGTACTTACCTGCTTGAAAACAATTCATCTGTGATCCAATGAGGCTCTTCTTTATTTTTGGCTGCAACAGTGTCTTTTTGCATTCTTCCCTACCAATGTCCCTGGCTTTTGCCCAGAGTTCTGGCTCCCAGTTAATTAGGTCTCTTCTCTGTAAACTTAGACAAAAGCAAGTTCTGCAGGCTCTCCTAGCTTGTGTGTTCTTCCTCATTCATAACTTTCGCCATCTTGAACACACTGTAATGTTGTTTGGCCACATGCATCCCAGTTTTCACCTGTGAAAATTAAATTAACTGCTCTTTAAAATGTTAAAGTGGAAAAAGGGGATTAAATATTTGGAAGTTGGAATTATAAAGAATAACAGCTCAGTATTTCAAAACAACTATTAAAAAGTCTGGAAAGAAATTAAAAGAGACTTTGAAAAATGGCAAAGTTAAATTTATCCCTTCTGAGAAATTTTTTTAAAAAGCAAATATTTTACCAAGGCTTTTATTTCTCTTTCAACCAATCTCTACTGTAAGAAATGAAATACTTTTCATGTAATGGCAAAAAGAGATTTCTTTGTCTGGCGAACAAAGATACGCAGAATAAAATTTAAAATATGGTGCTAAGGAAAGAGGTGGCTTGGGAGTTCCTGATGTTAAAGTGTATTACAGAGCCTGTTATTTTGTATGGTTGAAAGAATGGATATTGTTTAGAGATGTGAAACTCTTGCAACCTGAAAGTCATAATTTAAGATTTGGGTGCTATGCTGATGTTTGGTACGATAAAATTAAGGCACATGCTGAATTTAAAAATCATTGCATTAGAAAGGCTTTCTTATGACTTTGGAATAAATAAAAGCAAAGACTTTTTCCTAATATAATAATAAATAGATTAGAAGATAAGATAATAAATAAGATAATAAAAACTCGCACGGGGTTTCTAAAACGGGGCAGAGCATCCTCCAGGGAGGACGTCTGCACCTGGGAGCGGACTGGGTCGGACCTACTTAACGTAGATCCACACCCCAGCCCGCTCCGGAATGACCCCAAGTGGTCGTCCAGCGTGCTTTTGAAAGACCGCTAAAAACAGGTCTTTCAAAAGCACGGAGCGCGCCACTGCGAGCCTGCTCCCATATGCAGATTCACAATCTGCCGGGGCCGGGCTTTAGGTTGGTGAGCTTCAGCGGTTGGTCGAAACCCTCGACCAAACAGAAGCCGCCATTTTCATCCCCTGAGGACTGTGGAGCGGCAGCCACGCGCTGCTCCAGAGCAGCGTGGACCGGACTGGGGAGCTCAAAAGTCCAGTGAGTAGCGTCACGGGGTGATTCCGTCGCCCCATGCAGAAATGGTCAATATTAGCCACCTCATTGCAAGAAGCCTTTTTAAAGGAAAATAGGGTTAAAAATCGGAGATGTTTGCTTTTACAAAGACTTTTGTAATATGAACAAGACGAGGGAAGTTTAAATCAAGAGAGATTATTCTTAAGGAAGGTAAAGATCTTAACTAGTTTGTTTATATGCAACTTAAGGACTGATTTGATAAAAATAAGAGAAATGTGGCCACAGAGGTTAAAGAAAATGAGTTTTACTCAGTGGAATACAAAGACGATGATCATGTAATTTAAAAAGTATATACGAGACAGAAGATGAACCTGAAAAGAGTACATGACAAGATGTGCCCAAAATTTTGGGCATTATATCCATATGGTTGTATGGGAAAAATGTGGTCCAAAGACATAAAATTTACTTTGTGCAATAATTTAAAGGAAAACCTGTATAACATGAAGCATAGATGGTATTTAATCCCAAACAAGCAGTTGAAAAAATGTCCCAGAATGTTTCAAACCAATTTGGGGATGTCAAGATAAGGCAGGCTACTTTTTTTCATATGTGGTGGACCTGTAAGAAGGTGCAAAGTTATGGGTCTGAGATTTATATGTTAATACAAAAAAATTTAACTGTAGATTCTGAAATGTTTGTTGGGCATTATGGACAAAGTACTGGATAGTAAATATGGATTACTTCTTAGATAGGTGACAACAGCAGGAAGAATATTGTCTGCTCAGACTTGGAAACAAACTGAAGCACTGACAGTAGAAGTATAGATTGTTAAGCTTGCTAAGGTGGCTCAAATTGCCAAATTAATGTGCGTTTTGACAGATAAGCCAACTGAAGATTTTTAATTTTTTTTGAAAGACTAGAAACTGTTTTTTGGATTTTCTGAGTAACAAGAAGCCTAACAATGTAATGATCTGTGGTTATAATTATTAGGAATTATTGTAGGATTATTTAGCTGGATCTGTAACGGCAGAATAATTTTTCCCTTTTTTTTCTCATTACAGTCAGGACTGGGGAGTTAGAGCCCTATTCTGCTTTATATATATTTTTTCCCCTTTCTCTCGCTTTTACTTCTGTCTGATTCTTTGATTGTATTTTGATTGTAACTTTGACTGTGTATTAGATTAGTAGTGTTACAAACCAACCAACCGGCCAACAAATCTTCCAGAAGCAAAATTGATGAAATGGTTTGATATTGGCTGACTGACAGATGTTGCTTTTAAAAATATAATTTAACAACAGAAGTTGTATTCCCTCCTGGGTCTTAACCAAAGCAGTAGTAAGAAATCCATAAACAGAAGCTGCACTATTTTGGCAAATAGTTGATTCACCAGATATAATCTTGATCAACACTGGAATTTGCCCAAGTGACAGTATTGGCATTTTTTTTTTTACATTAATTAGGCCATCACTGAATATGTACTTCTTTCTTGGTTATGGCAAGAGAAGAACATTAAGTAAAGGGTGGGAAGTGATGATGTTACAACTGAGAAAAAAAGATTATCAGTATTAGTCTATTGAGGAAACATGAGAAGAAGAAAAAACACCCATATATCCTGACTGTTACTACTGGTGGCTTTAGAAGAGTCAGTGTGACGTAGTGCTTTGAGGGCAGAACTAAGACTTTGGGAGACCAGGGTTAAAACCCCAATTCAGACACAGAAACCTACTGGGTGCCCTTGGGCAAATCACACTCTTTTATCCTCAAAGGAAGGCAATGGCAAACACCTTTTGAACAAATCTTGCCAAGAAAACCCATTGATAGGTTTGTCTTAAAATCACTATAAGTCAGAAGCTACTTGAGGGCACACAGTAGTAGGTGGCTTTAGAATGCAAACACCTTGGGGAACACATTCCATAGACAGAGACTGAAGCCACGGACCCTGGAATGAGCATGAGGGGGAGGGCTGAGCCCCCAGTAAGGGTAGATTGGGGGACGGAGTCCTTCTCCTTCTTTATACGTTTTTAAACAGAGGCCACTACACAGTTATAACAATTTGATCCCACAAGGACATATAGTCTAGTGAGGTTCTTGGAATCCTCTGCCTTCAGAGGAAGGTACTGTGGCTCTTTGGCAGAGAACACCAAGTGCCAAACTCGCCAGACTCCAAATCCCAAGATTCTAATCTGTACATTCAGAGGTGGATAGAAATTGGGGCTTGAGAAGGACAATTGGGAATACAGAGCTTGAAGAGTGTGTATATGGGTGAGGGGAAGATTTCAGTGTTTGATACATAACGCTGCACTTCAATTGTTGTTGATGCAGCATAACAGCAACTATTTATGGTCTGGAAGGTGGTAAGGAGTCAAATATAAATATCTACCATGACAGAACTGAAATTGATTAAATAATATTTACTGCTTTTTATAAATGCAGCTGCTATTTGTTCCCTTTGTTGTGTTCCATGAAGTCATTTTTTACTTTAGGCGACCCTATGGCGAGTCTATCATGGGTTTTTGGGGGCTGAGAGTGTGTGATGTGCCCCAAGTTACCCAGTGGGTTTTCCATGGCCAAGTGGAAAATCGAACTCGGAGCTCCACAGTCACAGTCCAATGCTCAAACCACTATGCCACGTTGGCTGTATTGGTCATACTATAGGAAATATGTGAGTAGAGCCTATATGCTGATAATATCAAGAGTAATATTCACGATAGAACAAAAAGAAAGGGTGAAGTGATTTTATTTGGCAAACACAGTGAACTGGAGAAGGAAAAGGGAATATTAATTTGGCTTCCCCCTTCCCCAAAGGGATGACAACCAATAAAATGACCATCACCACCATCACAATACCTTTCCTTCTTATTGTTTTTTACCCCTATGTTTACCTTTAGGATTTTTTTTTAACCAACCCATGTTATCATCTTCATCAGTGCTAGTTGTAACCACCCACCAAATGTTTTAAGCATTTATTAATTAGTGATCCTGGTTAAAGCAGTTGTTCTGCTATTATCCTACAGAAGTCTGAGTTCAGCAGCATTGCTCTTTCTACCATGGAAGTTTCCTTTGGAAAGTCCTCTTTATCTTCTGTAATAAATGTGTGACATCTAGCTCTTGTGTTATTTAAAAACACCAATGCTAGAAGTCTACTATCCTTAAAAATATGGTACATCAATTTGTACTTGAAGCAGAAAGTGCCCTCTGGTGGTAACAGGTACTTATAACGTGTTTTTACAACAGTAGTGACTTTGCTATATTAAACTACCTGTTCTCATATATTTTTTGCAATGTGTGTGTAATCTGAACATGTATTTTGGATCTACCATATATTACAGTTCCAATGTAGACATTTTCCAAATTAAAATCTAGTTCTTCCTGCATTCAGTTGCATCTTTGGTCTGAATGCCAACAGAAACAATGAGATTGAGAGAAAGAGATCATGTGGCTAAGTAGCTCAGAGGCACTGCTTGATTTTGTATCCATTCCATATTATTGAGACATTTACTGCACAAGGCCAGTCATTACCTGATGTCAATCTCATAAGAGAACACTTGATACACTTCTGTTAGCAGCTCTCATTGCTAACAGCAACGCCCCTTGGGAGTCCTTCTTCTATGCCTTGCCTAAGCAGCAACTTTCCACATGTTATATCTACCACAAAGACTTCAAACACAAAGTGCTGTGAGAGCATCTGTGTTGCCACAGGCTATTGAAAGGGCTTAGATCTTTATCCCTATATTCTCCTTCTATAGCCTGCTTTGCACACCATACAGGCCCAACTTGAACCAGTGGCCAGAAAATTCAAACTTGCATTCAGGCCGCACTTTGCTAACACTAGGCAATCGGCTATCCTTTCAGTTTGGTGTTCCAGCGCCTCAACAACTTATAAGCCTAGCACAGGTTTGTTTTAAGGATGACTGAATTCAGAAAACAAGAACTCCAAAGCTTAGAGAAGTACAGACTGCACGGAACAATGACCAGGATCCAAAATCCTTTGTCGATGCAAACTCTCTACGCACAAAACAAAAAACAGGACACACCATATACATAGAGAACCTGATCACAGCAAAACTCTTGCAGCTGACCAGTGTGCTCTTACTTCATATAGGGGGGGGGGGATGTCAGCTAGATCAGAATCAAGATCTACATGTGCTCTTTCTTTTAGCCTGGGTGTGCTACCCCATGTCAAATAAGCAACGCTCCAAAGGCCTCTGCAGCAGTGAAGAGGCCTCTGAGCCATGCTCTCATGTTGCATACTCTGTCACTGCTTGCTCAGTCGTCTTTTTCTACCTACTGCCTCTCTTCATCCCAGTGTCTGTGACTAGTAGGGTTTATAGTTTTTTGTTGACCACAGACCCTCTGCAATCAAAAGAAGCTTAATGTATGACATGAGAAGCCAGATGTGCTCTTTTGCATGGTATGAAAAACCATTCCTATTTATTTCAGAAGATCAAAGGCTAAGAAACATTTCAAACTGTTCCTTTCCTGGTCAGTTGGCAACTTTAAGTACTGAGTCCCTTACAAATCCAGTTGCAGACTTACTGAAGATGTTGGGACAAAGCAGATGGCATGTATAACATGGAAGACCCACCAAATACAGTCTGAGTGTGTTATTGTGCTTTCCAGGAGGAACAAGGAGCTACTTAAGAGTGACACCAACTCCCTCTGGCTTACAGACAGAGGCTGCAGACAGGGAGAGCTCTGTGGAAATCTTTTTATTTAGATAAACTTATCACTGGTTTAGAAAGCAAGGCTTTCTTCATTCCTCTAAGATTTCCAAAGTCTTGAAAGTTGGTAGGAGTGGAGACTGAATCCCTGCCAGAAGGAGAAGAACAACAAACTGCAAGTGTGTTATTTAAAAGAAAAAGAAAATTGAAGGTCTGAAGCCATGAATCATATTCAGCATGCATACTTAGGACTTAACCAAGGCACAGAAGACCTGGAAAGAGTTCAGAGTGCTTTAGGGGGCCGGAGATAAGCAAGACACTGTTTGCAAACATTCCACAAGCACTTCTTTCGTTATGATTATTTTTATGTGCACAACAACTTCCAAAAAGAATGAAACAGTGAAAAGAGATAGCTTTTCACCTGGAACTAAGCACTAGGATAGGGCATTGAGGAGTACAACACAAGCTAGTAGCACTTTTGGAGATACTGAAAACTCATTGATAAGGGAGATGATAGCATGAGGAATCTATGACAGTTGGGTGCCAGAGAGCTTGCTGAAAGAACCTGGATTGACTTTCTAGAAAACTTGGAGATAAGCAAGGCAATTGATTTATGCAGAACTAGAATCCAGGATTTAAACAGGATTAAAGTCTTGGAAAGACAAAGAAGGGAGCTTATCCACATAACCCACAGGAAAAAGTGTGACAAACCAGGCATAAAGTAAAATAGTTATCATAGTAAGTAAGAGACAAGATGCTCAAGCAAATGGGGGAAATGTCACAATTTAAACAAATTTAACTGTCTTCCATTCATTTATCAAGACAAAAAAAAAACAAAAAACCAAAGAGTGCTAAACTGTGCTAAGTTCTAAACCCCAATTTAGAATACTAGAAAGTGACAGTGATATGTGAAGCTAGCCCATCACATAATAAATATGTTTCAGGAAGTGCCAGAAAAGCGTAAGTTTTTTTGCAAGCATGCCGTTGGTAAAATACTAACATTCCTGTTAGATTGTAGAAGCAGTTGCAACATTATTTTCATCCACCTTAATCCTCTTGCTGTCTTAAATCCAACTATGTAATAGAGTCCAAAAATTCTACTCAAAGAAAATAAGCAGCTTAAAAATATACATACTATATTAATACCAGTATTTTCCTAATGCAAACTCAAAATTGCTAATGTACAGACAAACCAGAGATTCAGGCTAGAATTTGTGGTTGCAGATTACCAGAGATATGTTAGGTCTTAAGGCAGTTCAAGCTATGAATATGATAAAGATACATTTCCATTATGTACTGAATGTGGGCACTGAAATGACTGAACACTCAGACGAAGATGAGAGCTGGAACCAAGAAACAAATACAGGGGGAATTCAGTGTTTCACAGAGAGGGACAGTTTTTTAAACAGTAATTGACTTATATGCATAATTTACCAAAGGCGAAGATTTTGACTGCTTTATTACAGACTCTGAAGAAGAGCTGTGAAGTTTACAAAAGCAGGGGATTATATCACTGATAAGAAATAAGGCGGGGAGAGAAATAAGAAAAAAGCAGGGATTTCAACTTTCAGCACGCCAGTGGATATAGGCTCCTGGTCGCAGCTCTGCAGCAAAGAGAACTTTAATGGCAAAAGTGCCAGTCAGAGGGATCTCTGGCTGGAGAAACTCCCCCTGGATTAAAAGAGGAAGTAGAAGATTACCCATTAGGGTCCAGAATTCCCATTATTTGCAATTATTTTTGAGTAAATGCATTATGAGTCGGAAGGAGCAAGGGAGCGACATCTTTTGCCCTTGCCATGAAATGCAGTTCTTTGGATCTGAGAAAGTGACAGCCCTATACTGGCAACCCGCATTTTAAAAGAAAACTCTTAAATGAACCTTTGTAGTTATGAAAGTGAAGAATTCTTCTGATTAAAACAAAACAATAGAAGTTCTCCAGCCACTTTCTTTCTGCAATCAAGAACTAAGTAAATGTGTTCACCCCATGAGATTGGGATGAATAAATTAGAAAACTTGGGGTTGACTCTTTAAAAGAGGGTAATTAAGGATCTATGCGCATATATCTTGTGAATAGACTAAATTTCTTCTTATTTGTAAGTCTGAATTGGATTTTAATAAAGAGAAACTACAGTGTGAGAAAGTAGTGATGTTATCTATTTCATGTTGATAAGACTGTCTTGCTGGCACCTTTCAACTAGACAAGAGAGAAATGAATTGTTAACTCTGAAATTGCTGGATGGAATGAAAGAGGGAACCTTCCCAGGAACTCTCTCAGGACCTTTTACAATGGATGATAGAGGAACTACATGTGGAACTCCTAAACTTGAAGACTAATATGATAGAAGCCCTGCAGAATGAGATCAGCAAGATCAAGGGAAAACAGTGGAAGTGAAGAAAGCTGAAAATCATATGGAGAGAGAAATTCAAGTTGAGCCAATGGAGGGACTAACTACTGAACTGGGGAAATGGGGATTCTAGGCCAAGGCAGGGAGAAAGAGATGGCTAATCTGAAACCAATTTGTAATCAAACTACTTTGATGGTTGAATGAAACCACACTGATTTACTCAGTATGATTGAAGGGGGTGAGAGAAAGATGATTTTTTTAAAGGTGCTGCTTCAGGACAATTTCCCCAAAATACCAAGTGGGAAGGAACTTGAAACAGTAGTAAAGAGCAAGGAAAGGAAGAAGTTGGAAGAGGTGAAGTCCATTGATAGGATGGCTACAAGGGAAGAGAGGAATTAAATTCAAAATGAAATAGCTTTGGCTGAAAGGAAGTTATAAAATGGTTACAGATATAGGACAATAAAAACAACTTGGTTTAACAAATGCTCTAAAGAATATTACAATATAAAATTGTATAGAAATATTTGGGTATAGTGATGTCATATAACATGTAATAGATCTACTGTTTTAACTAGCAAAAATATTATAGAATCAAGTCAGCAAGTAACACCCAGTATTAATGTCATTCGCCACATAAAGGTATTATGTAATAGAATGTAATACTAATTAATAATGAGACACTATACTAGATAGGTTAACCTTTGGTAGAAGGAAGTTCATTTTTCTTTTTTTTGGAAAGCATGGAAAGAGAAATGTTGGATATTATCTTTGAAAGCCTTGAATCAATTTGATAGTTGTATTCCATTCAAAGGAAAAATAGAAGTCAATCCTTTCCCTTTTTTTCCTCTCTGTCTTTCTTTGTCAATTTCTAATCCATATGTCCCATGTTTTCTTTATTTTTCCTTTTTCTCTTATGTATCATTAGAATTTTAGTGTTTTTAAAAATTATTATAATGATAGCTTTAAAACATCAGATATAGATATGAAAAAGCATAGTCTGTGTAAGCAATCCAATAGTGGCCAGGAAACCACTAGAGAATTCAGAGTATGTACAGAACTGAGGTCCTTGTACAAAGCACTGAAGAGGAGCCACTTTCCATTATCCATCAATGGAAATGTACTGCCAATGAAAATGTATTGTCAAATCTATCAAAGCAAGGACTCTCTCCATCCATGTCATCACAATGAATTCTGCCATTCTGACCTCAATTTTTAAAAATCCTGTATTCCTATTTTAATTTTCTAACTAGTACAATAAATAACAATATCAAAATCTTGACAATTAGGAAAATTAACAATTTAAAATCTTCTTTTTTTACATCTATATGGTAGTATCAGGGGGCAATATTCTGATTACATGGAATCACAGAGTTGGAAGAAGCCACAAGGGCCATCCAGTCCAACCTTCTCCCATGGAGGAATACACAATCAAAGCACTCTCAATAGATGGCCCTCCAGACTCTGTTTAAAAACCTTCGAAGAAGACTCCATCATGCTCCAAGGCAGTGTGTTCCATCATTGTACAGCTTTTATTGTCAGGAAGTTCTTTCTGATGTTTACATGGAATTTCTTTTCCTGTAGTTTGAAGCCATAGTTCCATGTCCTAGTCTCTGCAACACCAAAAAGCAAGGTTGCCCCATCTTCCATATGACATCTTTTCAAATATTAAAACACGGCTATCATGTCACCTCTTAACCTTCTTTTTGTCAAGCTAAACATGAACAGCTCTCTAAGCCACTCCTCAGACAGCATGGTTTCCAGGCCTTTTTTAGCATTTTGGTCACCCTCCTCTGGACATGGTTAACTTGTCAATATCCTTCCTGAACTGCGGTGGCCAAAACAAGACACAGTACTCCAGGTGAGGTCTGACCAATGCAGAATAAACTGGATTGTATTGCTTCCCCCTTACAGTATACTCCTACTGATGCCGACATCCAGGGTGGACTTCTTTAGGAGTAGATGTACCACCACTAGCACTCCCTCCTGCAATGAAGTGCTACCACACCTAGGCTCTACCTGATCAACCTTCCTCAGCTCTTGACCCAACCAAGATGGGCAAGGATTAAGAGGGGACATGGTTGAATTGCTACGAGTATCTTTCCTATGCCCTCAGGACTGAGAAGCTGAAAATCAGCTGAAATTACCAAGCCTGATGACACAGTGGAAGTCTCAACAGGATGTGTAGCAAAAAGTCATTGTGGAAATAACTGACTCTGCCTTCCAAATGCATAGTAAACTGATCACATGATACTTTCCTATTTGTCAGTTTATACATTGTCAAGCTTCCAGACACATAGAACAGTTCTCCTGGCAAGCTACTTGAACATGCAAAATAAGTCTTCTTTGCAGCCTCCATCACCATGTTATTAGTATAATTGTCTGTTCTAATGTGTTTAGTTCTCTTCACTCTGTGTTTTCCACCAACTGCACTCTAGACATCATCCACTATTCTTCATTGTCTGCTATTACCCAGAATCCCACGAGGTGGTACAGGATCCTCCAGGCCAGAGATACACTTGTGTCAATGAGTAGTAGTTCAATATAATCAGTTCTAGAGTCTGTGTGGTGCCTAATGGAAAGAGGTTAGATGTAAATAAAGTAAAACAAAATGAATTTATTGCATTTTAAAATTTGCTTATTCTTTCCACCTTTCCATTTAAAAAATGTCATTCACAGCAGCTAACAACTTCACTAAAAACAAATTAAACCACTAAAATGATATCTCAGAGTAAAACAATAAAACCATTACAATCAGTCTTCCTGCCACAGGTAAACACTACCAGCATGGTGTGGTGATTTGAGTGTTGGACTATGACTCAGGAGTCCAGCATCTGAATCTCCACTTGGCCATAAAACCCACCAGGTGACCTTGGGCAAGTCGCACTCTCTCAGCCTCAGAGGAAGACAAAGGCAACCTCCTCCCAACAAATCTCAGCAAAAAAAAACCTGTGATAGATTTGTCTTCGGGTCACCATAAGTCAGAAATGACTTGAATGCACACAAGAAAACAAGGACATTTAGAAACTTAACCAATTCAGGTAAATTATATCTACTAGCTGTAGAAGTGGGTAAAATCAGAGGCCTTAACTCCACCTGATCAGTCTTCCTCAGGGTGCTTGAACCAGCCAAAATAGGAAAGGATCAAGGTACACAGTTGGCTGAATTGTTACAACCATCTGGAGCATGTTCTCAGGACCCAAAAACTGAAATTAAGTTTAAATATCCTGTTTCTTGTGCATTCTCAATGTAGGAGCAAAATTTCTCCATCTTGCAGTGTATCAGTAAAGAGGTCCTGCAAAAGCTTTATTGCTGGCCTTATTAAAACTGAGGCCATTTCTGCACTAGACTGTTATAGTGCTATTATTCCACTTAACACCCCTCCCTAAACTGCAAACCCTAGGATTCCATAGGGTGTTGAAAGTGGAATAATAGCACTATAATAGTCTAGTGCAGAAATGGCCTGAATCCTCTGGCACCGTCGACTTGCGCCAGAGGTTTTTACAGAGTTATATGCAAGCCATGCTATGACCTCCTTGGAGTATTGCTTCCCCTTTTGATTTTAGAGCTGACAGATAGTCAATGGCTGAAACCTTTGGGGAGCAGGCAGTTTGGTCAGATTACTTATAAAAATACAGTCAACCCTCTACATTTGTTGGGATCAAGGGCACAGCACCCCTCCCAAAGTGAGAAAAATGCAAATATCAAAATATGTGTATATGTCTGTGGAAAAGCAACCAAGGCATGGTGGGCAGAATGGGCACTCAGAGCCCAGATCAGAGAAGGGAATGGAAAAGGGGAAGGTCAGTGTGGTGGTCCTCAATTTCTTCTCTCTCACCCATCTCCTTCCTTGGGTGGGGTGGGGGCACCAGGAACAGGTTTGTGGTGCTGAGAAATTTGGCTGTAAGCCATGTAGTGGTTGATAAAGGAGGAGGAGGAAGACCAGGGACAAGTTTTTAAAGGGCTGCATGCCCTGATCAGAGCAGCAAAAAGGGAAGGTTCCCCCAGAAAAGAAGCAGTTGAGGTGGGAGGTTGGAGAAATAATCAACTAATTAAATCTGTGAAAGTTAAATTCACAAATGTGAAGGGACAACTGTATTCATTTCCATTTCTTAGGTATCATACAGCCTAATACTAGAATACCAACTTTTTTTTTTCAGGATCCTCATATTTTTAGATTTGATATTTGAAAAGCTTAGGCATTTTGCTTTTTCAGGTTGTTTAATGGTGAATTCATTGGCAGTTCCTGTAATGGCCTCCAGTTTTGTGGCTATACTTTTCTGAAATTTTGCATATATTTTTTTCTTTACTTTTCTTTTCTTTTTTTGCACTTGGACAGGGGTTAGAACTCTTTGACTACAGTACCCAGAATCCCTCAGGCTAATATGGTAATTAGCCATGCTGGTGAGGAGTTGTGGGAACTGCAATCCAAAAAAAAGGAAGGTTTCCCAGTTCTGGTCTGCAGTCTTACAGAGCTGTGTTTTAAGAGATCTGGCTGAGTGTCTGCAGTATTACCCCTGCCCTCGTCTTGAGCTGCAGGCTTCATGTTCTTCTCACAGTCACTCTTTGCTTTATTCAGTGCTATAAAAAATACTGTAAACAATACTGTTTAAGCCTTGTCCTTACATTGTCTATGACCGCACTTGCATTCTCTGCCTAGCGTAAATTTTTTAAAGAGTTCATTGTGTACTACTGCTTTTTTTTCTCTTGGTAACAAGAACAAACTCTTGGCTCAGTCAGCCATTGTCCTGTGTCAAAACTGTGCCTCTTTCCCAAGAATGTAGTTATTTCCAGTACTCTTTGGCACAGCACAGGAAAGTCAATAGGGATCAGTTCTGCCTCCAACATATTTCAAAACAAGATGATGCAAACCTTGGAGGGTCTGAGAAGGCACCTGGAAAAAGGCTGATAATGTGCTTGTAATGGGGAAGAGGTTACACACAGTAGGATTATGCCTGTAAACTAGCAGCAGTCTGAAAAGATGCAGAGAAAGAATACCTAGCTGAATATGGACAGACTCTTACTGAGAATCACAGACGTATCACATCTTAACCATTTGTTGACAACAGAAAAGGTATGTGTTGTATGAGTCATGCCAAGGCCTCAAAATTTCAAGGGAATCCAGAGACTGGTGCAAATAACCACCCACTCTACTAAGCTTTGTCACTTGTGATATTCTGAGACAAGAAATACATTGAAATACACTATAGGACTAGACTGACCAACAAGAAGATACATTCTGAAAGATGACGACTGTAACAGTCTCAATCTTGAAGTATTACAACTCAGGAGCCACAAATAATTCAATGTGAATAATCAGAAATAGTTCTGGAGAATTCCATGTTGTGTGTGTGTGTGGGGGGAACAGCCAGGGTTTTTTTCGGGGCGGGGTGATAGACCCTTTCCTGAAACAGAAACACTATTTTCAATACTTTTGAAATGGAGAAATTTCATCACTACACATATGTATATATGGCAGGTGTCCAGAATGATCATACAGTTGTGAATAATGTATGAAAAAATCTTAGTATGCAACAAAGCCTCATCATGGCATCTCTGTGGAACTATGGTATACAAGTCAGTTGTTGCTCAGGAAACAACCTAATGTTACTAATCACTCTGAGCTGGGTATAGCTACAAGAAGCTGAAGGAGAAACTATCAGTATGGTATAGTACTCATCCATATATCAAGGAAGACTGAGATTTAGCAAACAGTGGAAGATAATACACTTCAGATACTGAAGTTTAGAATATCACAGGGCTGACCAGAAACAAAGGCCATGTGCCAAGCCACAACACCACCACTTTAGAAGCTGCACATCCAAAGTGCTCTTCTCTTCCGAGAAGAAAAAAAATGTGATACCAGAAGCTCTCCAGACAGTAAGCATGCACAAAATATATTCACTGCATCTGGAAATTAAAGGATGCCCACTGCAGGTTGGAGAACAGCAATATACGTGAATGAATGTGCAACAGGAGACATTCATGGAGAAATCTGAAGTGCATGGTCCCTTGGAAACCTGCTCCTTGCCCCACTGATATGACATTGCAGATTGAACTTGAGCAAACATAGTTATGGATTTGTTTAGTGCAGAAATAGTATGTGTAGCAATTGTGGTTGCTTCTCAGTGTTTTGGAAAATAGACAATTTAGCAGATCTCTTTCAGAACCGTATCTAAGTTAAAATCACACAGTGCACATTATAGATACTATCTATGTTTTCAGTTTATGAAGTCCAGTTTATTGCATGCTAATTCAAGAAGTTCAGCAAGGACTAGGGTATTGTTCATTTTGTTTCATCACTTGAGTATTCTTCACGTAATGGAAAAAAGAAAAATCATAAAAACAACTTTAAAAAAACTGCAGCAAAAAGTAAAGGGATAGACCTACAGCTTGCATTATTTGACTATTGGAACACTTTATCCCAAGGCTTAAGCTCAAATCAAGAACAAAGATTAGCATATCAAAAAAACAAAACACTTTTACCAACTAGTAAGAAGCTGTTTGAGCCAGGAGTCACAGCTGCATCTCTAAGTAAAGACAGCAGCAACTCAGAGACAGGCCCTGTAAATGGCCAAACAACTTCCCGGCTTAGAGCCAGGAGCCCCACTGAACATCAAAGCCTAAATAAAACCAAACAGAGCCTGGCACAAGACAACAGAAAAGCAACAACACAGCCAACAGCCAGGTGGACTACAGTCACATAGACAATGGATGAATACTGTAACCTAATGGAAGATGAACTCAAAGAAGTGACAAGTATGTAATTGGTAGAGAGTCCAGTATGAAAACTTTTTTGTCTTCTAACTAAGGCAGAGATACTGAAGGATAATTCAGAGAGAGAAATGAAACAGTATAAAGGATGAGGGCAGAAATACAGGAACCTACCTTACACTAAGTCAATCCATTAGTCCTCCTAACTTGCTGTAATGAATAGCACCTCCTTTTTAGTCTTGCCACTGGGTTGTTTTAATCTGGGGCTGGTCAACATGCAACCCCAGTCTAATTTCACGTAGTCCTTAGCCTGATTTCAAAAGCCCCCTGCAAACTGATCACAGAAAGAGAGAATGAAAAGGAAGATGGCATAAGAAGAGTTCAGAAGGATTGTCACCAACCAACTTCCTATGTAGCCTACAACCCAGACATGTAATGACACTTTTCTGCTCATGTTACCAAGAAATTGGTATACAAAGGCATACTTACTCTGATACTGGGTATAGCCATCATGACTAGTAGCTTTTGATAACTTTATCATCCATGAATTTCTGTTTTAAAAGCATCCAAAGTGATGGGGATCACTACATCTTAGGAAAGCAAATTCCATTATTTGTGTGCTGTATGAAGAAGTGCTTTCTTTTTTGTATGTCCTAAATGTCCCATCATTCAACTTCATCAGATGACCTCACACTCTAGTCTTTTGAGAGAGGCAGCAAAAAAACAAACAAAAAAAACCCCACTTTCTCTAAGCTACACATATTTTACTATGATTTTATCATCTCCTCCCTTACTTGCCTTTCCCCCCCCCAAAGCTAAAAAGCTGCAACTGCTACAACCTTTCCACATAAAGGAGGTGATCCAGCCTCTGGATCATTTTGATCCCCTTCTCCATCTTTCTCAGCTCTGAAATTTTTGAGCTGCAATACTTTTTTGGACAGTATCAAATATTTCAGGTATAGTTACACCATGGATTTATATAATGGCAGTATGATACCAGATGGTTGCATTTTAGTCTAGTCCAATTATCTCCAACATGGAATTTTTCATTTGCACAGCAGGAACAAGGTTGGAGTTTCTATTGAGCTGTTCACCACAACCCCAGGATCAGTATGTTCATCAGTCACTTTCATCTTAGAGCTTGTTAGGTATGTGAAGTCCCAATATGCATGACTTTATATTTGTCTACATTTGTCATTTTAATGCCCATAAAAGATGTTGGTCATGAGCCTTTTGGACATCAAAGTAAACAATATGTGTGACATCACCCCTCTCCCTATACTTGTTGACTTTCTCAAAGAACTCTGAAATATTCTTACTTTTGTAGAAGCCATGTTCTTATTTAGCCGGATTGGCCTTTCTGTTTGCTTTATACTTTCGTCTTTCCACCAGTTTTCCTAGAACAGACATTAAGGTAACTAACTATTATTTTGTTATTCCCCTAATATCATTTTAAAAAATCAATCACTTTCCAGTCGTCTGGAACAAAGCCAAGCCCAAAGGCACAATACATCTTTTTGTCTGAAGATCAACAGTTTCACTGTTGAATTTGTTTAAGAACACTAAGACAGATACATTCTGGACTCAGTTTTTAGTCTATCTAGAAGACATAGATGTCAACACTATTGGATTCAATTCCCTAGGCTCCCTTCCTGAAATTATCTGTTCAGAAACAGTGAATTCTCCTACATTGGTCAGGGTCGGGGGGAGGGGGATAAAGCTGGAGTAGCCCTGTCTGCTGTGGGCCTTGGACCAACATATTATCAGCACATGGCCTTGATCCCCAGGGTATGTGGTTTAGGACAGAAAAAAGAAGCTCTTTGGCTCTAGTTCACAAGGCACCTCTCAGTTATTCCTCTTAGAATATCCTCCGAAAATACTTTTAGTGAAGTCAGTGGATCTGTTTGCATGGACTACTATGTTCTGCAACAGAAGCTAAAGTAGGGATGGAGATCATATATTCCTCCAGCTGTACAACTCGTCAGCATTGTTCATCGCTGGCTATCCTGGCTGATGGGATATGAAGTTCAGCAACATCTGGCTCTCCATGATTCTGCATGATTCTCTTCCCCAAATTCAACCCGTATATTGGATATCTACTTATATATCCAAAGCAATAAGCATGAATACAAATCAATTAAACTAAACAGTACTTAAAAGCTACATGTCAGCCAGGAAAATAAAGAACAAACATCAGAATAAGTAGCCATAAAAGACAACAAATAAAGCAAAGCACACTTCCTTATGGGTCAGCACCATAAAACACACTGCAAGTCACTTAAAAGTAAACATCTCCTAGGTCAGGAAACCAACCTGTAAGCAATCTATGAGATACCATTGACTAGAATCTGCAGCACCACATGAGAAGTTCTACAGCTCACAGTGGTTTTTCTGCCCCTGAGAAACAACTCTACAGACCACCCATTTACTGTGTTCTAAGCATGATTTTAGTTTTTAATACTATTTTAAAATTTAGAGTTTGCTTTGGGTCATTATTACAGGGATATTTATTTATCATAATTCCTAAAGTTATAGGAAATAGAAGGCCGGTTTCCTGACTCCTTATATTACAGTATAGATGATTTATAAAAAAAAAGTCACACAACAGTTTTAAGACATTTGATCAAATGGCATGTTGCTACTACAGTTCTAAAGTCAAGCACAGATGTATTTTCAGAATCAGGCCTAACTTATCTTAAGACTGAGCCTAATTAGCTTTACTCACACAAGTAAGTCTCACTGTATTAAGAGGGACTTATCCCTACCTCTATATGTACAGAGTTATAATGCATAGATTTACCACATTTTCCATGTCAGTTTAGTTAAAGTACAGGAACAGATAATATCTTCCTTAGGAAACATCTTCAGGAGCAGATAGTAGATCCTGAGACTTAGTCCCAACTAAACTCACTGAATCAACACATAGGTAAATCCCATTGATTCCATAGGTCTCCTCTAGTTAGGTCTAACTTTAAGATTTAGGCTGATTTAGGCTTTAAGCTGATTTAGGCTCAAAGCTGATTGGCCAACCAGATTACTCCTTCAGGTGTCTGTCTTTCCCTTGATGCATAATTAGAGGGGAGCAGCTTTCTTATTGACACCTGGAATTTATTTAAGAGATCCGAACTGACTGCTTCCACTCTCTAGACTGTAACTTGTCATGGGGCAGATGGTTTCTTGCCCTGACTAAACCCCATCATGAAGATCTTGGGGAAGATATTCTTTTGTCTCTGTTCTATCAGGCTGCTCTCTTCTGGTATCCTGTGTTCTCCAAGTCCTGGGGATGGTGAAGACTCTTGGCCACTGCTGATGTCAGAGATGCAGGCCTCCAAAGTACCTCCAGGATTGTTGCTGCCCCCAGATGTAGAAAATCGTGATGGTCCGTTGCCTCCAATTTTCAAGATGCTGTCTGGTCACAGTCACCAGGGGCTGGAGAACAGCAACCCAAGACCACGACCAGATGCCAGAGCTCTGAGATACATGAAGAGGCTATATAAAATGTTTGCCACCAAGGAAGGGATCCCCAAAGCCAACAAAAATCACCTCTATAACACAGTCCGGCTTTTCACTCCACATGCTGAATGCAAGCACCTGCCTGAAGGACAAGTAGAAGGTAGGTGATGTGATCTTAGCCTCAACTGTTACTCCTTTTTCTGTGTATAGGGCTGAAAAGGTTTTCTATCTACAGACTGGTTGCCATTATAAATAAGACTGTTGTCTATACTCTTCTGTGGGAACATACTTTTTAAAAATGGGTCTCTTTGTATCCATGTGTAGATGTGCCTACATGTGAATTAGGTACTTTAGTAAGATCTTTTCTCTGAAACTGTGATTTCAAGATTTTTAAAAAGTTTCTTTCCACAGTGATGTCCTGTATATGATCTTACTTAGCATGAGTTTTCTCACTTCCATAATTGGTCTCTAAAATGTACACGCATTTCTTGTGCACAGCCCAAAACAGAGAATAGCCTGGTATTGGTGGCATTTATGTAGATCTGTTGAGTATTGCTTCTATTTAGCAAAAGTCCAGTTATGATGCTTGCTTCTGACTATCAGAGCTACAGTTCAAATTTCAGTATGCTTATTTAGAAAGATCCATTAGTCAGTGGAATTTACTTCCAGATATACTGATCTTTACTTTTTATCCTGTTTTTATTGTGTGACAACTGCATTTCATACTGCTCTTAGTTCTTATATCCTACAGAGATGAAAGATATAAATTCAAATATGCTCAGGACTATAGTCATGGTGTACTTTGAAAACCTGTGGCCTGAATTTTGCAAAGTTGGAGTCCTCTAAATGTTGTTATTTTGAGGCATCTTCTTGACATTAAGGCTACTAAGAGAAACGAACAAATAGCTTGGATGTCTCAACCCTTTTTATCAAGGAGGGGACATGCCAAATGAATTACTGGCTTCTCTATATAACACATTTATAGGTTGGAGGCTTTAACCCATAAATATCTGATAATTCATTCAAGATTACTTATAAACCCTGTTAGTAATCCTTACCTGATTAGTTACCTTGTAGGAAAGTGCTATCATAGGGTTGTACTGAACTGAGGAGGACAATTTCACAGTATTTTCACCCATCTCAAAATTGTTTGAGGAATGTATTTTGAGAGTGAATTCTTGCTGTGGAGAAAGAAAATAGAATACATATGCTTCCTGTCCCTGCAAAGTTTGGCCTCAGGTGCTTTTTGAATTTTGGGAAACTCAAGATGGCTGCCACTATAAAGATGGCTGCTTCCTTTCCCACCCACTGGGAGCTGCCATTAGAAAGGAGAATGGCTAATTATCTAGAGCAAAATAATTCACACTGTTCAGATAATTGTTCCTTCGGTGAATAGTAAACATACACTATTAACTTCAAACAAGACATGATCTGAACAAGACCAGCATGTGCGTGCATGCCTCTTGTAGACTCTATGTAAAATGGAATCTATGAAATTCAATTTAATAAGTACATTTAAAAAGCATACACCTAAGAGAGGAAACTAGTCTAACTACTTAAAACCATTTAAAAATTGCTTGTTTTCAACTCCTCAAAGAAATCTAGGATTTATTTGTAGATAAACTGCATCTTTACATTCAGGCAATCCTTTGGAGTCTGTCTTGATTTGTTGTTATGATCTGTGGAATTGCAAAAGATTTGCCTCTGACATTCATATCTTCTGCAAATATCTTTCTTTAATTGCTACAAAATGTTTTCCTTTTTCAGGAGACCTTCACTCAGTGGACCTGCTCTTCAACTTGGACTGTGTTACTGCTTTAGAATACTTACTCAAGTCAGTCTTACTGTTCTCAGTTGACAAGTCTGTTTCTAAATCTTTGGTCATCACGTGCACAGGCAATCTCACTGTGAAAGAGCATGATGCCTCTAATCAAGTGTGTCCCAATGTTCCACATGCAATGACTTTCAGTCTGTACTTTGAACTTAGACACAAGTGGCTTGAGATTGATGTGACCACTTTCCTTCAGCCTCTGATAGCCTCGAACAAGAGAAATATTCATATTGCAATGAATTTCACTTGCCTGAAGAATGACCAGTCTCCTGGCTTTGATCAAGATTCCTTTAATATGGTGCTGGTATCACCTTCTCTTCTGTTGTATCTCAATGACACCAGTGGGCAAGCATATCATAGGAGGAACTTCCTCAAGAACAGAAGGAACAATTATCTGGGATCTAAGCTGAAGAAAAGTCCTTTCACAGGTCCCAATGAAGAGGCAGGAAAAAAATTCAAACAAGGCAAAAGAGCACTTCGTCACCGGAGGGATGGAGATAAGGCTAAGGAAAACACACCAGTTCCAATATATGATTTAAGTCAGTACTATGAACAGTTCCTCTTTCCTCAAAATGAATGTGAGCTTCACAACTTTTGGTTGAGATTCAGTCAACTGAAATGGGACAGATGGATAATTGCACCACACAAATACAATCCTCACTATTGCAAGGGTGAATGTCCAAGGGTAGTTGGGCACCGCTATGGCTCTCCTGTCCACACAATGGTGCAGAACATAATATATGAGAAACTGGATTCCTCTGTTCCCAGACCCTCCTGTGTTCCTGCTGAATACAGTCCTCTGAGTGTTCTGAAAGTAGAGCCTGATAGATCAATTGTGTACAAAGAGTATGAAGATATGATAGCTACCAAATGTACATGTCGCTAAAGCAAATCTGATTTACTAAAGCTTGTATTTCAGTACATATTTCTAAAGCTAGCCTGCTGTTAGTTCAAAAATAAAACTTATCGAATGATATGGCAGGTATTTCCATTTCAATTTATTTTTGTTAGGACTTTCTGATTTACAGAAGACTAAGTGTGGAGTTGGGCATAAGGAGATTTCATTGTTCTTGTTTTCAAAATGGAAAAATATTCCATTAAGTGTGTAACATTTTGGTTGGGTTGGGAGTGGGGGAAGCACTGTATTTCTCTGGATACAGAACATGCAGAATAAATACCTGTCCTTTCATGCCAATTTTGTGTAGTTCTTGTTTAGTATTTCCTATGTTAAAATATGTTTTTTATTTAAGAAATTTTTATGACAAGTGTCTAGGTGCAAAAGGTTTTACTATTGCTAACTTGTCAATCACTTAATTTTTATATGTAATTTTAGTGATTGAAACTGGTTGTCTGAGACAACTTCTGTTCTTTATTATGATGACTACCAGATGTAAAGGCTGTTTTAAAGCAATGGATAACCTTTTGTCTAACCCTGAAAGCTCTCATGTTGCAAAAGAAAGGAATATAGATAATGTCCTGGTTGTGTGTCTAGAGCTATGTTTTTCTGGGAAATGACTTATTGGGATGGTTTTATACATTACAAAATCCCTGCGTGAAAACCATACAAAATGTAAAAACACTTCTGGATAAGTAAACTGTAGGTCCAATTGTACTTGTGGAGTGCATGAGTGTAAAAAAAAAGTTTGTTGTAGCTTTCTACAAGTAATACAGATGTGACTTCATGCAAGCATCATGCTAAATTCCAGATAGAAGTGCCCTCACACAAATATTTTGTAATGTGAGAAGTGTCCCCACATTTTAAGGAGCTTAATTGGGGAAAAATATCTTGTCTCATGAGTCTGTATCAGATTGGATTTATATGCTCTTAAATTTGGCATTTTAGCAATTTTTAAATGCTTGCTATTTCTATTCTGGTTGGCTTATGAACAGGAAACATGATTTCACTTAATGTAAATTAAAACACAAAGTTCGTTTTCAGTGTAATAGTTAATCATGTCTGTAAGTAAATAATAGGTGAGTTCTGCCTTGATCAGCTAGCTTAAAGCATTTTAATGTTGCCTTTCTTCTGTTGCTGAACTGAAATGCCATTTGAATGTACACACAAACCTGAACATTTGCTAGAAATAAATGAAAAGCAGCTACAGTTGAGTTTGTTTTTTATCCCTTTACTGTCTCTAAGTAGTACTTCAGCCATTCCACTAAACAGCGAACATTGGTGTTTAAATAACTACCTGTCACTTCGTAGAAGAAATGCAGCTACTTAGAGTAAGGTGAGGCTGTATACATGCAGGGCTCCCTAGACATGCAGAAATATGCACAACTGTAATATAAATGTAAAAGTCACCTGTTTAATAAGATTGCCCCCTGGCTTGTGGAATGTTGGTGATGAGAAAATGCTAGAATAATTTTTGAAGTTCTTATTGAACACTAAAAGGCAGAGGCTCCTGTCTTCAGTGCCTTTGTTTCAGGGTGTGGAATGAAGAGTACTACTTGTTGCTCAGTCACAGTATAATAAAATCCTGGATTTCACCATTCCCTGTGGATAACTCTTCCTTTCACTCCAGGAAAGGAGGAAAGAGTTTCCTAAAGAACCATGAATCATGTAGGTTGTGATCGTATTCATATGTTGCTCACACACAGGAAACAGTCATGAAGAAAGGCCATGCTTTTAGCTCTACCCCTATGGCACATATGAAGTTTCCAACATTTCCACAGTGGAACATACTTATTTGCAAAGAAATCTTGCTTTTGCATCCCTGAGCCCTGCTAAAAACAGTATCTGTTTTGTGTAAAACTTAATGTGACAAATTTAGAATGCTGGATGGAGTCTACAGAACGTATCTCTGACGGGGAAGAGGAATAACCATACTGGACCAAAGTTGGGGTTCTGCAGGAGTCTAGACTGTTTATTTTACATTTTTACATTATCAGCCACTTTTTACATTAGCTAATTATACATTACATACTACTATGTAAATAGACATTGTTCAATTTGAATTTTGAACTGGACAAGAATGTTTTTTGGCCCTTAATCCTTCCTCTGGTCTGTTCCAGTTCTGTAACAGTCACCTGTTTAATAAACTGCACTGCTGCAACAATCAGCTTTATATCTCCATCACTTCATTTCCCTACAAAATGTAACAATTCATAGAAATTGAATGACTCATTGGACTGCCCTGCAGGGTTGTCTCAGAGTACTCTAACTCCCTGCAGCCCAATTATTATAACACTAGGCTATTTTGCACATCTGGATGTAACCCACAATTTCATGGCCTCTTGCGGTATATGTAGTAATGATAGATTTTACCTGTATGAATTTGCTGCTGGTTTTTAAAAATGGTTATTTCAAGGGATACCCCTGCAATTTTAGGTAAGAGCTGATATACTAAAATCAGAGTTCCTATGTTTACTGTTATTGTTTGGCAGGGAGGATACACTTCTGTCCAAAGCAGAAACTGAATTTAAGACTGTTTAAAAATGGAGCAGCAATCACTTTCTACCTCAGAGGACCAAAGGAATAGTTACAAAATGAACTAGTAAATTGCTTCCCTAGAGAGCAGATGTGCAAACCATTCCTTTGGCTAAAACACTGGGAGCAGGCTGGTGTCTTAACAAAGAAATGGTCAGAATACTGGCTATACATTTTGCTTTATTAACGTCTACAAGGGCTAGATATTTGCTTTGAACAGCATGGTGTAGTATTTGACCATTAGGCTAGAATTCTGGGAGACCAGAGTTTGAATGCCTGCTTGGCCATGGAAACCCACTGAGTGATCTAAGGCAAGTCACACTCTCTGTCTCAAAGGAATGCAAAGGCAAATCTCCCCTGAACAAATCTTGCCATGAAAACCCTGTGATAGGTTTGCCTTTAGATTGCCCTAAGTTAGAAGTGACTTGAAGACATGCACAAGGAACAAACCTGGAAATTGTGATTTATGGCTTAACTGGGGGTGGGGGGAGGAATGTTCCCTTTTCCTGTCTACCACAGATGCCCATGGCTGCTGTGATAACACATGAGGCAGAGAGAGAGATCAGCAAACTACAAATTGTCTCCTATTTCCAGACTGGAAAAAAGGGAATATGGTACAGAAAAGAAAGCCTGGAGGCTATTGCAAACACACTTATTACCCTAAATGACATACTGAAACAAAGAACTTGTTTATTAAATATTTATCCCACAAAGCTTATATTATTACTGTATGTAAATATAGGCTTGAATATCCTGAGGGCACCTGATCCTGTCTGGTTTTGGAAACTAGGCAGGGAAGCCTTGGTTAGTACTTGGATGGGGACAGCCAAGGAATACCAGATGCAATAATCGGTATTTCAGAGGAGGGCAATGGCAAACCACTTCTGAGTATTTTATTTTTTTGGCATTCATGAAATCCTATGAAATTCGGGTGGAGGGTGCCCTAAGTCTACAGGTGACTACACACCTTTGTACCGTATCTGTACCTTGAAAAATTTGCAAAAGCAGCACTGTTAGAACAGCTTTCCTCTGACCAGTTAGCTCACCCAGGAAGCCTCTCTTCCAAAACAGCAAGGGGACTGGCAACTGAATTACTCAGTAGGAGTGGTAACAGAGGCCATTTCCGCGCTAGCCTTTTATAGCGCTATTATTCCACTTTCAGCATCCTATCGGACCCTGGGCTTTGCCGTTTAGGGAGGCCCCTCCCTAAACGGCAAAGCCCAGGATTCCATAGGACGTTGAAAGTGGAATAATAGCGCTATTACAGTCTAGTGCGCAAATGGCCAGAGATATCTCTGACTTTGTCGCTATCTCTATTGTCTGATTAAAATAAATCCCTTTGGAATAAAACAAATAACTTTAGCACCCTCACCCCGCATTTCGTGGCGCTTGATGCATTTCCCTGCTGGAAGAAGGAGAGAATCAGCCCTTCCCATGTCTTCTGAGGGTGACCTTCCCTGCTGCGGGAAACAAGTTGTGCTTGCCTTGGCTTCGTGGTCAGCCCTGCGCTCGGGGAAGCCGGCCGGTCCTTGCAAGTGTCGGGAGGAACCCGCGGGCCTTCCTTGTCCCTCTGCTACCCCTGCTGTCCTTCGTGCGGGGGGCTGGCGGAGCTTGGGAGCCAGCAATAAACTAGCCGGCTGAAAAACAGATGGAGGGGGTGCTGAGGTAAGGCTAACTCCTTTTGGAAGCCGGCCTCAAACGCGCAGGAAGCGGCCGAAGAGCGCCGGCCGCCTCAGGCAGCTGGGAGGCGCGACTTCAGGGCAGGCTAACAGGGCCAGCGAGGCCGGGAGCGGGGCGACCGCCCTTGTGGCCCACCTGCCGCCGCCGCCGCTGAGCTGGACTCCTGCAGAGGGCGCGACGCCCCCATCCCGTCCCCTCAGCGGCAAATGGGCCGGGGGCAAAGGGAGACGGGCTTGGGGGCAGGGGCAGGGGCGGGTAAGAGGGGGCTAAGCGTGGCGGCAGAGTCTCCTCGGAAGGCTCGAGCCAGGAGGAGGAGGAGGGAAAACGCAGAGGCCCGCAGGCAGGGCCCGGTGACCACGGGACAAGGGGGCTGGCGGGCACGCGGCTGTCAGCGGCAGAGGAATTTGCTCACCCCCGCGCAGCAACCGGTATTTATGATAACAGAACCACAGCAGCAGCAGCAGCAGCAGCACCACACCACACAGCTTGCTACTTTGCACTGGAGGGTCTGTATCAGCGCAGTAGCTGTTTCCCTGGGTGTTGCTGCTGTTCTGCGCCTTCGAGTGGTTATGACAAGCCTGAGGCAAGGGTTGTTCTGCCGGCTGAGAGTGTGTGAGGCGCCTAAGGTCAGCCGGTGGGTTTTCATGGCCAACCAGGGGGTCAAACCTGGGTCTTCAGAGGCCTAGTTCTTCATCTTTTTCACAGCCCCTGGAGAGAGAGAGAGATTGCACAAAAGTTAAAGCACAGCGCCATTTCAGTCAGGTTTTCTCAAAAGTTGCTTCCACTGTCCTGGGTTAATTTTAGTGGCTTGTTACTGTTAACAGAGGACAAGCGTGATGTGGTGATTTAAGTGCTGGACAAGGGGGTCTGTGAGCAAGGTGCAGATCCCTGCTCAGCCATCAAAACCACTGGCTGTCCCACTGTCTCAAGTCTTGGAGGAAAACACTTTTGAAGAAATCTTGCCAAGGGAACTATGATACATTCACCTTAGGATCCCCATAAGCCAGAAACAACTTGAAAGCACACAACAGCAACAACAATGGCTTAGACTTATGGCGATCCAATTATGGTGATCCAAACTAATGAGAGACCTCTAAGACATGCTGTCATCAGCCCTCCTCAGGCCTTGCAAACTAAGGGCTGTGGCTTCCTTGATTGGATTGATGTACTTGTAATGCAGTCTTCCTTTATTACCACTGTCTCCTGCTTACCAAGCATAATATTTTCTAGTGAGTCAAACTGTCTTATGATAAGGCCAAGGTATAGCCAGAGTTTGGTCATTTTGACTCTAGGAAGATTTCAGGTTTCATTTGCTCTGTGTATATATGCCTTAAAGAAAGTCTCCTGTCAACTTATGGCGACCCCCTGAATCTCATAAGCTTTTCATAGGCAACAAATACTCAGAGCTGGCTTTGCCAGTTCCTTCCTCTGAAATATAACCTACAGCTGTCTCCCACCCAAGTACTAACCAGACCTGACCCTGCTTAGCTTCTAAGATAAGACAGGATCTGGTGTCTTCAGAGAAGGGCCCATTTATTGGTCATTTTGAGAGTTCATGGTATGCACAGAGCTCTCCTCCGGCACCACATTTTAAATGAGTTGATTTTTTTTCCTGTCAGGTTTCTTCGCTGTCCAGCTTTCACAACCACACACAGAAATCAAAGATACAACAACATGGACAATCCTGATTTTGGTATTCAATAATACATCTTTGAACTGAATAATTATAGAACTACCATTCAGACTTTGAGATGCAGACTTTATATATATTACAAGACAAAGTTGGCAAGCTTCTGCCCGGCAAAGCATACGTTTCCAACTTTTAGAACAGGGGTGGGAATTGTGTGACCCCACCAGATGTTGCTGAATGCCAGCACACAGTATTCCTCACTATTGCCTGTGTGGGCAAGGGCTGTTGGGAGTTGCAGTTCTGCCACAACAATTCTGTCTCCTGTTTAGGATATAAGGTTTCCCCTAATGCCTTTCTCCAGATGACACCACAGAAATAAACTGGTGCAATATTTTTACGTAGGCCTCAATTCAGTGTCTTTAGGTGTATCTGGAAGCTAAGGTTGTCTACCTCCCTTTGACATTGTTTGGCACTTCTTTCTACCATTGCCTCCTCCATGCTACAGTGGAAACTGGCTTTGGAAACTCATATGCATGTCAGCAGAGATCAAATTGCCCCACAGATTATTGCAAGGCTGATGACAGTAGAGGGGTTGGTCTAAATCCCTGGTTACACAGTTATGTGGAGTGTAACAACTGACAGTGCCATTATATACACATTGTCATTAATAGAAATGAAAAACAAAAGTACAGATAGCAAGATGAGAGATGTATGAAACAAACAAACAAACAAAAAGATTAGAGGGAGGACAAAAATGGCAGGGGGGAAGGGACTTGAACACCAGTAGGCATTAATTTCATAATACAGTATGTCTTGCTCAGGGAACTTTCAGTTTGTTACTAGAACTTGGTTGTTTAAGGAGTAATGATTAATCTGAAGGGTAGACACTATATGTCCATAAAATAGATGAATACTAGGTTGTCTCTAGACTTGGCCATACTTAGCAGTTACCCAGAGGACTTAAGTCAGAGTTAACTTAAGTCCCCTTGATTTGAAATGTCTGTTCTAAGATATGTCTGGCTCCAGCACACTGCAATTTAAAAACAGTCCTTTCCAAAATGGCTTATTAAAAACCTAGGCCTCATTAGGTATTCTATTTAGCAATCAAAAATATGTATCAGGGCACTATAAAGTACCTAGCTGCCTAGAGTTTCATCCTCTAATTCATATCCTCCATCTCCAATACAGTATTTTAAAGTATACATTTTATGGTGTTGTGTGGGCTTTTAGGTATATATACTTCATAGAAGCTAGAATACTCTATTATGAAAGCTTACTTTAGCTTTATCTGGAACCTAACTTCACTCTTTTACTTGAACTGTTATTTATATGGAGATGACCAACTTTGTATGTTTTGTACTTTTGATCTTTGTAAATCTAACAGCCTCACCTTTACACAAAATTCCACCAAATTATAGGCAGTCATTTCATGTCAACAAATGTGCAGTTGTTCTACATTATTTTCCTTCAATGGTGAGCCCATTTTTCCATCTATAACTAGTAGTTGCATTATGTCTGGCAAAATGTATCTTCAGCTACTAGTGACATTGGTTTCTTAAATGCTATCAGGAATATTAATGCTAGGTGTTCACAAATCATAGAGCCATCCGCAATGTACTGAGTTTTGTCATGATTCTAACAGCTTGCAAGCAAGACAAGAAACTTGTAGAAAAGGTGTTTTCACTACTTGTATGTACTACATGCCCCTCTTGTTCCTGCAAAGAAGATGAGAGCAGATTACCGGTACACACTTCCCAGGAAATCTCCCATCCATACAAGGCTGGACTTATGTTTTACTGGTAGAAAAACTTCATCATGTACTTTCAAACCATTAAAAAATGAGCATATTTATTTAAAAACCTTTAAGGTACATACAAGAAATAAATCGTCATCACACAATAATAAAAATTATAAAAATACTATATTTAAAATATATATAAGCATACGCTTCTTAAAATTATAAACAGTAGTAGATAGTTTCAAAATTTACTATAATTCAGATTTAAGTTTTAAAAGTCTTCAGGGTGTTTTTTCCCTGAATGATAATAATTTTGGTTTCTTCAGCTTTTACTTTGTGACTTCAAGTGAGGAATGAGGTACCTTTGGTCCTCCAGATGATACTGAACTACAAGTCCCATCACCCCAGACCCCTGGGGCATGCTGTTGGGGCTGATGGAAAATCGATATTGAGCTTTTGTGATGCATTAGTTTCTGTGTCAGACTAAGGCCATTTCCATCCTACACTGTTAAAGTGCTATTATTCCACTGTCAACATCCTGTGGAATTCTGAGATTTGTAGTTTACTGAGACCAAAGAGCTCTCTGGCTGAGAATTCTAAATGCTCCTCCCTAAACTGCAAAGCCCAGAATTCCATAGGATGTTGAAAGTGGAATAGCAGCACTATAACAGTGTAGTGTGGAAATGGTGTCTGTCACTGTAAGAGGAGGGCAATAGAAAGTATCTTCTGAATATATCTTTCCAAGACAACCATAAGTTGGAGCCAGCTTGAAAGCACGTAACAGCAAAACATCCAGAAGGTCAGTGATTCTTTGCCTTTGCTTTAGTGGGATTCAGTATCTTGGTGGTATTAGCCAGTTTCATTCTGTCTCTTGGTAAGATAAAAACAGATTCTCAGGTGCTACAACATACACTGTTCACTCATTTAGAAGCTGTGTGTGTGTGAGTGTACCTTCAAGTTGCTTGTCAACAATATAGTGACCCCTGGATTTCTCATAGGGTTTTCTTAGGCAAGGAATACTCAGAGATGGTTTTGCCAGTTCCTTCCTCTGAAATATATTCTACAGCACCTGATATTTGTTGGCAGTCTCCCATCCAAGTACTAACCTGGGCTAACCTTGTTTGACTTCCAAGATCGCATGGGATCTGGTGCCTATGGGCTGTTTCTGACCCCCACCCACCCATGTGTTACATGCTTGTTTGTACATCACAGTATTTCCTTTGCACCACATTTCTAAGTCACATCTCTTTTTCTGTGGATGAAATGTCAAAATAATGCACTTTAAATGGGTTTGATTACCTTTCTGTTGATAGGAATCAATGCATTTCAAATGAGAACTGAGAGAATTGAGTTGAACGATTCTAGCCTCATTTGTTAAAATAGAACTGATTTTTACATTGGTTGCTTGAAGCTGTATTTATAAGTAACTGTCCTCTCATCACCCTGTTCTCTGTTGCTTTAAACAGAGATTTTGCCAAGTGTGTTAGAGTACCTTTAGCCATCAAGTGGAAAATCACTATCATCTGCTTATTTTAGCAGGAATGGTCAGGACTCAGGCTTGTGGGATCTATTTAGCTTTTGTACTAGATACACTGGAAGGAACATGGTGCAAAAGACAGAGAATCAAAGAATTTGTTGACTGAACGCCCCTCACAGTCTTGATTATTTGACACTTTCTTTGCTTCAACTTTATGGAGGCAGTTGGAGAGAGTCACTGTTGCTGTTTTTAAACAATTAGAGATCCATAATCCTTGCTAATCAACTGCAAATTATCTAGAGGTCTGTGGGCAGATCCACATCTTCCTTCTGCTCATGCCTGTTTTATATTTCTCTTTGTGCTGCCACCTCACACCTATAGTCATTTGCAGAAACTGACCCCTTTATGCCTTTAGCAGTTGCTGAAAACTGAAGAGTACTTTGTATAATCCCCAGGGGGAAAGAAAAGAATAAAACATTGTTAACATCACAATCCATTTATGTTTGAAAGGGAGACATACAGGTTATTGTTTTCAACTGAATCAATACCTTTCAAAATGTCATCTTGTTGTGTACTGGTTAACCCACACTCCACAAAACTCACTGTGAGATAGGAGTTTATTTTTACAGATAAGCATGAGCGGCACAGCACACTTCCACAGAAGTTGCCGAAACTGAAGGGAACATACAGCATGCGTCTTTTATAGGTTATCTATACAAGTTCAGGCATGTAAAACATTCATTGGTCAAAACCATGATTCCCTCCATGTGTCTATTCCTCCTCCCCCCCCGGTGCCTTGCACAAACCCACATGAACAAGGTGACCCCCCCTTCATATTTCTCTATCCCTATTTCCACACCACTCTTTTCTCATAACATCCTAGTACCATCAGTCTTAACTTTCATTTTGCAGTCTGTTCCCACTCTTCCCTGACATGAAACACAATGCCATCTTTTGATTACAATGGAGCAGCAATTAGCAGTACTTAAGCCTGGATATATAGTAGGCCCTTTTAGCAATGGTTACATACCTCATGGCAGTTGGCAAAGAATACACATTCAACAGGTTAATATTTTCTGTGATGGGGAAGCTTAGGGACCTGATACATATGAACCACAGTAGCACCTGAGAGCAGAATAATGTAATGCTGCTTTTGAAATGGAGTTTCATATTCCCAAGCTGTACTGCAAGGAACACTCTATAATTGTAGCATTCTATACATCTGCTTTCCTGAAGAAGCACATTATCACAGTTTGACATGTAAATGATGTTTAGCTACTTGGTGCAGCATTCCTTGCACAGTTGCATAGAGGCATCTATTTGCCATGATTTTGAGGGCTGACTTCTGCTTAACACTGATAAATATATTTTTAAAAATAGACCACTTTTCTTCTTAATTACACGAGAGACCTTTGAAGGAGTTTTCCTTCGATGTGTACAAATAGTAGCAACAGAGAAGCAGCTGTGAAACACTCGGATGAATTGAGTCATGTCTGTTCATTTATTGGGAGTGGGAGTAAAGTGTGATGCCATTTGTTTCTATGTGTATGCACGTTTGGATGCAATGAATTATTATTTATTACCTGCAATAATATACTATTACTTCCTTTCTGCCAAAGCACTCAAGGAATTTTATGATTTAAAATGACGGCATTCTTGCCAATAGCCATAATATGAAAGAAATTAAAATGACAAACAGGGAAGACCAAAATGAACAAGTTCAGGTACTGTGGCCATCATATGAAGCAGTTCTGGCACAGGAGCCAAAGAGGAATTGAGCTGATGGATTTGGACTTGCTGTTTTTCCTCCTCATTCATATGTAGCCAGAGGTCTTACGTTTGTGACCTGTCTTTCCTCCAAGGACCTCTGATCTGTGTTTTCACCTTCAACAACTTTAAGAGGTAGGTTAGGTTTAAAGATAATGCCTTGCTAGACAGAAGGGTTCAGAGCAGTAAGACTATCTGAAACTTTGTTTTCAACATCCAGAACACAAGCAATTTAACTGATTTTGCCTTTTTCAAAAGAACAGTAGGCAAAGCAAAGAAACATTCTCTAGATTAATGTCCTATAATTGTTATTAACTAAAAATCTACAGCTGTCTACACTGCATTGAGATGAAAAGCCAAATTTGATGTATCATATTTTATCAGCATTTGTCTTCAGGCTTGAGTACCAATAACTTCAAATTCAAAATTTACTTATCAGTTCATCTCCAAGCTACATAGGCTGTTACCGCCCTACACAGTTATAGTGCTATTATTCCACTTTCAACATTCTGTGGAATTCTGGGATTTGTAGTTTACTGGGGCCAAAGAGCTTTCTGACTGAGAGTTCTAAAGTCTCCTTCCTAAACTGCAAATCCCAGGATCCCATAGAATGTTGAAAGTGGAATAATAGCACTATAACAGCATAGTGTGGAAATGGCCATAGTATTTGCTGTATTAGTGCAATAGATGGAAGCAGCCACACCTGTATAGATGCATAGCCCTTGCAAGGGAATGATACCTGCAAGAGGTTTTACTATGGGGAATGTGGAGACAATTGAAAACCACTGGTACAAGTAGTGATATAAAGGTATTTCCTTGTAAAGAGATTTCTTTTTCCCGGCAGAGGTTGATAGTCATTACTAAAAGGAAAGAGTTTTAAGTTATATAGCTGGCCAACTGTTGACCACCTGAATCAATGAAGGCCAACTGAATCAACAGGAAGAACATCAGTTGGTTCAATTGGTTTAAAACATAGCAACCAGATTGGTTACTGGTACATCTAGGAGTGAGCATATCACACAAATATTGAAGTCACTTCACTGGCTGCTAATTAGTTTCCAGGCAAAATGCAAAGTGTTGGTTATTACTTTTCAAGCCCTATGTCAGTGGTTCTCAACCTTCCTAATGCCGTGACCCTTTAATACAGTTCCTCATGTTGTGGTGACCCCCAACCATAAAATTATTTATTTATTATTTACAATGCCTCCCCCCCAGCAAAGACCGCCTCGCCGGCCAGGAACAGGGAGGCGCAGACAGGGAGGGAAAGAGGAGCTGCACGTCTCCCCCGGGAAAAAACTCTGAAAACCCCCCTGGGCTCTGCTTCTGCTTCGCTCTTGTTTCCGCTGGCGGGGGGCCGTGTGGGAAAAGTTTCCAGAGTGTTGACCCTGGCCGGGGGGGGAGGAATCCCAGCGCCTTTGTCTTTTGCACTGGGTGCAGCTCACCCCCCGGAATAGCGCCGCCTTGAGCCCCCCATCCTTCCACAACGCCCCCCTCCGTGGCAAGCGGGGCAGGGGCCATGGCGAGGAGGAGCCTGCCCCCCAAGCTGGCCTGTGAGACAGGAGGTTCTCCCGGTAGTGGAGAAGGGGAGCGATTTCAGTCCCTTCTGAACAGGGGGCAGGAGGACGTGAGCATGTGGCTTGCGCTTGCGCACCACCACTCCTGCTGTGGCAACGCTGTGGCCGCACGCGCTCCCACGAAAGAGGGCAGGAGGACGCGAGCACGTGGCTCGCGCTTACGCACCACCACCAAGGAGGGAATGGAGCCTAAGACCATCGGAAATATGCATTTTCCGATGGTCTTAGGCGACCCCGTGAAAAGGTCATTCGACCCCCAAAGGGGTTGCGACCCACAGGTTGAGAACCGCTGCCCTATATGGTTTGGTTCCAGGTTATCTACAGGATCATGTCCTCCCATATAATCCACCCCAAACATTCAGATCCTCTGGGGGGATGTTTACTTCAAATAGCCAGAACTAGACTGGCAACAGTCACCCAGAGGAGTTTTTCTTCAGCCACTCCTAAAATGTGGAATGACCTGCTGAAAGAGATTTGACAGCTGAATATGCTGTCCAGATTTAAAGGAACATTAAACAGGCTTTTCTGGCAGGCGTATCCCAGTTATTTTAAATTATGAATTTTAACAATGAATTTTAAATATGTATTGTCTGTTTTTAGATATTTCTATTTTTTTTCTTTTATTTGTTTGTTTGTTTGTTTGTATCCCGCCTCTCCATATGGATCGAGGCGGCGAACAACTTACAAATAGCATGTATTTCGAAACATTTCTATATTTTAATATGATATGCATTTTAAATATTGTTTCAATTGATGTTCTGTTTTTAACTGATATATGTTAAGCTACTGTTGGCCCCTGCCTTGATCCACAGGGAGAGGAGGAGAAGAAATAATAATAATGACGATGACGACGACAATGATGATGTCACACTTGTGTTAAACTTGAATAATCCCAAAGAGTCCACTTGGTTGCTGTCATTGAGGTTCCATTTATCAAAGTTCAATCAAAGGTCATTGCATAGCAAGACATTTCCTTCCAGTCCCTCAGGTAGATCTAGCAGATCCACAAGGAAGGATATACAGTGTTTTTGCATAGAATTACAATAAATCCCTGCTCAGTCTGCTCAGTTTGTGCCCTCTGTAGTTCATCAGCTCAAGTGATATACAGATATGTGTGTGTGTGTATATCACTCTAGAATGTGTATCACTCTAGAAGATTAGAGGATAAAGAAGAATTTCATTTTGCCTATTTTTATTGGGTTGTTTTTGGGTTTTTTTGTTTGCTCCTAATAAAGTGGCAAAAGTAAAGAACGTCTTTACAGTTTAGGGCCTTGGAGCTCCATTATAACAAAAATGTAACTCTGTCTGTCTGTCTGTCTGTCTGTCTGTCTATCTATCTATCTATCTATCTATCTATCTATCTATCTATCTATCCATCCATCCATCCATCCATCCATCCACGTATCAAAATGACCTCTGGATCAGAGATGTAAAATTTCCAGAATTATTGAAGCAATGAGGAGAAAACTTTTTTCCATTTTTTAAAGAGAAATACTACAAATGGGTAAAATGTGATATTAGTATCCTTTACAGGTGAAACATTATTCTGTTATTTTAGAATCATAGAATCAGAATCGTAGAGTTGGAAGAGACCCCAGGGGCCATCGAGTCCAACCCCCTGCTATGCAGGAACACCCATCAAAGCATTCCCAACAGATGGCCATCCAGCCTCTGCTTAAACACCTCCAAAGAAGACGACTCCACTACACTCCGAAGCAGCATATTCCACTGCCAGACAGCCCTGACTGTCAGGAAGTTCTTCCTGAGGTTCATGTTACTGCAGTTCAGGCCTACCCAGAGATAGCACTCGATATCTCTTTTGATATCAAACGATTCGGCTTTCCTCTGCCACCCCGCTCCACGTGTTTGTGAGGCCTCTGGACAAGCACGTAAACAGGCGCGGCCGATAATTGCTGGACATTCCATTCCCCACCCAGGCAGGCCAGACAGAGCCGGTCGTCACTTCAGGGACCTCTCCAGCAAACACCTCCTTGCTTATGTGCGATATTAACAAAGACTCCCTGCCCTGAGCAGGCAACCAGACAAAGCTGTACTAAGCGCTCCGCATTCGCATACTGGCTACACTATTGTTAATTCAGCTCTAAGTCAATCATGCTAAATTCTGACCTTTCCAAAGCTTTGTCCCGCTCCTAAATCACATTGTTCTCACTGAGTAAGGTATGGCCTGCAGTCACAATTCACCCTATAAAAACCCCTGATTCTGAGGCCTTCCTCGGATCGCTCCTGAGTTCCAGACCATCTTGTTGCTGCTTTGCCTGGTGAACTTTCCCCTCAGTTCCGGTAACAGAGACTACTCAACCCCAGATCACTCGGACCGCTCCTCCACACCGAGTTTCTCCAATTGCACCCCAACTCCGCTCTCAAGATCCAGGACTATGAGACAGGTGTTGTATCACCCATTTCCCCCTGAAAATCCCTATTCCAAGTCAATCTTTGATTTCTGAGCTAGCTGTGTGACTGTGGTGTCTTTAATATTTGTCTGTATTTAATAAAACATCATTTTTGCTATTTTAAACCATCTGACTGCTTGACTGACCTGACCCCGTAGACGCCAGCAGTGCTCTAAGTTAATTTTCTCCAAAGTGTGTTGTTGTTTGGTTATTTAGGTGTCCCTCCCAGGACCCCCAGTAAACAGGATAACATTCAGGTGGAATCTCCTTTCCTGCAACTTGAATCCATTGCTCCTTGTCATAGTCTCTGGACCAGCAGAAAACAAGCCCACTCCCTCCTCGACATGACATCCCTTCAAATATTTAAACATGGCTATCATGTCCCCTCTTAACCTTCTCTTCTGCAGACATACCCAGCTCCCTAAGCCGTTCCTCATAGGACATGGCTTCCAGACCCTTCACCATTTTGGTCACCCTCCTCTGGACACGTCCAGCTTGTCAATATCCTTCTTGAATTGGGGTGCCCAGAACGGGACACAGTATTCCAGATGAGGCCTAACCAATAAAGATTAGAGTCTTTACAAACATAAGATGTATTATACAGTTATATAATTTTGCTTGGTGTAACATTATCATGTTTGGTATTAAAGTGCAGTTTTGTCAGACAATAGTTACAAAATGAATTCCTTTTTAATTTTTTAAAAAGTTTTTGTTACAATGGAGCTGCAAGATCCTTAATTGTAAAGACCATCTTTACTTTTGCCACTTCATTAGGAGCAGACAAAAAATAAAAATAGGAGAAACAAAATTATTCTTTCTCCTCTAATCTTCTATAGTGACAAGCAGATATAAAGTATTAATTCCCATAAAAAGAAAAGTTTGCCACAGCCTGGAATTGAAATGAACAAATGTTGTGTACCCTCAAGTTGTTTCCAGCTTCTGGCAGCCTTAAGGTGAATCTATCATGGGGTTTTCTGGGCAAGGTTTGTTCAGAGGGGGTTTGCCTTTGTGTTCCTCTGAGGTTGAGAGTGTGTGACTTGTCCTGGGTCACTCAGCACATTCCATGCCTGAGTGGGGGGGGGTTTGAATTCCAGTCTCCAAAGTTACAATCCAGTGCTGAAACCATTACACCACACTAGCTCTCACAATGAATAGATACTGTAAATTTTACAAAATGACTTTTCCTTATATAGGTTTTAGAAATAATCTTAATGGAGTAAATACATTAACACCTGGTCTTGAACATTTTAGTCTTCTTTTAATTTTCAATTTTCTAATTTTTCCAGAAAAAAAACACTTCAGAAAAATTTCCCAGTTTTAAGGGTTTTTTCCCCCAGACTTTCAGTCTCTAAGTAACCTGACCACACTCATATCTAACTGAAAAGTCATGGTAGCGTTATTGTTAGCAAGAAAGCAAGTTATGCCCATTTTAAACAGAAGGGATTTTCAATTTCTCTATAGCTGTTGGGGGATAAATATTCCTCATTCAGAATGTTACTACAGTGTTCAGATTTAACTGTGCTCAATAGCTGAAAATAAAAATGGCAGAACACATTTCAAAGAGTAAAAAATTTCAGATCCACTTGCAAAACATAATATGGTCAGCTACATAAAATAAAATGGTGAGATTCTGGGCAATCTAACTACATGCTATTTTTGTCAGTTAGACCATTTGCACCCTACACTGTTATAGGGCTATTATTCTACTTTCAACATCCTGTGGGATTCTGGAGTTTGTAGTTCTGGCTAAAAATATACATGAAGGATGTTAGAAGAGTCTCAGTTGCCTTTTCATTAGTATAATTAACAAGAATCTTGATTAACTGCTTCTATTGACAAATTATATTAATAACCTCTTTTTTTAAAATTTCTATATGAAACTGTTATTGCTGAAATTTGGAGTGTTTGTTACATCAGTGATGGACTTGTTTGTGAACATTATGATAGTTACACACTGCTCTGTCCAGACAGCTGACGGAACAGTTAGATAAGAAATAACAAATAGTCAGTCTTAAGTGAAATGCTAACCTTGCTGATTTATGTTTTATTCTGCTTTCCTAATCGAGAAAATAGTAAAAAAAAGTGAAGCTTGAAGAATAACGTTATCCTTCTGGATCACTACTGCTAGTAGGCTGAACTGAACACAATTCTGATTATCAACAGGATCCTGTGGCCAAAGAACTCTTTTGTGTGTTTTCTCATATTGCATACTTTGCATTCTGTGTTGCTGCCTCACTCCCTACCCAGTTGCAAAGCTCATCTCAGCTCCATGTCCAACCTGTTCAGATATGGTGGGTACAAAATTTTGTCCCACTCACAGTAGTTTACTGAGGCCCAAAAGCTCTCTGGCTGAGAATTCTGAATGCTCCTACCTAAATTGCAAACCCCAGGATTCCATAGGATGTTGGAAGTGGAATGATAGCACTATCACAGTGTAGTGCAGAAATGGCCTTAGTGTGTATCATCCCGACCTTGGATTTCAATTGACCTTAGTTTGATAGGAACTCTAGAAAAGCTTTATCTGACTGGTCAAAGTTGCCCAGATTTTCCATAAAGCCCTGCTTTGTGAGCAATGTATGTGTATGTCACCACCATGGTATCATAGTATTTCATCCCAAGGGACCATATAGAATCTGTAGCCTATGTGGCCATCTCAATACATAACTTTTGAGGACACTGAAAACATTTGTTTCCAAGATGAGTAATGAAGCTACATGTATTGGTTTTTTTTAAGAAAAAGAATTTCAGAAATGGTTTTTATATAGTCTCCTGCTACCATCCAACGTTTCTGCAGCATAAGATAACTGGTAAATTATTTTGTCTTTAAAAGACTTACAAAGCTGTATTGATCAAATTTCTACTGTTGTTCCTAGAGAAACAATGAATTGTTCTGGAAACAGTGGATGCCATGAGACTAGTATATTGGATTTTCCAGCTTTGATTTGTCACTGAATAAATCTCCAAGCAGTTAAAGAAGGATCCTTGTTCCAGCTGTTGTCTGTTGTTGCTCTGTTTAAATTGAACTCAAAGACATACCTATGTTAGTTTGGATCAGTATGGAATGGGATCTTGCAGCACCTTTGAGAGTGAAAGAAAGAAGTTGGTAGCATAAGTTTTCATAGACATATGTTTACTTCATCAAATGTTTAAATTGAAGTGGATTATTTCTAAAATCTATCAAATAGGGAGGTGTGAAGAGAAGCTGAACAGACAAAGGAGGAAAGGTGATGGGACAATAAAAAAAGAGAAAATCATGACCTCAGAATAATTTTTATGGCATTCTACCCTAATGCACAGTTCTTTGTCCACAGCAATGGGTCACCCACACAGAGCCGTATGTGAGGACTTGTATATGCTCACCAGAGCATGGAGCTAACCTGTTGGGGGTTACTTGGGGGAGGGGATAGTGAAGATGCAATCAAATTACATAACCCACACCTAAGGCAAGATTAAAATATATCCATCTCATCCAAGAACCCATGGATCTGGGGGGCCACAACATACCGCTGGGCCTTGCACAAGAAAAGGAAAATTAGAGACTGGCTAGTAACTCTCCAGTGCAGTGGGCTCCAGGATTTTCCAGCAACATTCTCACCACAACTTCTTTTGGGCAGGCTGGAAACTTGGCTCGATCTAAAAAGGCACAGATAAGGCTGCTATTGAAAAACCCTCCCTGGAGCCCCCTGTATGTTCATTCCCTCAACTCTTCCCTCTCTGGCTTCTTTTATGTGCCAGAAATGGCATGGATTTAGTAGAAGCTGTCATCTCCAAGGATTCTGTTCACATCTTCGGGCTGCACAAATTGAAATAGACCAACACAGAACCAGGGGGAGCCAAGATTACTTGCAGTGGACCTTTATCAACTCCAGCTTTCAAATCAGCACAGCTCCAAACAATTTTATCTTCAGTGGGTCACACAAATTCTTTATGGCAGGCTGCAATCTGCCTTCTGTTCTTGGGAGGCAAGGAGGTGCCTGTCTATTCAAGACAGCTGTAGAAACAGATTTGCTGGATGACACTGTTGATGCAAAGCTGGCAGAGATGTATGGTTTCTTCACTCCTGCTACAGCCAAGGCAGTCTTTCCAATCGGCTTTACCCAAATTCAGTCAGATTTGCTTTGGGTTTTCCACCATAGACACTCCAATTTCCGTCTCACTTATTTCATCATTGCCAGCTGTCTAGTAAACCAGGGGTTTGCTCAACTCCAGTCTGTGGGGTGAATGTATAGTACCAGTCATACCCACTACCCTGGCCAATTTGCTAATTTCAGAGATCAACCAGGACTTTGATAGGATCACCTGCCAAAGGGGCAGGAAATCCCTCATGAGCCATAAGGGATCCACCCAGATCCATAAACCTTCTGGGCAGGTGATCTCAATCACCCTCCTATCCCTGGGGAAGCCCCCAGTCCCTGTGAGTGTAAACCCCACTAAGGAGTGATCTGTCCAAGACAAAAGAACTATGGAAAGTCCCTCCACACCCAGATCATTTTCATTCCACTCAGTTCCCAAAGAAAGGTCCAGAGTGTTCTGAACTGCAGTACTGGAGCTGGATTAACTACTGGGGACAGACCCATGATTGACATGAAGAAAATTAAGTCTTGAGCCACTCCCAAAAGAGCAGTATCAGCATCTTAAAATACCCCAGGACAAGCCAGGGGAACACTGACACCAGCACTGAGACAAACTTGGCCAGCTCCGGAAGGAAGACTGTTGCGCAGCAGGATGGGCAATGCACCAACAGAATCCCTTATCTGTCCTGGTCACCCACTTTCAAATGCACACACTTGAACTCACTAGACTGAGGGCCTGGGGAGGAAGGTGGAATCCTGACAGACCACTGCAACTGTACCTCATCATCCCAGGCCTTGCCTACTGCTGCTGTACAAAGAATCCAGATGGCCCACCGCCTTACTTCATCCAGCAGGTCCCCATAATAAAAACCAGGTTGGCATGCCCATCCAAGATAAAATCTTAGATCATAGGTATTTTCCCATTTACTGACCTGTCTTGAGCAGAAATATTTTTAACTCTGGGCTTGGCTACCCAGTTTGGGGGCAGCCAACACCTTGTGGCTCTCCTCTTTCATCTCAGTGATGATAGAATTGCCTTTCCACTCCATATCTCCCTCTACCCATTAATGTTTTAGTGGCTGTTGTTCTCTAGTTTACTTCTCCATATGACTGACATTTTTTTTCTTTTCCTAGCAAGGCAGATTGTTTAAAAAGCATTTTTAAATTATGCAAACAAAGAACAACTTCCTCTCCCTCCCAAGCAGAGAAATGGACCCTTGCCTTCACTCCAGTCCTGAAACATCTCTCCTAAAGGGGCAGCCTTTATGGTGTATTGGTTTGAGCATTGGACTATGACCCTGGAAACCAGGGTTCAATTTCCTTCTCAGCCATGGAAACCCACTGCTTGACCTTGGGTGTGTTACACTCAGCCTCAGAAAACCCAGTGATTCGTTTGTCTTAGCGTCAGCAAAGGATGGAAATAACTTGAAGGCACACAACAGCAACAACAAGAACAACAACAACAGGGCAATATCCCACTGGCATTGCCCCCTTTAGGGGCAACCCGGCTGCCCAGAGACTAGCTTATATCCCCTTGCAGGAAGGGGACAGGTAGTAACTTGGCTGATTAGCCAGCAGCTGGCTCAGTACCCATGGCCCCATGTCTATTCTGGGAGCAATATTACAGAGGCCAATAACACCATTCACAACATCAGAGATAAATTTACATGCTCTTATTCCAGTGTGAAATATGCCATCCTATGCCAGCAATACCCCTCTATGCATGGGACAAACAGAACAGTCTCTATGCAAGAGGATTAATGGACACAAATCTGACATTAGAAATACCCCAAAACACAGCTGCAGAATGTTTCAGCCTTCTGGACATACAATAAAGGATTTGCAGGTCACAGTCCTTGAATAAGGAAATTACAAAGGCAGACTAGAAAGAGAAACAGCTGTATTGCATTGTATTCATAAATTCCAGTCAATTAGCAGAGGAATGAAAAAAGACAACAGCTTCATGGCACATTATGTATGTTAATACAAGAGTCTCTGCTACTGCATATATAACAAAAGGAATCTTCTCAGTTTGAACCCAGGCAAACTGACTTTTGACAAACAGATTTGTTGGTTTCACAAATCAATACTAACTGACCACTGTAAAAATCTGAAAGACCTGTCTCACCTCACTCATACCTTTGAAAATTTATGGCAAAGGACATGATTTGCATCTTTCTGGATCCAATTACATTCTGTCCCATTCCCACAACTGTATAAATATATTTTATGCGTGAGTCTTTAATATCACTCAGTACGGCATCTGAAGAAGTGGATTTATATGAAACACATGAAAATAAAAACCAGTTAGTTGTAATGGTGCTGCCACATTTCTTTTTTATCTTTTTTTCTCTCCCTTCTTTTCTCCTTTTTACACTGCAAGAGACTAACATGGCTGCTTCTTTGAAAACTACCTATGGCCTGTTTCTGAAGATGATGGAGTTCTATTAGTCAGAGAGAGGCAGCAACTGGCTGCAGCAAGCAAGCGGGAAGCAACAGCTCCAACTGTCACAATTTGGTGGGGATTGGCCCAATTAATCCTCTGTAGTCTTACTTTTTCAGCTGCTTTTAAAACTCTCACTTTCTCTGTACTTCTACTTCCTCCCCTTACTTCAGTTGCTTTAAACTGAGTTCCAAGTGAAAAATGGCTCACATTGAATTAACTCAGCCAGTGGGAGAAGAGAGGAGGGAGGTGAATCTTGCCCTTCCCAGTAGGTTCAAGCAAAAGCAAACCACTGTAGTCCCTCCTAACTTGTGTCTTCTTCCTCATTAATATGATCTGCTGTCTTAATATTGCTTGGCCACAAAGTGTCCCACTTTTCATCTGTGAAATCTTGGAGGAAGTGGCGGCGGCGGTGATGTTCCTTCTCCCCTGGTTGCTGGCTGTTATGCCATTCTCTTTTCAAGCTTAAGGGGTCATTTTTAAAAAGTGAGGGAAAGTAAGACAAAATAGAAAACAGCTTGACAAGTAACAGTATGAGTTAGTCTCTCAGTGGGATAACAAGTGACACCAATCGGCTGCCTCTCCGACACTGCAGTGAGTATTGTCAATGAATTACAGTTGGCTCTCCACGTTCGCTAGGGTGTAGGAAAAATCGCAAATACAAAGTGTGTATGTATGTCTGGGGGAAGGAGGCTGAGGCATCATGAGGATAATGGCCACCCAGGGTCCAAACTAGATCAGAGGAAGGAAAGGGAATGGGAGTTGGCATGGTGGTGCTATACTTCCTCTCCCTCACCCACCTCCTTCCTTGGGTCTAGGAGGCATCAGGAGAAGGTTTGTGGTGCCGAGAAATCAGGCTGTGAGCCCTCCTTAGCTGCCCAGACAGTGGCTGTGGATGACAAGGAAGACCAGAGGTGGGTTTTTGAAGGGCTGCACAGCCTGATTGGAGCTGCTGAGAGGAAAGATTCCTCCAGAAAAAGAAGCACTTGGAGGGGGAAAGGGTTTTGAGAAACTCATAAAAAGTCAGATCTGTGAAAGGCAAACCACCCACAAATGTGGAGGGTTGACTGTAGTTTTAAAAAGTAACTGCACTGCACAGATGGCTGAAGCGTGGGAGGCCACCGAAGGTGAAATAAATTTAGCCATGGATTGGGAAGGGTGAAAGGAACAAGAGTTTAAAAAATGTCAACATAAAAGAATTAGTGCTGTTCACAGAGCAGGCAAAGGTGAGCAACCAAACAGACAGTGAACTTTGTGTAGGCAGAGTGCTGCAGGACTGCCTGTTTGACCATTGCTGAATAAGGATGCAGTGGTAAAGAACAGAACAGGGCTGAAGCCAGATAAGAAATCAAGAATGGTTGCATTATCTCAGGTGAATTAGGCAATCGTCTGGCATCACTAAATATCTCTGCTGTGGGTAATTCTAGGAACTGATAACTCTTCATTGCAAAGCGGGAGGAATTAAGATGGAAAAAATTAAATTGAAAGTATTTTGTTGCATTTTCTTAGACAATAAAATTGCTTGGGATTCCCAACCACCACCCCTTTTATGCCACAAGCTGTTTTAGGGAGGCTTGGACTAATAGGATTTTTTTTGGTGTCTTTCTTAAAAAATTAAACTGTAATGCATCTTGGTTTTCTGTTTTTGTGCTAAGGCGGGTTGGCTTCTGGGTGTGAAGCATGCATGACATGCCTCAGTTTACTCCTTCTCTGCAATGTCTTGCTGGTGGCACTGAACCATGTGGGCTCCAAGAAGTGCTTTGATGCCATTCCAGAGGAACACCCACTGACCACCAACCTTCTGGGTTCTGAGGTTCCAGTTCACTTGCTGGCCATGATTTCTTTGTGCTGTGCGCTGTGCTGCTGTTGCAGCTGACTGATATGTGTGCAAAAGGAGTGCTTTGTTGTGTGTTGGGATCAGACTCCTGACCCCTTGCAGCCATGTGTTTTTCCTGTTTTCCTTGGTGTGAAGCAGGTTTTGCCTTGAGCCTTTTGACACACACATACACACTGTTTTAATCATGGGCAAATTGCTATACAGTGTGTGAATGCTTCTGTTCAGGGCTGAAGCAAGCCAGATATGACACCTTTTGCAGGGTAAATCACCCTTCCAATGTCCACTCATCCCTCGCTTTCCATTTTTGGACCCCTCTGACAATCAGCCAATATAACATTTCATACCCACTGAGCACCCTAATTATCAGTGGACTCTTTGGAGATTCCCCATCATCTTATGCATTTTTCTCATAAGTCCCATTTTGTTTAATGGAGTATGTTCTCTTGTGACTGTGGATAGGATTGCAAAGATGGATGCTATTGTTAATTTTTCCTTTTCTTCTTCTCCTTTTCATGAGCTGAGGACTCTGGAGCTGTGCTCTTTGTTCAAGGAGTGACATGTCTAAAGGGAGGATTGGGTTGACTGTAATGTTCACCACATCCAGCTCTGGCTGGTGCAGCCAATGGGTGAGAATTGCATCCAACATCTGGACGGTCATGTATTTTCCAGCTCTGAGATAGAAATGTGGTGATGCCAATTAAAGAGTGGGATGCATAAATGGAGGATCAGAGCAGGTGTAATGGTTGGCCACAAATCTTGACATCTCCCTCCAGCACAGAATCTAGTATGACAGTGTGCAATTTTCCAAACCATGATTAGACACATTTTTTTCAGTCAGCTAAACATATTGTGCTGTTTAAGTATTCTTAAGCGGGGGAGGAAGAAGGGGGCACTAGATTTAGTTGGCACTAATATAGTGATTCTGCCTTTGGCCCCACTGAGCACCAGACACCCCTGATCAGATTTGAATCTTTAAGAAAAGTTTCAATTCACATGGGCTTTCATGTTTTAGTGCTGTACTTTTTAAAAGAAATCTATACTTTTAAATCAATGTTTTATGTGGTTTTAATGCTAGTTTAATATTATTTTTTCTATGCCTTACTTGTATCTCTCTTTATTCTATTAGCCACCTTGAATCCTGCTTCGGGGAAAGAGAATACACAAACAACTGTTTTCAAATAGAGATTGTGGAATGGAGGCTATGGTAATTCCCCCTTGCCCTTGCCGTGACTGGCACACAAACTCTACAGACCTATGAACTACCACCACCTATTTAAATCATTTAGGAAGATTCTCAATGAGTTTTAACAGTCTTATATTTAGAAACATCTAAATGAACCATTTGGGGTAAGTTGTCATCATGCAGAGCTTTGCTCTGCTTTTTCTAAGCCAGCTTCTGCATTTGAGTCCTATTTCCAATCTAGAGAATTTTGAAACACGCCAAGATTAGCTTCCCGGAAATTTAATAAATAACTATACTTAGAACTAGCAGTGATTACATGTGAACAGAATACATTCCACAGAATGAATACAGCATGGGATGAAGTCAGGACAGTGGGGCAGGTTTTATTTCTCTGCACAAATGAAGTCAAACATCAAACTTTGGAATGTTTCTGAGAAATAAAATACCAAACCAGAACCTGATCATGACCACACTGAATATATGGGTGGTCATTTTAGCTGAACTTCCCACACAGCACTGTTGTGAGGACAGTATGGCATAACCTGTATTCTCCCTGATCTCATTGGAGATCATGTTATTATCTTATTACAATTCACAAACTCATAACAAATGGGGCAAAATTCTCCTGATATTCCAGACTGGGGGAAGTGTGTTGAAACAAAGTGGATTGCTCAGAAACACTCCCAATAAAATTACTGGGGCAAATCTTGAACAAGGTATAGATAGATACCCCTTGATAGTAAGTTGCCCAACTCTAGGTGCTCTGATGTTTAGCAGTAGTTTCATGTGTGATGCTACTACATATTCACAAAGATTGTCTGATACTATGCAGAAGAAAAGAATCAATCTGGGACCATAACACTTGAGGGTCTGTGAGCATGGATGTGCATGCAAACTGAACATGAATTTTCATCCAATATCTGCAGAAAATACTATTCACCGGAGGTGCGGGAGGATATTCTGTTTGAATCCACATTCACTGTTTTTTTCCACTTGCTGTGATAAAACTATTGGCCGTTCCTTCTCATACGACTAAATCTAAAGAGTGCTGTGAAAAAAACATAGGTCAATTCTTTCTACTGTGATCTTTGAACCCTTTGGAAGTACATGGTGATCACTGGGTGAAATTTGTGTTTAAAAAAAGACATGGTTGGCATGTTTGATGCACTGTTCAAAGTACAAATGTTTGGAAAAGTAAATATATTTAGCTTAGAGGACAGACCTTGGACTATCACTTTAGTAGACATTAACTTATTAAATCTTTTTGCCTTTAAAATAACCTTTGTCCCTTTAATAAGCTGGCAACTGATGCAATAAGGATTTCATCTATAAAAGTCCAGGCACAAGAGCAGGGCAAGTATGTTGACAGGCCTCCAGCACTGTTTGGAAACATATTGACAAGTGACAAGCTATCCATAGATGATGCATTTGAAAGTTGCAGCAGTCATCTTAATCTGTTCAGTCCTGCTTTTTCAGGTAAGACCACTTCTGATATTGAATTTCAAAAGTTCAGGAAATTGCTAGTTTGGGTGTTACCTGATTTGTTGCATTTCAAGGCATATTTAAATAGTACCCTATCTCTAGTTATGCCATAATTAGAATAGACCAGGACTAGAACACAATACCAAAAGAATACAACCATACAGTGTTATTAGCAAAATGGCCATCATTATGCCAATGCATGTTTGGAAGGAGAGATCATATTCAGCAAAAGTCACTGTATACAGATATATTGGCCCACTCTACTTGGGGTGGGCTTACCTTTACTGAATCAAACACAATGAACAGCAACCATTTATTTATATAGTAGAAAGAGGGTTCATTCACGGACTCAACGTGTTTCTGAATGCATGAAGGGATTTAGTTTTTAAATTCACACTGGCTGGGTGGATGTTTGTACAGCAACATATGGCAGTAATACATGCTACAGAGAAACATGGAAGATCTGAGTGAAGAAAATTACAAGGGCTTATTGTTGTCTAAATGGACCTTCAGCGTTACACAAACTGTATTTCAGACACATGGTGCCTCACTGTATCCACAAAACTCTCAGCTAGCACGGCAGAGGAGAATGACGCCTTTCTGGAGAGGAATCTCAAGACCAATTGGGGCTACATGCAGGGATAACAGTGAATGCTCCACAAGGTTATGCAGGTAAATTTGCTCCTCACTCCTTGAAACAAAACAAAATTTGGGGCATATTGGTTTAGCTAAAGATTACAATATTTTAAAGTTTGCCATAGAAAGCTACAGATAATCCAATATAATCCAATCATATTCATAAAAAGGAGAAGTAGAATGCACTGGTGACTCTCCAGGGTTGCAAAGCTGAATGACATCAGAATGCCAGGAATTTGATGAAGTATTTTCTATTTCACTGCAGTATCTCTAAAGCTTTAAAAACCATAAAGCCTTTAAGACATCTTTGGTAGGTCTGGGGTCCAGTCTCCACCTCCCAATCTGACTCAGTCTGGACATCTGCTGTGCACTACCAAAATTTAAGTGGCAAACCAGAAAAAAACTGATTTAAAACAACCAGGCAAAATACAGTGAATTAAAATCAGCATTCCATGCTTGGTTTGAAGGCCAATGCCTGGATTCCCACCTTGGTAGTTTTGAGGGATTAGCAGAGAGACCATGGGAATAGCTGTGGAGACTGTACATGTTGTACAAATTGTGTACCCATGCTTTCATACAATATCTATTGAACACAGACTGAAAAAAGTTTTGGAAAATGTAATAACAGTCATACAACTGCAAGGATGTCTAGCATGAAAACAGGATGTAGATACTGAAACAGATCTCTACAATATCTTCTGCAATCATTTTTATTTCCTACAGATAACAATGAAAAATGATGGGATATTCCATCATATGGGTTAGTCTCAATAAGCTTAAGTAATCTTTTTTTTTTCTTTTGTAGGAGCAAACACTGTTCTTTAAGAACATCTCAGGAATGATTCTTCACTGAGAACCCACTGCTGTTACCTTCGACAATGCTCCTTCCTATTTATTATCATCCTGTCTAACATCATTTGTCGGAGCTTTTAAAGCTTTTCGTTCAACAGTTCACTTTTATGAGTGCAAAGGACTTCAACATGCCAGAAGTGCACACTAATTTCAGTTATATTTTTCCATCTTATTCATAGGTGGGCCTTTAGCCAAGCTACAGTAGCTTAAATTGATTGTCCTTTTTATACTGTATTTCATGTTTTTTTCTATGCAAGATATTAAAACTCCATATAAACAAATATATGTCACTGTTGGTCTTGTATATCATCCAGCAGGAAAGGATGCTTTGGGAAGATGCTCTGCAAGTACCAGTTGAACTATAAACCTTGACCCTTTTACTGCACATTTTTAACTTTCACAGATCCAGGAATTCTCAAAACAATTATCCAGCCCTAATGAAAGGAGAAAGCAGGCAGTCATACTAAACATCTCATTACCACCAGAGATTCCATTTTTTCCCCATGTTTACCCTTCACTTCACACCTATGGCATTTAAAATTTTATTGCCGCCCAATTTTATTCTGTGGAAAGTAATGCTGTATGTGGTGTAGCAATTTGAGTGCTGGATTACAACTCTGGAGACCAGGATTTGAACCCCCCCTCAGATATGGAAACCTACTGAGTGATGCTGGGCAAGTCACACTTTCTCTGCCTCAGAGGAAAACCACAGCAACACTCCCCTCCCATCAACAGATCTTGCCAAGAAAACCCCATGATAGGTTCATTTTAGGGTCGCCGCAAGCCAGAAATGACTTGAAGGTACACAACAACGATGCTGTGCAACTATCTGTCAGTCAACAATTCTGTGGTAAGTAAATGGAGAAGAAATATAGTATGTTTTCCCCTATCCTGAGCCTGGCCAAATGGAACTTGTGAACACACAATACCAATTTACTCCCATCTTCAAACTGAAAAGAGTTTTGTAGCCCACAGCACAATGTATAAAGCAGCTGCACAGAGGCCCATGATTAAAGGATTCATTCGAACACAGTAATTAAAGTTTAATACAGAAAATCTATTTGATATTTATTAAACTTAGTTTCTCCAGTTACAGTTTTGCATTGTACAAAGCATTTTAATGACACAGTAGTTAAAAAGATCTTTACAAATTGAAATGTGATACCCTTTTCTCCAAATATTTAATTGCCATAAATTTGTTTAAAAATACACATTAAACGCATATTTCAGACACTAAACTTTCTATAATCTCAATACCACAAAATACATAGAATATACTATACAGATGTGGAAAAAAATCTAGTTAGTATATAATACTTTGCTCACCATTAACATACGTGAAATGCACATACTGACTTAGAAATCCTAATTTGGAGCCCCAAAGTACCCTTTTGAAATTTCAAATGTATTGCAAAGAAAAGGGGGAGGGGGGAATCACAGTTTTGTTTTAAAAGTTTAGTTTTGGTTGAAAACAGATGACTAAACACATTGATAAGTAACAAAATGTGTAAGACACGGACATGTCATGTACAAAGCATACAACAGAGAGCCATCCTGCCAGTCATGATCAGTACCAAGCCGCATGCTTACTTTTTTCTTTAAAAAAAAAGGATAAGTTAAAGGTTAAAATTAACCTTTCCCCACCCCATTCCAACCCACCAGTTTATCCCCAGAAGGAAAAGAAAAACCTTCTTTACCGAACAATTTCAAATAAGATAAAGGATCTTTAATAAATATATAAGCACTTTATCCTCCATATACAAAACTTCTTAAAACCATTTAAAAGGGAAACCAGATATAAACGTCAGCAACTGTGCTTGTGGAGGCTATGCCTGGCCCATGAAGCCACATTCTCAGAGATCTTAATGCAATCATCTTAGAACGCTTTCTCCAATACTGATTGGACTGATAAATTAGGAGAAAGGAAACATCTGAGTCCAGTTTGCCAGCTTTACTTCTGTTTTCAGAAACCAGTGCTTCTCCAAATTAATTACAGATGTAACCAAGAAGCAAAGCCAACATTAGATCTGTTTTGACAATTATCTAAGCAGAAGTGGCAGTTCAAAATATGTTCAACTGGAAGTATAGAAAACCTAGCAAGGAAGTGTGAGGAAGCATTTTGTACAAATGCTTAGGTTTTCCAAGATAATCTCACTATGGTGAGAATGTAACTGTTAACCCATCACAGCTATTTTGAAAGATAATAAAGTATCAGACAGATCATTCAAAATATTGTACCTGATGATCACACTTTGCACAATTAATTTTTTATTTTCTGTCTCTGGAGAAAGGACAGAAATTGCTTAACATTGCTCACAAGTAGGTGCTTCAGCTACACTGTTGAAAGAGATCCAACATTAATGTAGTCATTGAAAACCTAGCTCTCCCACAATACTGGTTTCCACACAGAATTTAAAATCATTCTGCCCTTGACCCAAATATTTATGAAATATTTGCCATTTAGGACTCTACCACATGGTTTGGATGCTGCTTACTTCTTTTATGGGTAAAATGTGTTCAATCTTGATTTGCTCAGGTCCACCTAAACCACTTTATTAAAAATACTGCAGAGTTTACAGTGCAAGGAAATATTACTACATATAGCAAAGGTAGTTTTCCCCATTATATGCCATATTGGCAAGCTATACAGTTATCTGCCTACAGCTGTGTTTTACTTGCCTTTGGCAAGTACTTATATCCACAGACTTCATACCTGCTGTGGCTGCTTATAACACACACTACAGGGACTATTTTGTATAAAAATCACAGCAATCAAGCTTCAATAGTCTAAAAGAAACCAATAGCACTCCTGTGTAATATGCAAAATTTACCATCATCACCAAAATGAGGATGGCTCTGCACTCAATAAATATATTGATATAGTCAGCTGCACTATAATCTAACACAAGTATAACAAACTTTGGACAGACTTGAGTTCATTCATCTATATAAGCATGTAGATATATGTATTAGAAACATGTATATTACAAATTGCATACTGCTGTCTAAGGTCAAGAGCCATTTGCTCTGCTTTACAGCGAAAACATTTAAACCATATTGAACAGAATATGCCAGGTCATCTTGGTCTGGTACCTGCATATTCACTTAACATTTTTTTTTAAAAAAAAATGAAGTAGCCAAGTGTTTACAAAGTCAGTGGCTCCTATTTTATTAAGAGGATTCACTACCAGAATTTTGCTTTAGTTTGGGATCTGCCAGCTGCATTCTACCTCACCCCTAGCCTCTAAACCAAACCTTTTGCAATATCTTGTGCTACACTGTCTCACACACCAACTGCCAGCAGCCTGGTGAAACACCAGGTTCCACAAGTGGATCTTGCACTACCATCCATGAATTGTTCTCTTACAACCCTGTAACTTGAGAGAAAATTCAGAATTACTTCAACACCTGAGCAAGCCTAGTGTGACTATTAAACCAATTTTAAAGGCTCATAACTGGATAATGTTACAACACTGATATGTGTTAATACACAATTGCAAGTCCCTTGCATTTCAGAATCTCCAAGACGTCAGAAAAATGTATTTCAGTGATGATCAAAATATACACACAAAAGGGTTCTACCTAGATGAGATTAGATGTGCTTTAGCCCCACTGAAATCAACAGGACACATTTGTTGCAACTACCTTAAGTCCAAAAAAGTAACTCTTAAGGGCAGTTTTATGCCGGTAACTTGCTTTTGCTCTTAAAAAAAAAGGAGAAGCTTAGTCCATGTTTGAGAAATTAATTTTGGCAAATTACTCATGCACATCAGAGACAAATCATTTCAGTTATATGGCCTTTTGATACCTGACAAGTCGAATTTAAACTAGCTATAAACCTGAACGTTCATAACAGGGAAGAAGTAACACTCTGCATTTATTTAGGACATGTTGATAATACCTTTGGGCACCATCCATTACAATGCCTGCTAGCTCAGTCCTGCATTTAAAAGAGGCTTTGGTAGATTATCCAAGATACAAATGCTCAGGATTCACATGGAAACACCATCTGATACAGTGTATTCTAGCTTTAAAAACAAAGTTATTTTAGAAAAAAACAGAGGCTCTTCCAATGGCAGCTAGATATAAAAGCAAGCTAGAATACCCTTTATCACTGTGGCACTACACAGCAAGTGAGCATGTAACACAGCTCCTGACGGTGCAGAACAAGATAGAAAGCATGCAGTTTTCCTGATGTTGTTGGATTGCAACTTCTAGCATTCCTTAACATTGACTATGTTGCCTGGGACTGCTGGGACATGCAGTCCCAACATTTAGAGGACTGCATTATTCTCACTTCTGGTGCAGAGGCTTCAGTGTAGTAAGTATACTAGGCACTTCTGGATATTAAAGGTGGGAAAACTGCCCACTGGATTTTAGCTAGAATTTTTGCTTTTCCTTGTTGGGACTGAGAAATAGGAGATGGGTGAGGAACCTATAGCTTTTCTGGTGATCTCAAACTACAATTGCCTTCACCACTGACCATGCTTAGCTTGTCCTAACAGGAACTGGAATCCAACATCATCTTAGGAGCCACAAGTTCCCCTAACCAATACAGTCAGCCCTCCACATTCGCTAGGGTTAGAGGCAAAGAACCCCTGCAAAAGTAGAAAAATCACAAATATCAAAATGTGTGTGTGTGTGTGTGTGTTTTTGATCTGGGGGAGGGGCGTGGAGGCATGGTGGGGATAGTGGACACCCAGAGTCCAGGCTAGGTCAGAGAAAGGAGAGGGAAAGGAGGTGGGTTGGCTTATAGTGGCCCTATACTTCGTCTCTCACACCCTCTCCTTCTTTGGGTACAGGAGGGTACTGGGAGAGGGTTTGTGGTGCTGAGAAATTGGGCTGTGACACCTCAGCTGGCCAGGCAGCTGTTGGTGGAGGAAGACCAGAAGCAGGTTTAAAAGAGCTACATGGCCTGATCAGAGCCGTGGAGGAGGAAGGTCCTCCAGAAAAGAAGTGCTTGTGGGGGGGGGGCAGAGGCTGGGGAAACAGCCAAATAATCAAACCTGTGAAAATCAAACACATAAACGTGGAGGACCTGCTGTATATAAAAGTGCAACTGCTTTCTAAATGCTTCTCATGATGGAAACCTCAAGACAAGCAAAGGGATCTTGTAGCACCTTTGAGACTGAGTGAAAGTAGTTGGTAGCATAAGCTTTATTAGGCATCAATCTACTTAACCACAAGCTTCAGTCTATGAAAGCTTATGCTACAAACTTCTTTTTCTCAGTCTCAAAGGTAGTACAAGACTCCTTTGCATACTGACCCAGCCTAGCATAGCTGTGTCTTTGAATTCTCTCAAAAGACACAGTCCATGTAAAATGAACCAAGTAAGCCTTCTCTCCCTGAAGAACAATAATGTGAAACTAACTTGTGTGCAGAATCCATGCACAATGAACTGTTTAAAGAAACAACTTAAAGGAGGCTCCACATAACAGCTGCTCACACGAGCCCTAATAGCAATATTGATAAAAGCATGAATACATAGCAATTTAATAAAAACCTATAGATTTGTCCACTGTTTTACTGAATCTTAGTCTGTGCACATTAAACCTTCTTGGGATACATAACTATCACTTTTGTTGTAGTGTAATCACCTTTTTTTGCATGAACATAGGCAGTATGGATGTGACTAAATACACTTGGCCATGATCCAAAAGAACACTTCTGGTGGATCCCACTGTTTCTGCGACAAGCACCCTTCCTACACCCCACCATAAATGTTAATAACCTGCACCATAGGGGCTGGAAACCCTCTAGAACAGGTTTTAGCATCACAGAGGGTTACAGGAAGCAAAGACACTGGATACCATAGTATACTGTTGGATACTGGCCACTTCCATCATTCTTTTAAAACCTTTTTGTGGATAGAGTGCAACAAAGAAACAATATTCTTGATCAAGAATACAGAACCTGGGGACAGTGATTTCAAAGTAACCAATCCAAATATTAGGATACACTCATGCACCCCAAGAAATAAGAGACTTAAGTCTTTACATGCCAGTTATCACTTAGTGAAGTTGTATGTAACTGATGAAGCCCCACAACTTTCAAGGTCCCAAGGACACACTGCAGTACTCATGAATGTAGAATTCTATTCCTTCTTTCAAAGTTTGCCATCATTTTGGCACATAGCTATACAGCTAAACAACAATTTAGTGCAATCATTTTCTGTAGCATGCACATTCACAATAGGAGGCAGGGGTTGAGGGACAAGGGCAGGGAAAGCAGCATTCTATGATCCCACACTGAAAGGATTCAGAGTTTGACTCTAAGAAAAAAAAACCATGGTTATTGTCAACAAATGACAGCTTCTAGTATTAGGAAAAGGAAATGGAATTTTACCAAAGTACTGCAGGAGACCAACTGGATTGAGTATACCAATTCCTACATGTAAAACCTCTTGTAAACAGTATTCAAAAATCTTCATCTAAAAAGGCATAAGGCACACCAGACATGATAGGGATGCTAAGCAATATTCTTATAGTCAGACAAGCACCTTCTATGGAAAGGTACTTTGGTTCGTAATCTTAAAGCAGTCACTTAGAATTTTATGCATGATTCTTACTGATCACAGTAATTTTCCTTCAAAATTAAAAATGTTGTTCTCATTACAAACAATTAACAGAAATGAAGGTACCATAAAATGGCATAAAAGCAAGGTTTCAAATTAACTGGACAAGATAGTTTGAAAATGTCCCTCTTAAGTCACAGGTCTATTCTCTATCCTATGTGGACCACCACATAATCCTATCAGAAAGGAAATAAAGATGTTATTCCCTATGCACATTTTCTGATTAAGCACATCAAGTTTTACACAGAAACTTAGGGACTTCAGTGTCTAACAATGATGAGCAACAAAATAAGACACTGCACCAAAGTGCAAGATTGTCCATTTGACACCATTCCTAGACTACACGTGGAGGCAGAAGCTCCTTGTGACCCACACCTTTTTGATATTGCATTAAATGCAACGTTCAGTAATGTTTTGAGACTGTTAGTGTTAAGACATGTGTTTTGAAGCTACCTTCCCATACAATTACATTTCATTTAAATAAAACTGCTAATGTGTTCAATACCCTTGGAACCTAGTATAATAGTAAAACTGTGGCTGTCATTTAGGGGTTGACACAGATATTCATGAAAATGTGTTCCTATACTTTAGAATCTATCAACCCTGACTTTCTCTTACAAGCTCTACCACCACAAGACATTATAGAATAAGAGTTCACAAAATACAAATAAAGTGTCTACATTTAATCTTCACTAAGTACTTGATCAGGTAAAATTTATAGGAAAACAGCTAAATCTTAAAACGGCCCAAAAATAGAGCTTTCAAAAACAAATTAAAATAAATAAATTTTAAAACAGATTTGTTAGGCATAATTACTAGAATCCCAATCTGATTGCAGCTTAATGAATCCATCTCACATTAACACACTGCGGAGTTCAAACTAGTCTTAAATATCTTAAAAATGGGCAACTGAAAAAAGTTCATTAACATGATGGTTTGGAGGTTCTCACACACATGATGCTGGGAGACATATGAAAGCCTTCCTTAATCTTAATCTTTCACTAAGCAATGCATTATGGCAGACTTCCTTATATTTTTATGACACAGTGTTGAAAAAAATCAGAGGCAGCAAGAAAAGTTGTCTTCTATGCTTTACATTTCTTCAGTCCATTTATCACTTGGCATCCAAGCGCAACCAATGTAGTCCCTGTCTGGTGTAACGTACTAGGTCTGTCATGACACTTGCATTAAAGATCAGAGGGCCCATAACTTTATCCAGTTCAGTGAAGAACTCTACAAAAAAGAAGAAATAGGCAAACTGAAATGCATTTTTCCACAAGACATCTCTCAGAATTAAACCGATTAATTCATTTCCAAATACATTTTCTAACGGAAAACTGCTGAACTGTAACTCAAAGCAGAAACCGGAAAACAGTGAAAACAGTAAGAGGCAAGCTCTTTCTTAAGAATCTACAGTACCTGAATTGTAACTTACATTTTAGGTTCAACACCGGAGTGTCTTGTTTAAAGGTAATTAAGTATCACATGCTAAGATAGCTGAAAAAAATTTACATCTGAGTCCTTCATCTTCATGGGGAAGGGAAATAATACTGTCAGTTCTCAGACATTTCCTTTTTTTTTTTTAAAGAACACTCATCAGATTGGTATTTGTTTTGTTACTCTAGAGGGAGCACTGTATGGAGACCTCAACCTCAAATGGATTACACACCCACAGAGTCACTATTTTTAACCCAAGGAATGTAACTCAAAGATAAAAGATTCACCCCCTTTCCCCCCTACAATAATCTTTTTTTGAAATGTGTCACCTACAAAATGTCATATTTCACAAGCAAGACTTCTACTTTTCACAATTCAAAGAAGCAAGTTACATCATAGCACACATTTAACCTCCGTTCAGTGCCAAAACTGTGTTTCACCGGATCTTCTGCTAATGTTTAAAACAAGCCACCCATCTCTGCCCCTGTATTCCTCTGGAAACTTAAAATTTAGAAGACTGATGGGTGTTCTTCACATCCTGTATGCTTCTTTTAATTTATAGTCACACATAAAGCAAAATGCACATTAATTATTTACAGGAGAAAGCCCTTTATAGGTTTGTTGTCTGACTCTCAAATCCAAAATCAGTTCTTCTATGCACTCTGAAGATCTGAAACCTAGCTCATTCGTTCACCTATGTTCTGAGGCCTTTGTAAATCCTATTAGCCGCACTGGCTCATGTTGTCCCTAGTGAGTGTCCCTTCCCTTCCTATTATGTGGATTTCTACTGCTGGTGCACAGGAAATTCCAGCCAGAACTAATGGACAACAGGACTGATGGTCTGAGACAGCGTGATGCACACATCTCCATCCCTCACATCTGTAAGCCACTCTGGGAGCCTTTTTGGCTGAAGGGCAGGGATAAATACTTTAAATAAATAGATAAATGTGAAATGTTTACATGCCTCCCATTCTAGCAAAAGTTCTCACCTTTCAGAATGTTACTTATTCTGTTCTAAAACTGTTTTCCTTATATGGTGTGCTCAGACATGTAACATCTATCAGAGATTAATTTATATTTTCACTGACAAATATTTCTATCATAAAAATGGAGTTTGTCCCAGCGCAGCTGTCCCTCTACATAGCTGGATCCACACAAAGTGCCCCCTCCCTCATGCTTAAGCCATCCTTGCAGCTAAGAGGCCATATGTGGAGACACAGTGGTTCTTTTGTATAGCTAGGTGAAGGGTAGAGTGATTCCTGTTGATTTTATTTTAAAACGTGAGATATGCTGGTTTTGCACAAACATTTGTTTAAGCAGCAAAATACCTACAAAGTTCTCAGAGATATATGAGATGGCACCCACAGCCTAAACAAAGGTGGATTATTCAATTGGCAATCAAGAGATTCACAAAAAGCAAAATGGTTGCAAGGGCATGCACTGTTCAGCCAAGGTAAATTCAAATTTAATATAGGTGTATTAGAACACCCTATTCTGGGGAACTTCCTTGGAAATTTTACACTGGTATCTAGAAAACTGAACTACACTGCAAATATACCTATTGATGGATAAATGTAAGCACCTTTTATTCTTCTTCAGGTACTCTCTAGTCAGATAGAATAAACCCACTCAGTATGTATGTTTTTAACCTAACCCAGTACAGTCTTACCCTTTTGCTCTCTTGCAAGCTGATCAGCTTGGTCCCAAATTTCAGTGGCATATAGGAAATTGGAAGTAACTTGGACATAACTGGCTGCCATCTGATGTATCCTCTGTGGAATAGTCACTGAAGAAGTGCTCCCTGAAGGGTTGGTTGACCCAGAAGAGTAATTTCCTGAATTTCCTGGAGATAACTTCGGGGAGACTGGAGACGGCATGCTGACAGGTTTGCTAATAATTAAAAAGATCATACATCTTAGGTTGCTACCATCCATATTAAGATGTTGAATAGTTTACAGCTGTTAGATAATGTGAAAACTGCATACTGACAATAACTGCATGGAGACCACATGAACAATAAAATCTGATGGCACCCATCATCTGTTGGGAGCAGCTGTGGACCCAGTTCAGCACAAAACACATGTGTGTGTGCAGCCAGAACGCCAGATATGCAATTAAATATGTATAAAGCCTTCTTTTGCATGTATATGATCTGATGCAGAAGGTAATGAAACTTCCTGATCAAAACATGTGCTTTATTCTGAGGTAACATATTGTCATTCTGCAGTGAGATTGGTTCCCAAATATGAAGATGTTACATCAGAAATACAGTGACTTCTATAAGCTACACATGGTACCATAGTCCTAGCATATGACATAATCTGCAAGTTAAATATTAGGTGCTCTTCTGCTAAAAGATTTTGGGATAGCAATTCAAACAACACTGTATCAAAACTTGGCCAATATATGAATTACACCAGGGAAAAGATAAATTCTATAATAATAATTTAAAAAATGAAGGAAATGAAACCAAACTCCCAATTCAAGTCTGAATCTTTACAACTCAAAAGAGCATGGATTGTTGGAAAGAAAAAATGAAAGAAAGTAACAGAATAACACAGAACCACCATTTTTCTGATGCTTCAAATCCATAACCTGATATCTAATTTCTTAAATCATGCCCCCATGCAATCATGCATTAATTAAATGCTTACTGCTAAGCTTAAATAAATGCTTACCTTCCCATACCAGGTGATGGAGCTTGAGAATTATTATAGGAATTCTGTTTGGGGAAAAATGAACCATACATTTTACAATAAATGCTGACTGAATATAAATTATGAACTATACAATTAAAACTGGAAAGACTTTTTTTTAAAATGCAGCACTAGTAAGAGTTTGAAAAATGATGGAACCTGTATCCAAACAAAATGGAAGCAATGGTCATTGTCAGCTATGATTACTTACAAGAATAACTGTGTGATTAAGTAGTTATGTGTGTGTTTCAGTACATCAGTAGCGATGAGCCTCACTCAGCTACCTATCTCCACCTCACCCAGCCCCATGCTGGCACAGCCATACAGTGGCTGGCAGGAAGACAGTCAAGAGAACAGCCGGGCAAGGAGGACTGCTCATTGATGGTTATCACAGGTGATGCTGCATGATCTTTGCTTGGCCACCCCACCCCCACCCATGACCAACATGTCCAGTGGAACAGGGCAGGAGGGGGAGGACAGTCAAGCAGGGAGGATTGTCCACTGATAGCTATCATAAGTGATCAAAGCTCCTCCTACTCTCTGCCACCAGCACTAGAGGCAATGGGAAGACAGTGAGTGTGCAGTCACCCAAGGAGGATCACCTCATCAACAGCTATCACAATGGGTGCAAAATGATGCAGGTATCATGTCCTCCAGACATCCCAGAGAATGACTCTGTAATCATGTGTCAACTATCAGAACCCAACCAATGCTGATTCTCCTTTGTCTGTTTGTCCCCCTTCCCTTCTTCTGGCCACTACATGGTCATATCAAGAGGGCACGACACAGGTGAGTCTAGGGTGGCCTCAACAGGATATATTCTTGCCATCCTTAACTGTTAGTAATTCAAAGGACAGGAAACCAAGGCAGTAGAATGTGAAATACAGGCCAGTAGAAAGGGAAGTGCTTATACCAATCAGAAATAGCAACACTAAGAAGCTCTTTTTAAAATGTTAAAGGTCTACAATTTCAAAGTATTTTCTTAAAAACACACACACTCTTAAACTTTTTTACCTTCAAATGTTCAGTTAGTGTCTTGGAATATTTTAATGCACTCTCCTTCTTCAGCTTGAAAAGCCTTAAGTATAACAGGGATTGGCACCTAAGACTATAAAAGGAAAACACTGTTACTATATAATCTTGTAAACAACAGACTAAGAAATAACACTACTGCTCTGGCAAACATGCAATGTGCTTCATTGGGATTCTAGAATAGTTAGGAGTAAAAGGAATCATGGTTACCTTCAACAAAGATTAAAGCGATCCTTAATGATTGCTCAAAATTCAGATGCTGAAAATTATAGCCCAAATAACTTTCACTTTGAAAAGGATACATTGGTGGATTCTCTGTGAAAGAACTGATTCCAGTGAAGCTACAAGAAAGGTTATCCCCTCTCTACTCTGAAGCCCCCATCCCTCAAACCAGCTCTGGAGGACTGGTGTTTAGTGAGTGGTAGGAAGGATAGAAACCTCCAAACTGGATTTAGTTCAGACTCGATAAAAAAGGATCATCAGTATTGCTACGTATTTGTAGTACTGGGTTAGTTAACAAAAGCTTACACTGTTCATTATATGATTCATTTTAGAAACAACATACTAGCAATGTGGGGAAATAATGGAAAAAACTGGAGGGAAACCAATTCCCCCCCCTCCAAAGACCAACTGAGGAACACAGAAAAACACCACTAACATTTTCTCTTTTGGAATAAGTGAAACTTTTTAAAACAAGATTTTACTCACTCAAACTGTCACAAAATGCACAGTTTGAAGATTTGTACTGAAACCAGTCTCTATAATTAGAGAACAGTAATTTCTGTGCATACTGTAGACATAAACATCACTCTGATCAATATGCATTTCTACATCCAGTAGTGTTGCCATTTTCATGACAGGAATACATCAGGGGAGGGAGACAGTGCTTGTGATGATAATATACTATTGAAGAGCAAAACTGTAAATCCAAATATGCTGCTAGCCTAGTCCTTAAGACTGCTGATTACTATTTGATTTATTTTTGCTATACATACAATTAGGCAAAATTCAGTAATCTCAGTTCATACATGCTTACAACAAAGTACTGAATGGCCATTTGGGGCAGTTTCAGGGACCTTTTAATTAAGATGGGGGAGACGCTTTGGGTGCTGCAGTGGGAACAAGGAAATACCAACCCCACCCCAGTGAGCATAAAAGGACATCTGTAGGCTTAAAGGAAATCTACACATGCATAAGTCCAGCACAGAATGCCGGACACAGTCTGCATTGCTAGAAGAAATATATCTTGATTTGGACAGACAGGCATCATTTAAAGTACACACTTTACCCTTAATATACTTAAGATGAATGTTTTACTATGGATACTGTATGTTCTTTTGAGTTCTCTCACTGTATATTCCTCAGGCCCATTTTCAGAAAATTAATATTGTATTTAAGAAATTTATATGGCGATTCTCACTGCTCCATCTCTCACTCAAAAGGATGCAATTATCGTCAGAAGGCATATTTAATTCTCCAGACTTGAGTTTGTATCATTATGACTTCAACAAACAACTGGCAAATACAGCCCAATTCAGATATGTCTCATTGGGCAATCTTGGAATCAACTTATCTGGAATCTCTTTTTGGATGGACTGCCTTGCATTCTGCTTATTTAAAAGGAAGAAAGTGACAGTGTCTCCTGTGAATTTCTGCTCCCAGGATATGCTTAAAGTATTTACTGCCACTAAAAAAGCCTTTGGAAAAGCATTTCAACTGCTTCTTAGCAATTTTAGCAATTGGTAAAAACTTGTAGGATGCTAGGAAGCAAACAATGGTGTCATGAGGAGACAGTAATCTGCAAAAGCCTAGAGACTGGGATCTCACAGGAGAAGTGGACTTGGCTCAAAGATACAAGGTCCCTTAAGGCTGGGTGTCGTGCCTCTACATGAGGTATCAGGAGGGTGAGAGTGTTTGCTGCCTGCCTTATCTGGAGTGGCTGAGTGTTCAGTAGGAACAACTGGGGCAGATCTAAACGAGCTATATCTCTGCTCTTCCCAGACACTCTCACCCTGCTGATATCTCAGAGGGAGGCACACCACTGGGACAGATAGTAAGCTATGTTTCATTTTTATTGCCCACTCCACAAATAAATAAGTTTACACAGGTATATTCTGCCTTTCGCTATTTTACTCTTGCTAATTATACACAGTGTATACTTACCACAGTACTGCCAGCCTTTTGTCTGCAGCAGTTGCATCTGGTGCAGAGTAATTCTTCAGTTTCATAGTGTACCTGCAATAACAACAAAAAATTAGTAAACAATTGATATGTCCAATCTTCCATTTTTTATTCACTTTCCATTTGTGAAAAGTACTGTAATGTTTTTCACGTTTGGACTATATACAATTCACTAAAAATCTTGCTGTTACTCCCAAAATGAGGCATGTAGAGAACATTTCTGACAAATATGCTTCCTAAGGCACTTTTAATAAGGTAGCATTAAATATAAAATGACTCTGGAGTTGACTATCTTTTTTAACATGACTATTAAGATTACTGTTTAAAAAATCTGTTAAGATTTAGTTACTCAAATGCAAACAAGATACTCTATTAATAAAACTACTTCTAATAACAAGACACCAGAATGTTCCATTAACCATATTTCTTGCTTGCTCTGCATCACTTACTTGATCAACTCCACAGTTTCGGAATACATGGGGAATGGGGACTTTGATTCCTGAGCATTTTTCTCCAATGCATTCCCACACTCAATGAACGACACCACAGCATCAAGGTAGTACACAGCTTTCTCAAATCTATCAGACTGAAGAAATTAAAAAATCTCTTAAAACCAACTCAGGCTTACATGGGAAGTTTACTGCAGTCAAGAGAAATAGCCTTAAAAGGAATATGTCACCCTAAGACAACAAGCAATGACAGAAGGCAATGATTAAAATATTCCTTACCAATGCATCAGCATTATGCTTCAACTTCTTTGCCTCTTGTAAGTAGTGATCTGCTGAGTATGTTCTGTAAGATAAAATGGAAATGACAGTAATGGGTGAAGAATGAGTCTTACAAGTCCCATGCAGTATTCCCCCCGCAAGTTTTTACCCCTCAGCTGTTCTAGGTTTAGACCCCCATCTACAATTTTCCTATGCCTAAAACAGTCCAGGGAATGAACAACGTAACAAAATTGCCCCACAACCCCTCCAGATGTGCTTTGACCGTTTGTAAATTAAAAAAAAAAGACAAAAAACCAAGTGAGGCATGGTGGGGAAGTGCCCAAGGTACTGCAAGGGATCAACACAGCCCCCCAATTCCTGGTAGTTGCCCACCTCTGTACGAACGAATTGGCTTAAATATGAAAGATTGTCACATAACAGAATTAACTCTCTTAAAATGAAGATATGTGTTTCAGCTATGATACCATGATGCCATATTAATGTATTAGCATGTACTCAAGGTTAACATCATTCCCTCCCTAATGCAAGAAACCAGTATTACTTTGAAAAAAAAAAACTAAACAAAGAGAACACTATATTGTGTTTTTCCTGGGAAGTGTACTTCTCCCAGAAGAAGAGCACATAAGTACTCAAATGATCACATCAGAAAAATTAAAGGATAAAAAGGACTACACAGAGATATCAGTTGAAATGTGTGTCAGTATCAGAGACCAAGTGCTTGATTTCCATTTTTGTTCTCACCTGTCATCAAACACTAGCTTTGCTCTTCGAGACTTTGAACTATCTGCAGTTGTGGTAGAGGCAGATGGGCAGTTTGAAGAATTATTTAAAACCTTTTCCTTGAAAGAAAACAATTCCCAATTAGTAAAAACAGCAATTCTTGGAAAAGAAATGTTCACAGTGCTTGCTTCCACTTTCTGAGTTTAGGCTGCATAAACACAACCCAGATGTGTATCATTATTCACGATTACCACACATACAGCTTAACAGACAACAGCTGCTGTCATACTGATAACTACAAATTCAAAATACAGAGCAGTGAAGATCTTTAATTAGAGACCATGTGTTACAGTTGCATGCAGTTAGTTAATACTTAAATTGGGATCTTTTAATATTTCTTACTACGGAGCTCTGACAGGTTTCCACTGGTAGCGCTGTTCCAATCTATGCAGCAGAGCTACACAGGGAAGATCAAATTATAGCCAGATGCCTGAATATTGCTATTATTTAACTGCACAGTATACAACCAAAAACATTTTACTCTCCAAATTCAATGCAATCATTTTTTCCAAGGTAAGTTACAAAACATAAGATCACAAAGTAACTCTGGGCCAAATTTTTCAGATGGCTTCCTTACACTTGGTATTATTTCCGCAACAGCTCTCTCTAGTCACTGGCATTTTTCTCTTCCCTCTTCTAATTCTCCTGTTTCCTCATTTGAAAGAGACTATAATACGAATGAAAGTGAACCACACTAATGTAGACATGCAATTTGCCAACTTCTACAATTCGATTTTAGAACCATTTTCTTCTTGTCGGTGTGTGGCTCTTTTCTTATTAGAATGGAACATACAGTTTCTTTTCTACTCAGCTACTGCTTTTTTCCCCAATAATAAAATAGTTTAAGGGCTCTGCATCTGAAATAGTCCTAGAGGGCTTTGTAAACAGAAATCACAGCCTTCCTGAAACGAAGATGACTAAAGAAATGTCCTAATAGAAACATGACAAGATTATGCATGCCAAAATTATTAAAGCCCAGCAGAAGAACAGGTTGCTTACCTGTAACTGTGGTTCTTCGAGTGGTCATCTGTGCCATCATACACTAGGAGCTTTAGCGCCTGCGCGGTAGCGTTCGGAAACTTCTAGAGCTTGTTCGCTTGGCGGGAACCCCTCCCCCACGCCGGTACTGCGCATGCTCCTCCCGCCGAGCAACAGTCTCTCCTCAGTTCTGTCGTCCGCCGTAGAACCTACAGGGACCTGAGAAAGAGGGGAGGAAGGGCGGGTGTGTATGATGGCACAGATGACCACTCGAAGAACCACAGTTACAGGTAAGCAACCTGTTCTTCTTCTTCGTGGTCTCTGTGCCTTCATACACTAGGAGACTGTGTAGCTTACCGGTCGGACGGCGGGTCAGGTCCTACAGCACGGAAGCCAACACCTCACGTCCAAACCGGGCATCTCTGCGCGACCGGCAGTCGAGCCTGTAGTGGCGCACGAAGGTCGATGGTTGGGACCAGGTCGCCACACGGCAGAGTTCATGCAGGTCAACTCCTCGCAGGAGGGCCGCAGAAGTAGCCACAGCTCTGGTGGAGTGGGCTCGAAGCAGGACTGGCGGAGGCTTCCTCGCGAGCTCATACGCCAGTTCAATAGTCCTCACCACCCACTTGGAGAAGCGCTGGGTGGACACTTTTAGGCCCCTCCGACGTCGCCCATAGCAAACAAAGAGATGCGGCGTCTGTCGGAAGGAAGCAGTCCTGTCCTTGTAGAAAGCCAATGCCCGACGCACGTCCAGGGAGTGGAGGGACCGCTCCAACGGTGTCGTCGGGTTCGGGAAGAAGGCAGGCAGGATGATATCCTGGTTGAGATGGAAACTGGACACCACCTTTGGCAGGAACGAGATGTCAGGTCTCAGGACCACCTTGTCCCTGTGGAAGACCGTGAAGGGCTCATCGGAACGAAGAGCTGTGATCTCACCCGCTCGCCTCGCTGAGGTCACCGCTACCAGGAAGGCAGTTTTCATTGTCAGGAGCCTGTCATCCGAGGTCGCCATCGGCTCGAAGGGCGGCTTCGTCAGCTGCGAGAGCACCAGCGAGAGGGACCACGGCGGTAGCGGCGGCGATACCGGCGGGTAGAGATGATGAAGTCCTTTCAGGAACCGCTTAACGGTATCGTTCCTGAAGAAGGCCGAGGCAGCAGATCGTGGCGGTTGGTATGCCACGATCGCGGAGAGATACACCTTCAGGGATGGAAACGCCAGGCCCTGTTGCCGGAGGTGCAGGAGGAAGTGCAGGACGGTCGAGAGCCCCGCGGGCGATACCGGCTCACTCCTCTCGTTAGCGAAGGTCAGGAAGCGTCGCCACTTGTATTGATAGTTGCGACGGGTGGATTCCTTCCTGGCCGCGACGAGGACGGTACCGAGCACGGGATCGTCTAGTGCGATATCCTCCAGGCATGGAGGGCCAGGCGTGGCAGGTCCGGATGGAGGACTCGGCCGCCGGAGTGGGAGAGCAGGTCCGGTGTCGGTGGCAACCGGAGCAGGTCGTCTCGCGCGGCTTGTAGCAGGGGTGCGAACCAATGTTGCCTCGGCCAGTACGGGGCTACCAGGATCGCGTCGGCTCGGTCGGCGAGGATCTTCGATATCGTCCGGCCGAGCAGCGGGAACGGCGGGAACGCGTAGAGGAGTTCCCCGGTCCACGGAAACTGGAAAGCGTCCCCGATGGAGGCACGATCGTGGCCCGCTCTGGAACAGAATCGGCGACACTTCGCGTTTTCCCTGGTCGTGAAGAGGTCGATCGATGGTTCGCCCCAGCGGTCCCGAATCAGTCTGAACGCCTCTCCGGAGAGAGACCATTCGTGATGGGATGAGGTGTCCCTGCTGAGGGCGTCTGCCGTGGTGTTCTCCTGCCCGGCCAGGTGAACCGCCACGGGATGCGTGTGCAGGCGAATGCACCATTCCCACAGGCCGAGCGCGATGTCGAGCAGGGTCGTGGAATGAGTCCCACCTTGTCTGTTGATGTAGCAGACGGCGGTGGTGTTGTCCGTCAGAATCAGGACCGTGCGCCCCGCCACGGCATGGCGGAACGCCCGTAGGGCTTTCCAGACGGCAAGCAGCTCCAGCGCGTTGATATGGAGAGCGGTCTCGTCGTCGGTCCATCTGTCGCGGACTCTGAGATCGCCGCAGTGGGCACCCCATCCATACAGGGAGGCGTCGGTCGTTACCGTCACCTTCGGTGTCGGCTGTTGGAAAGGCATCCCCGACATGAGATTGCGTCGCGACTGCCACCATCGGAGGGATGAGCGGACGTCTCCCGGCAGCTGCAGTCGGAGTGTCTGTTCGTCTCGCAGGGGGTCGAATATGCGGACGAACCAGTGTTGAAGAGGTCTTGCTCTCAGCCTGGCGAGATATGTCACAGCGGTCGTCGCAGCCATGTAGCCCAAGAGCTGCTGGACGCTTCTCGCAGATAACGTCGGGGCCGTACGAGCGTGAGCGGCGGCCCGGATCAAAGTTTGTGCTCGAGACTCTGGTAGGTACGCCCTGGCGGAGGTCGAGTCGAGCGTCGCCCCGATGAAGTCCAAGATCCTCGCCGGCTCGAGGTGGGACTTCTTCGGATTCACTCGTAGACCAAGGCGGGTCAGGAGTGACAACGTCATGTGGACGTCGTGGTAAAGTCTCTGTTTGCAGGACGCCACCAACAGCCAATCGTCGAGGTAGGGGAAGACGGAAGCGCCCTTCGTCCGCAGGTAGGATACCACCGGGGCCATGCACTTGGTGAAGACCCTTGGGGCAGTCGAGAGTCCGAACGGCAGCACCTTGTACTGGTAACAGGTGTCGTCGACTGCGAAGCGGAGGTACCGTCTGTGCTGCGGGCGAATGGCGATATGGAAGTATGCGTCTCGGAGATCGATGGAGGCGAACCAGTCCCCTCGATGTAGGAAGGGTAGGATCGACGGTATCGTGACCATCTTGAACCTTTTGGGGCGGATGTAGTAGTTCACCCCTCTGAGGTCTAGGATCGGCCGGAGGGTACCGTCGGCTTTCGGTACCGTGAAGTACCTGGAGAAGAAGCCGGTGGTCTTGGCCTCTTGCGGGAGCCGCTCGATCGCCCCTTTCTGGAGGAGGGATTGGATCTCTTCCAGGAGGGCCGGACTCGACGGCGTGGAGTAATAAACGCCGCGAGGAGGAATATCGAGAAACTCGATGGCGTAGCCAAGACGGACGATGGAAAGCACCCAAGAGTCCGTAGTGACATACTGCCACTCCGCTAGGTGTCGAGCGAGGGTCGGTCGGTCTCCGAGCGCTGATGGTAGGCTGAAGAGTGGGTATTGGCGGGTCCTGCCAGGCACGTCAAAACCGAGACTTTGTCTCGGAGGAGGACTTCTTCGACGAAGGCGGGCGCCGCCTAATCGTGCGTCTGGCCGATGAGCCGGAGGACGGTCTCGACTGTCCAGACTGGGCCGAACGCTGGAACGACGAGGTGGAAGATCGTCGCCAGGATGGTCGGAAGGTGGAGGCCCTGCGGGTCTGCGTGGCCGGCTGCAGCCCGATCTTTTTTGCGGTCAGTCTCGCCTTGACGAGATTGTCCAAAGCTTCGTCTGTGGACGAATTGAATAGGCCTTCACCGTCGAAGGGGAGATCTTCAATCCTCCTTCTGGTGTCCTCCTGGATGTCGGCCGGTCGAAGCCAAGCATGGCGGCGGAGGCCGACGGATCCCGCCATGACCCGGGAGGCGATCTCCACTGCGTGCCGGGAGGAGGCCATCTGGTGCCGAGCGATGGAGATAGCCTCATTGAAGATCACGGAGGAGGCTTGGCGGATGTCCTCCGGTACCGCTTCCATCGCTGGTTGCAGGCGATCGAGCACCTTCTTCAGGTATGCCGCGAGGCAAGCCTGAGTGTTGGACAGCCTGATCTGCAAGGAGGCAGCCGAATAGAACCTCCTTGCGTAGGCGTCCAACTTCCTGCCCTCTTTGTCCGGCGGGGTGGTGTGTTGCCTGCCGGAGCCTTTCGTCTGCGCGGACTCGACGACCACAGAGTTCGGTGCAGGGTGATTAAATAGATAACCGGCGTTATCCTTCTGCACCCTGTAGAGGTGTTCTAACCGCTGCGGTATCGGCTGAGCCGAGGCCGGTCTATCCCAGGCGGCCTTCACCAGTCTGGATACCCGGGGCAGGAGAGGCAGCGGGGCCGTGGAAGGTCGCTTCTCCTCGAAAACGGAGAAGGCTGGATCGTCATCCTCCGGCTCCGCATCGGCGATCTTAAGGCCGAGGGTAGTGGCCATGCGGAGCAGCATCGCAGAGAACTGGTGGACATCCTCTGGAGCAGAATCTGGGATCGGGTCCCCGAATCCCAACGGAGAAGACTCCTGGGAGGCCGCCTCAGACACCTCAGACTCCGCACTCGAGTCGTACGACTCCGAGCTCGGTGAGTCCTCTCGCCGCTCGCTCTCCGGCTCCTTCGTAGTCGCCGCAGGTGTTGCCTTCCTAGGCTTCTCCGCAGCCGGGGCGGTGGTAGCAGCAGCGTCCCGCTTGGGATGGCTGACCACGGACTTCACCCTCTTGGTGGTGACCGGGGTAGTCTGGCAGGCTGACGTCGTCGTAGCCCGCTCAGTCACCACCGACTCCGTAGGGCGCGTCGCCGTCGCCGTGACCCTAGGAGGTGGCGATATCGCCCGATACCGTGGTGAAGGCTCCCTCGCCCTATGATATCGAGGGGAGGGAGAGCGGCTGAAGGAGCGGCGGTCCGACGGAGATCGGCTTCGGCGTCGACGGTACCGAGCCTCGTCCCCTCTAGGCGAGCGCGATTCGCGCTGTCGACGAGGTGACCGGGACCTCCGGAAGGTCTCCCAGCGACTCGGGCCACGATGGTACCGATCCCGGTACGATGGCGAATGGGACCGATAGGAGGCCGGGCGCTCTCTCCACTCAGATTCCCTCGCGTACCTGGCCACGTAGGACGCCGAGGTGTATCTGGAGGCAGACGAGCGAGGTTGTTCCTCTCTTGTCTCCCTCGGAGGCGGCGAGGCCACCGGACGCTCGGAAGAGCGGGACCGGGACCTGAAGGAGGTCGAACGCCGCTCCGGAGAAGCAGAGGGCTCTCTCTGCTGCAGGTCGGCCGACCTGCGACGGCTAAGAGGGCGGTGGCGCTCCTCCACCAGGGTTGGAGGGTCTGCCACAGGCGAGTCCGGGCGCTGTTGGGGAACGTCCTCGATCTCATCCTCCGAGAGGTCGACGGACTCGCCTCGCCCTTTGGAAGGCTGCTGAGTAGGAGGAGGAGTAGGAGGTTGAGCGTCCCCAGCCGGGGAGCGCTTCTTTTCCTTCTTCTTCTTCTTCTTCTCCTTCTCCTTGCCCTTGCCTCCGTCCGGAGCAGGGCGCTTTTTTGCAGGCGTCTCCGTAAGGGGAGCCTCAGCCTTCCTCGCCGTCGAGGATCCTTTAGCTGACTTGGCAGCCGCCGACAGCTTCGGGATCCTCGGTAACGCCGAGATCGGCGTTTTCGCCGGTACCGAGCCCGATACCGACGAGGTGGACGGAACGGCAGCCGCCGATACCGTCGATGGCGTGGTCGTCTTCTTGTCGGCCATCTTGGAGGTGGAGGTCTCGTCTATCGCCCGCAGAGACTGCTCCCAACAAAAAGATTTGAGTCTCGCGGAGCGGTTGCGAAGAGTTTGCGGAGTAAAATCCCTGCAAATTGGGCAAGTCTGGATGTTGTGGGACTCGCCCAAACAGAAGAGACACTCCTTATGGCCGTCGTTGAGGGCAACCTTGCGGCCGCAGGACACGCACTTCTTAAAGAGCGCGGACATAAGACGAAGAAACGCCAAACTCCGAAATCCAAAAGACGAAAACCGAAGGGGGAGTCCGAAAGAGAGGTCAAAGACAGTCCGAAAGTCCGTAAAACCGTGAAAAACAGCAAGCCAAGCACGACGTGAGAGGAACAAACTAAAGAACCTTCCGTACGCGGCGGCGGACGAGAAAGAACTGAGGAGAGACCGTTGCTCGGCGGGAGGAGCATGCGCAGTACCGGCGTGGGGGAGGGGTTCCCGCCAAGCGAACAAGCTCTAGAAGTTTCCGAACGCTACCGCGCAGGCGCTAAAGCTCCTAGTGTATGAAGGCACAGAGACCACGAAGAAGAACTATACTAATTACTTTAATTAAAAAGTGTTCCAGACATGAGTCAGTGTAGGCTTAGACAAATGAGTGTCCAAAAAAAAAATCACTATCAAAACCAAACTGTCACATGTATGTAATCACCCCATGGAGACACTGCTCCAGTTAACTCTACTTGGCTCATAAAAATCCAAGATTCTGAGAAGCTGAAGCTACATTTTTTTTTAAAGATTCAGCTACTTATTTACTTCCTAAGGTCCTCCCACTGTCCTAGTTTCTACACAGTTCTGCCTCAGGCATAAATAACTTTATTTCTTCCTTTCCAATTCATCTACCAGTAATATTTTCCAATTAATGAAAAGCTGCCCACTGATGAACAAACACTTCTACAATTCAGAGTAACATTTCTGTCTTTGACCTCATGGAGTTATTACAGTCTAACACATCAACTATGTTGTCTACTTAAAAGTTATACAGACGTTTGCAAAAATTCCATCCTGATTTCAAACATTTAATTTACTAACTGAATTAATTTTCAGAACCATATACTGCCACAAGCAATTAATCAGGAATATCCAAAGCTGTCAACTAGCCTTGCTTTAGGGGGGGGAAAAACCATCATTTTCGTGAGGCCAAACCTACCTGAACTATAGCTTGCATTATCCATTGACATCTGTGTGTTTAACATGAATGCCTGTAGGGTTGAAGTCTTTGCAAGTACAGACAGTAGCATCAATGGATTTGTAACACTAATAGCACTAGACTCCAGACTAAATAGGTGTATTTGTGTGTACTGCTATACACAGAAATTCTACTTTCCTGAAGACATCTGTGATGCATTCACAGATATAAAGGGGTGTAAGGCAAGCTGATATACATTCAAGTCTGGGACAAATTAGTGTGGTCCAGCTATCATGCTTTAGTCAACAAAAGGGCATTTTTAAAAAGGCTTATACGCCTGGCTTCACAAAAATGATAACAAAGTACTAAAATGAAAAAGGATTAACAAGGTTTTTGCTGCTCCAGAGCCTAGAATATAAACCAATGGATTCAAATTACAAGAAAAGAGATTCCAGGCAAACATTAGGAAGAACTTCTTTACTGTAAGAGCTGATCCACCATGGAACAGACTGCCTCAGAGTGGAGCAGAGTCTCCCTCTTTGGAAGTCTTTAAACAGAGGCTGGAAGGGCATCTTTTTGAAGCTGCTTTAGTTATGCATTCCTGCATGGCTGGGGGCTGGATTGGATGATCTTGCAGTCCTTTCCAACTACATGGTTCTAAGGAGAAATCCATGTTTAAGTACCCTCCTACCTTTGCTTCCTTAGTATTACTTGGGGCCTTTCCTTCAGTCTTCTTTTGTTTAGATGAGCTGCCTTTAGTGCTGCTGCTCTCCTTATTACTGTTACTGCTTGATTTCAAAGAAGAAGACTGACTGATCGTTCTCTTACGAGACCCATGCTCTTGTTTTGAATCTTTTTGGGTGACTGGTGTAGTGGCTGGAGACGGGAGAAGATCCTTCTCTTTAACAGCATTTTGCTTTGATGACCTGCCCCAAAACAAAAATCATTCCTGTCAGTCATACATGAAGGAGATTTTCTTACTTCTGTTTCATCAGCTGCTAAGCAGGCAGTTCATTTTACCAAATTATTATATTTCAACTTGAAAAGGAAAAATGGTTTGGCTCATGTATCACTTGAAAAATTACTATATTAAGTCAAGCAAACTGAACAGAAGGTTCCTGTTATAAAACCACCAAAAATTAACCCTGGTAATATAAAGTGAAGCCATCTGCCTTCATCCAGTTTTGGCCACCACCACCCCAGCTTTTCAGGATGGCTCCCTGAATCTCAGAAAAAACTTTTGGAATCATAAAAAGCAAGGAGGGAGCAGACATCCCTTTCTGCAAGATGTCTTCTCCTTGTGGTCCCGAAGACCCACAGAACAGCTAGTCAAATTTTTAATGGGTTGAAAATGACACATCCTTCAGGTTATTCTTTGCCAAAAAGACCACTGTGTCACATCTCTAGGATAGCCAACTGATTGTCTTAGGGATGAATCCAATCTTGGACCAACCCTCTCTGGCCCTAGCAATCCCCCCAAGATTTTAAAAAGTGTGGCTGTAGTTTCACCCCGAACGGTAACATTAATAAACTAGTAAGAATGCCCAATGTTCTCCAGATCCATGTGCATTTTTCAGACTTTGATAATATGCTCTAGGTGACATCACAGAATGACTGTTGGAGGAGCACTCATAACATGGATGCCAGTCATGTAACACCAATACAGAAGGCAAAGTTGTCAATCTAAAAGAGAGGCAACTTGCTAAAAAAAACTGAGTATAAGGCAGAAGTGGGTCCTAAGCCCCCAAACCAATCACAAACAATATGTGTCTGGTATCCCAAATAAAGATACCTTCCATGAACCAGAGATGCACACATTCTCACACATTTGGAGATGTTTTTCCCATGTGTTACCTCAACAGAATAAAAACGTTGCAATTTAAACCTTCCAGTGTTAAAGGTCTGGTAGTTACAGCCCAGCATGGCAGCTTATATCAAATACACATTTTATTTCTATTCTCCCCTTCCAAAAAGTCCAACACCCTCCAGTTAGAAACTTGAAAGAAAGTCAATGCTGCAGCAGGAAGGAGCAGGGAGTAGAGGAGGTAAAGTATGAAAATTTGGTTTTCATGTGGACCCTTTGTTCTTGAAATGCATGTGTAGTAAAGATTTACGTCCCTGGACAAATCACCACCACCACACTTTTCTAGTCTTAGAAATCATGGAAGGCACTCACTCTCTATTACTGGAAGTTTTGTGCACTGAAGAAGGCTTTTCTTCTAGTTTAGTTTTCTTGCTTTCAGTGCCTCGGCTTTCTTCTGCATTCTAAAATAAAGCAATCAAAAAAGAACCACTGGGACAATGTCTGATGATTCAATATTGACTTAGTGATTATTTGTAGACAAGTGCAATGATTTTAAAAACTGTTTACAGCATAAAGATCTTGTAGTAAGCAATAAAAATACTGTCTGGAGAAACGATACCAAATTGCTTTTGTCAATAAGATTTACTGATGCTAACAGAAGATATAAGTATACAGTATAGACCATATTGCTGCAATACAAAGTGTCTTAAAAGTTTAATAAATGCAAAAGAACATGACTGCTCAGTTTACGCCCATTATACTCAACTGTCAAAACAGCAACTGGTTTAGTCATGCTGACATGAAAGCCTTGGTAAATGGTTCCGCTAAAACAGATGGGGACTTATTACTATTTACTACACTAGCTATTAAGCGCTGCAAAAGACATAGACAGGTTCTATATTCCTCTGCTGCTCCCAGACTGTGGAACATGCTCCCCTTGGAAATGCAAATAGCTCCCATTCTATTGCTTTTAAGAAGACTGTGAAGACACATCTTTCAATTCTGCCTTTTAAGCATATTATGTGATTGTGATGATTTCATTTTTTTTATTATTTACAGTGCTTTACTTGTGCATTATTAGCTGCTTTAAGCGCTGTTTTTCAGAAGGTGAGATATGAATGTAGTAATAAATGGTAAACATCCTCTTTACAAAGTGTATATTAACCTTCCAATAACCATAGAAATAGTTTAAACTGAACTGCCACCAGAAAACTAGACAAACTAACCAGGATACTGCAAGTTTGACTTCTCAGCAAAAAGATTATCTCCTGGGGTTTTTTTCAACTGTGTTGGCCCTGTACCCCCCTGACCACTCTACCATAAAGTTCTTCCTTGAGCTACTGTTCGAACACCTCCACAGTGCTGTGTGTGTTCCAGGGTTCCAACAGCTAGCTACAATGGCATTTACATACTACAGAATTTCTGGTGTGATGGTCTATACAACACTCATTGCAACACGGGGCAAAAGACTCATTCAGGGAAGCCATTATACGATTGTCCAAATTCAGCTATTAATTTCATTCTAGGATGAAACACAGCTGTTTTCATAAATATTTATCAAACTGTCACTAGTGGCTTGGACTTCACTACTGGCTAGTCAGAGACAATGAGGAAATGCATCATTTGTGGACTCTTGATTCACACCATTTATATTGCTTTAAACACTGTAATGATCTTATGAATGCTACATACCTGAAGAGACTTTGGAAGTAACTGGTGAGACAACTAATTCAGCTCAAACCTACAAGAGCCCTAACACTAATAGTTATTTACAAGAGACTACATACAATTCTTAGTTCAGTATTGGAATTCATATACAACAGCAAGTGGAAATACTTTTATGTCCATACAGGGAAAATTTTGTCCACTTCTACAATTACAAGCAAAAAGGACTAAATATATTTAAATATTATTGAAAGAGGAAAAGTATGGTTAAAGCAATGATCGTTTCAATGAATCCATTACACTTAGCTGTCCTCAATCATTACTGAGCTGGTTTGACAATTTTGAGTCACACTGGCTCCTCAAGCAGACATCAAGACAAGAAAGGTTAATGTCTGCTGTATATTTATCACAAATTGAACATAGCTTTGAACCAAAGCAACCACAAAGTAATTAATTTGGTGAGAACTTCAGCCATGCACTTAAAGTCTCTTACCTTAAAATGGCAGAACATTCACAAACAAAGAATTACCAGAGAAGTTGTCATTCTAAGTGGATAACTGGAATGAGGTTGTCTTTGCAATACATAATTTAGGAATTGAACAAAATGGCATTTAGGCAAATATTTTAATTCCTATAAACAGGGTCTGCACAGTATCATAAAAATGGAAAGTCTATAATGCAAAAAGACTGGTGAGACCACTCATGTTCACTTTCTTACCAACACACTGCTATGTACAATTATTGTTTTAGCATCTATGGAAATGGAAGGAGTTGTTTGTCAACTTCCACTATCTTCAGAATTCACTGAACTCCAATTCAGCCTTGTATATCAGTTTCATATAAGGTCAGACAACTACCAACACAAGTTTTTGTCAGGCTACTGACTGAACTATGACTGGCAACATTCATCATTAAGGATTTTCCATTGCTTCCAGAGTATGGTAGTAATTCACCAAATTAAAATGAATAGCAACACTTTCTTATTGCCTTATTTTATAAGTTCTTCACCTCATGAACACTTTCTTATTGCCTTATTTTATAAGTTCTTCACTTCATGAAAGTTATGGAACAAAGGTGAAAAGCAGTATCAACTATTTGCACATGCAACTTGACAAAATTAAGAGTGCTGGTTTTGCTCTCATCCTTTTCCAACACAGATGGTTAGCTTGTGACTACACAGAAAAGCTACCCAGTTTAAAGACTACTTCAGGGATTCTCCATTTAAATAATAAGAACAAAACTTGAGGATGAAAACTAACCTGGCATAATTTATGTTTTCTCTTGCCCTTGTTGGAGCTTTTGTCAGCAGAAGATGTCTTCTGGGGCTCCCTTGGGTGTTTCTCAGACACATTTTTCCTCTCAACTTTTGAAGGATCTGTGTCTTTGTAAGGCTTCCCTGGTATCCTGGTTAACAGGCTCAAGTCAATCTTCACAATAAGGGGATACCTTTCATCAGGATCACTGAGTGGTGACAGGAGTTCCTTCTCTTCCATAGGAGAGAAAATTCTTTGCCTTAAAAAGCTGTCATCCTCCTCCATGGAGGGTTTAACAGGAGTCCTATTGCTCTCAGAATATTTGGGGGTTTGTGATGAAGGAGGGAGGCTCTCATTTTCATCAGAATCAGAGGATGAGGTATCTGTCTCTATGAACTCCTTAGATTTTTGGATGGGTTTGCTCGCAACTTTGCATTTCTTTTTCTCTGTTGTAGGCCGAGGAGAAGATTTGGGCTCCTTCTTTATATTTGGCTTTCTGGAGCCTTTCGTGGCAGCCTTGTGCCTGTTAGAGGGTATACTTGTTGCCATGTCCAGCGGGGTTTCACTTTCTATTTTCAGCCCCCCTCTGGGCTCCTCTACAGATGGTTTCTCTGTCTTTTTGGGTTGCTTTTTACCCACAGTCCTCCTCTGGGTCATGCTATCACTCTGAGCAGGTGACTTTTGCCTGCCCCGATTGCTCTCTGAAGCTTTCTGGCTGGTTTTTGAATCTCTGCCAGGAGTGGAAGAAATGGAATCTTTAGATCCACTTTGATCTGCATACCCACCCCCAGTGCTTGAGTCTCTACCCTCTTTTTTGTAGCCTTGTGTTGATGGGATGTTGCTGTCCACAGACGAAGCTGGTGACACTTTGTGTGGATTCACCTTATTCAGCCAGTTGTCAAGCTGCCATTTGTTTGTTGGAGGTGGCTCAGGCTAAAGAAAGAAAAAGGGAAAGTCTAAAATGAAAGCATCACCACATTTCTTTCACCTTCTGGATAGCTCACAAATCACAAGAATTACAGCTTGAAAAACTTTCCTTGGACTACAATTCACTGAATCCTATAGTCAACATAGGGTACATGGGAAACTATAGTCCAAAAAAAGTAACTTCTCCCAGCTTGGCAAAGAATAAATAGGAACCATGGCCCCCAGCAAGAAGACCAGGGTCAAATTACATGGCTGACTTAGTAATCAGTGAAAAATAAGTGGGATCTGAAGCAGTAGCCTTGTTGTGCTGCTCACATATTTGCTTCCCCATCTCTCCTGAACCCAAACAAATTATTTGATATACAAGCAGGAGACAGAATGTTCTGAAGTGCAAGAGAGGCGAAAAGATATGTTTTTTTTCTTTCCTTATTCCCGAAATATTCTTGCATAGGTAAAAAAAGACTTCAGCTTCATAGCAGATACCTCACAATCCTAATCCTCCCTCCAGAATACTTATTATAAACCTTAGAGGCTTAAAAAGGATTAATCACACCTGTCACAACATGCTCTCAACTACAACCCAAAACTGCATGTTTCATCTGGTGAGGTGGTGGCTGATTCACTGTGGAAATGACTTCTGGTTCCTTTTGACCCTCTTCCCTCCTTACTGAGGGTGGAAATAAAAAGATACCCAGAAAACAGTGGGGAAATCCAGAATGCTATCACATCTGTGACTGGTCAGCTCTCACGTCATCTCCACATACTCACCTTATCCCACTCCCTGAAAAGGCAGCAGCAAAGACATGAGTTCTTGTCTTTGGTATTCATTGTGTACTTGGAAGCTCCACAGCAAGGCATGGTTTCTTTCAATAAGCTCAGTGTCCAATCAGTTTTGCATACTCTCACAGCCACAAGGCTGTATTACCCCAAATATGTAGTAGGTACCATTATTTTACATTTGAATGGCAACATTTTGCATTCAAGCTGGTTATCAACTGACAACCATGATTGCTATTAGGATGAATGATGCTATAGTTTGTGATTGGCTAGTTAGTGCTCAGTTTCCATTGCATTCCAGGATACTTTCTGTTACACATTCCAAATTACAAACTAAAGACTGTGATCATCAAGACAGGATAATGAACGTAAAAGAGCTTAATACACAGTCATATGTGGCATCTCTGCACACCCCTACTTCCTCAAGCTACTGTTGTACTACTAATATATATAAGAACTATGAAGACAACAGAGCCTAGAATGATATAAAGGAAAAAAATTACCTCAGGAGATGCACTCTGTGATGGTTCATTGGCTTCACTGTCACTAGAACTACTTTCACTCTCCGAGTCAGAACCAGAACTACTCTCAGATCCACTATGACTGCTTGAGTCATCTCTAGAGTTGTCTGCCCCTTCACTTGTATGCTGGGATGGTTCAGAAGTACTGAGGAAAGAAAAGGTAGAACAAAGAGCAAAGGGAGTTAAGATCATTTCAAAATATTATCCATATGCTGAAGACCAAATAATTTAACAGTGACCAAGCAAAGATTAAATGACTTCTCTGGCCTGCTGAAAACACATGTTAACAGCCATACAGAACACAGCAAGCTGTCTTATACTGAACCCAGTCCATCTAGCCCAGTATTATTAACACTGACTGGAAGTGGTTCTCCAGAGCTTCAGGCAGCAAGTCATTCCCAGTCTAACATGGAAATGCTGGGATTAAATCTGGGTCATTCTACATGCAAAGCTTGTGCTGTACAAGTGATCTAAGGCCCCTTGCCCTCAACTGAGCCCCCCTTTAAATATAACCTTCATATGCTCAAGATATAAATTGTACACCACAATATAATACCAGGCATCAAGATATACCTACCTTCCAGGTGTACTTCTTGGAACAGTCTTATCAGAGTCCTGTAATTAAAAGGAAAGCGTCAAATTAGCATCTTGGCATTCTTGAACTAAGTATAAACCACTGATTATGCATGTCAGAGCAATAGATTTAGTTACATTTAATACACACAAACTTTACTGATCTATAAAAATGAAAACCAAGACATTTGCTTAACTTGCCAAAATTTATAAGTGACTAATATTGAACATCAATGTGAGATCACTCAGCAGTCCAAAGAGGGAATAAAATATCATCAGAAGATATTGTTATATATGATAACTGCTGCAAGACTGACATATGCACAATACTGGGAAAAAAGGGAATATGTAGATATAAAAGAATGGAAATTCAAGGTACTGGATATGGTAGAAACAGAAAAATTAGCACTCTTATTGAAAAATGAACCTATCCAGAACTTTGAAATGGAATGGAGAGAAGTATTGGATTGGATAAAGAAATAATATAGAAAGTAACAATGAAAATAAAGAAAGTAATAATGTATAAGACATGTTACAAGTAGTAATGCATTAATGTAAGATGTACAATGTAATAATGAAAGACTACTGTTATGGCTAAAATATGCATGTGTGAAGATAAATAAGCAGATTCAATTGGGGAAAAGACGGAAGTGGGGAAGGTTTTTTTTTTATGTTTAATGTAAACTTTATTTAAAAAAAAACAGTCCAAAGAGGGACTGACTATTTCAAACATCTTTTGACAGAATTTGTATACCAGCTGATATGTTTTTACCTGCAAATAACTTATTGCTTTCCTATGCTCTCAAAACAACCTTATTATTCTTCCAATACTTCCCATAGTACTTCAGCAAGCATTTGAAACAGATGAGCACTATCCAAAATGCTGGTTTTTAACCTTAGAAATCCTAAATGACTTGGGAATGGGGCACTTAAAAGAACAGCATGCTTGAAACAGCACACACTATCAAGGCTTGTTCAGAGGTCTTGTCCTGTCTCTCCCAGCCCACCCCCACTGCAGTATAAGGGAGGGGGAGAGACAGGGATCTTTCTGTTGTACCATTAAATCTTTCAAACCTGCCTTCAAGGGACATTAACTTGACATAGTTTTCCTGCATTATTTGTTATTATCTGTATTACTTCCATACTATTAGGCCTTTTGGTTCCTTTTTAACACAGAAGTTGCCACAATTTGCTTTCCACAGTTTATTGTTTTTATATCCTAACAGTAAGGCATTCTCTGAAAGCCATGGCTTAAGAGTTCCTAACTAAATACACAAATATGTTCATCATTTGGGAGTAACGCTTGGATACAAAGTTGCATAAGGAGACATGGGAAAGCTCTCATTTTACCTTGGGACATTTCACACTAAACAATCATAGCAGTGATTCCACTTTAACTGCCAGGGCAACATTCTACAGGATCCTAGCATTTGCAGTCTAGGGAAGAGTAGTTTAGAATTCTTAGCCCATTTCCTCACTACATTGTTACAGTGCTATTCCACTTTCAACACCCTGAGGAATCCTGGGGTTTGCAACTTAGGAAGGGGCCTTTAGAATTCTCAGCCAGAGCTCTCTTTGGCCTCAGTAAAATGCAAACCCCACAATTCCATAGGATGTTGAAAGTGGAATAATAGCGCTGTAACAGAGTAGTGCAGAAATGGCCTTAGTGAGACAGCTCCTCTAGTGGCACACCAAACTACAAATCTCAGGATTCCCTAGAATGCACCCATGACAGTTAAAAGGGAATAGTTCTGCAACTGTGTCATGTGAAAGGCTTCCTTGCATGGCAACTGGGCCCTTTCCTAAAGAATTCAGACCTGGCCATTCATCCTCTTTGTCACCACAATATTGACGACTATAATGTGCTTTACCTGCCTTTATACTTGAAGGACAAAATATCTTACTGTGTCTCTCCATATAAATCGACTTTAGACTATTTCTTTCACTTTTGTGGCTATCTGAGCAGACCTTTTCAGTTATGCTGCTCGCTACTCATGATACTGGCAACATCGCTGAGGTCCACAGTGAGGAGGCCTAGAAACCTTAAGCACAAAAGATCGGCCCCCTGGTTTGATAAAGCCTGTGCTGAAGCTAGAGCTCACCTTAGGAACATGTACATTCAATATAGGAGAGATAACTGCCAGTCATTGCCTCAATCCTATTACATTGCCAGAAGACATTATAAATCACTTCTGGCAAGGAAAAAGAAAGCGGCAATCCATAGGCAATGGACATCATTAATAAATTTCTCCCTACAAAAAAACACTAAGCTTTTTTGGGCTACAGTTACAGGGATGATAGGAAACATTGGTGGTTCCCCCTTTGTAACATCCCCATAAATGTGTGGGAGGATTATTTTTCCACACTGTATAGTGATAGTGGGGACCAGGTTTCTGTTATCCCCAGTGAGTTTAACTCATTCTTTTTAGATAGCCTGGATATTCCTCAGTGGCCTCCTGTATCTCAAGAAGAATTAAAAACATTAATTACTCAGCTTAGAACCGGAAAAGCTCCAGGGCCTGATTTAATCTTGCCCGAGCTGCTGAAAGCGAACATCTCGTGGTGGGCACCTTTACTTGCCTCCCTTTTTACCCTCATTAATCAGTCAGTCAGACTACCTACCAGCTGGTCAAAAGCAATCATAGTTCCTATTTACAAGAGGGGACCTAGGAACGATCCGTCCAATTATCGCCCTGTAAGTTTGCTTTCAGTTGTGGGCAAACTTTATGGTCGATTTCTTAATAACCGTCTTTCCGAATGGATAGAGAATGAGAAGATTATTGGTAACGAACAAATTGGCTTCAGAAAGGGTAAGTCAACCTACGATCATTGCCTGGTCTTGAACCATTTGGCTGAGAAATATCGCAATTCCCAAAGTAAGGGTTTATATGTTGCATTTATTGATCTGAAGTCAGCTTTTGACCTAATCCCAAGAGAGAGACTATGGATTAAACTCCTCGCCTCCTCCATTGATAAGAGATTATTATGGCTGATTATGAACTTGTATAGAAATACGACTATACAAGTAAGATGTGGCATCCAGGGTAACCTTACAAAATCTATTTCTATTAATAAGGGTGTGCGTCAAGCTTGCATATTGGCACCTCTATTATTCAATTTATATCTTAATGATCTCTCAGCTTTTATCTCCCCAGAAGCCCGTCATCCACCTAAACTGGGCTCGGTTAGCATACAGTTATTGCTGTATGCAGACGATGCAGTTCTCCTCTCATTTTCTAAAACAGGCTTGAAACAAATGCTGAGAGCTTTTGGAGGTTATTGCGAAGAAAATCGCTTAATCATCAATTATACTAAAACTAAAATCATGGTCTTTTCTAAGACCCAAAAGCGGTCTAATTGGGTTATGAATGGACATAAGTTAAAGCAAGTTACATGTTTCAAGTATTTAGGAGTAACATTTCAATCCATATGTGGCTGGGTATCCCAACGGTCTGCTGCTATTCAGTCAGCCAATAATAGTACCAAGGCATTAGTTCGATTTTTTTACACCAAAGGAGGCCAATTCTTACCGGCTGCACTTAGGGTATTCCAGGCTAAGGTTTTGCCACAACTGTTATTTGGGATCCCTATTTGGATCCAAGGTTTCTCTGTAGCATTAGAACGGATCCTCTCCGCTTATCTTTGAAAATTATTTGGAGTGCCCAACTGTGTACCTTCAGCTGTTTTACGGCTTGAAGCGGGCTGCCATTCAGTTGAATGTACTGCCTGGATGTGGACTCTAAGGTATTGGCTTAAACTTTTTTATGCTGGCCCTGAGTCAGGGTACTTGTATCTTGTAATGAGTGACAATTATACCACTCTTTGGTCTAAAAATATCAAGGAAAAATTGCAGAGAGTGGGATTTTCAAACAACTCCCTCATTACATATGATTTGCCCAGAGCGCAGCAGATTCTGGTACGCCGTGTAAAAGACATTGACACACAATACTCTTTATCTTCTGCCCGTACTACCTGCTCCCCCATTAGTTTAGGGCTGCAGTTTAATTCTGAGAAGGAGGCACACTATTTACAAAATCTGACCATTTCAAAATATCGAGCTGTGTTTACCAAAGCAAGATTTAATGTTATTCCCTCTGCTTTGTTAGAAGGTCGTTTCAAGGGGATTCCCTACCTTGAACGGGTCTGTCCTTGTGGTGAAGGTTCTGTTGAGTCATTAGAGCATGTTCTATTTTTTTGTATTTTTTATAAGAATGAGAGGTTAAGACTAATTCTACCCCTTCTGCTTAAGTTTCCAGGTAAACCTATTAATTGGTACGTGGTGTATTTGCTAAATGACTCTGAGAAAAGCAAAACAGAAGCAGTGGCTAAGTTCCTCCTCTCTGCTGTCAAAACTCGTAGGATTATGACCCAAGTAAAATAAACAGATTCGTTTTTTACCTTTTAATTACCTTTTAATTATCCTTATAAATATTTACACTGTTTCAATGTTATATGGTCTAGTATTTTTTAATGTATCTGTGAGTGATTCTGTATACGTATGCATGCATGAATATATATGCATTATGAGCTCGTTATATACAACTTTTCCATAGTGTCCTTTTAACATGTATTTAATATGTTTTTTAATATGCTTCATATGTTTTACATGTGTCTTGTTGCCTAATGGCCTGTTGGCTGAAATAAAGGTATGATGATGATGATGAGTTATGCTGCTCAAAATGCAGAGTGACCACCTAAGGAAAGCATGCCTGGCTTCAGGACTGCATACTTTTTATTGGGAGGAAAAGATGTCGTTATTCGGGCAAGCTTTTCTAGAATACCAAATAGAGCTACCACTACCAAAAAAGCAGTTAAATTGTGTTTTTATATTTTGTTTTGTTAAATTGTGTTTTATCTATTTTAGTTCCTGTCTAATTAGTATCCTGCATTCCACTGTTTAGGTTATACTGTTTAACCTCCCACCCTCTGTAGCTTGACAGAAAGACAAGACAGAAAACAACAATAGCCAATAAAAAAGCATAATAACCTGTTCACCATCACTGTCTTCACTGCTGCTGAGTTTCAAGTCATTTATCAGAACACTAGAAAAGAAATAACATTTTTTTAAATCAAAAGAAACATATAAAAACTTAAAACTAATCTATAATGATGTCATTAATTTACCGATATTTTTATAATGGAATGGTACTCTCTCGAAGAAGTATGTTGACATGTTAAAGGCTTAAATCATTAAAAGAGACACAGAAGAAAATAAGATATTTAACAGCCTGACCTTATAGCATCCTGTAAAAGACAGAAAGCAGATAGGACAGAATGCAAAGGCATTTATAATAGGAAACATGATAAACTGGCATGCTGGCTGGAAGGTTCTAGAAGTTGTAGCCCAAAGAAATAACTTTCCCAGAAAGAGCATGGAGCATGGTGCAGGAATGGTAGAATGAACAGCATCCTGCCCATATCCACAAATTGAGGGATACCACCTGCACTAGTATAATGCTGCTGTATCACATTAATACTATTGAATACGTAGGCCCAGACCTTACAGCAGACAATACAGGCAAACACAACAGAAGCAAAGCTCAGCCTACACCATCAAAGCTCAGCCTATACTGCCACTGAATCACTAAAGGACATCCCATGATGTCTGAACTTTTTCAAGCTCTACTATAACAGCACTAACAGTTGAAAGAGCAGGGATATAAATTAACAGTAGCCAAATTTTATTTAAATTAAGAAATTAAATTAAACTTAGAATTATTTTACATTAAGAAGAATACTTAACATTATTGTAACTAACATAGCAACTTACTCTGTCTGGTTTGACTCACACCTGGAACAAAAAACAGAAATGGAGTTAAAATTTTTCAATGTAGCAGGCAGTTTTACAGTAAAAAATAAAATAAAAATTGTTTAATAATGATAGCTCTACACATGCAGCAGAATCTGGTTGACTGTATCTATTTCAGAATACAGGTAAACAAAACCGGCTTGAGCAGACACACACACACACACACACACACACACACACAGAAATCGCGCTAGAGATAGGTAACTAGCAAACCAGAGAGAACTAGTCTACCTGGCTATTTGCCCACTGTGCTAGTTTTCTGCTTTCAAGAAGTTTTAAACGAAGGAAATTATCCCAATATATCCCAACATATCCCTTTAAACAAATATAGCCGTTTCTGCACTTCTATAATAACTGTAACTATTTCAAAGACACACTTACGATTTAGACTGATGGCCATTAGATGTTTTTGCTGAAGGATTATACCTTTCTAGAAGAAAAAGATGGAAAAAAAAACACTGAAATCAAATTATAAACTACAGATACCCAACATTTGGATACTGCATTTGGAAACAAGAGTGGTTTAAATGAAAACTGTGTAAGATCACTGCATTAAATAAGAAATAACACACACAGGCGTCCACCTGAAGTAAATGAACCTGGACAAGGTAATGTTTTTGTCTTCCTGACTCAACTCCATGAGCAGCATAATTGATCACCACTGGCTAAATATGCATGATGCAATTGAGTATGTCCTAGATGTACTATTCTATTAATTTAATTTTAACCTCACTAAGAGATCCAGAAGTGAAAAACTAACATACAGTAAACACCAACTAGATTACAATTAGATTACAAGTATACAGTAAATGCATTCTTCTTGTAGAACAAATGAGACTGACCTCTAAACACAATATGCAATTTCTTATCTCATGCCACTACTTAATGCACTTGGCTGGTGATGCCAAGAGCAGCTTTATTATCATCTCCGTTATGCAACAGCTGAGCAAGGTGTCTTTTTCCTCCAAAGTCAAAAATAATAAGTAGCATTTCAAAATACCATAATCAAAATATTAGATGTGTTTAGAGATTAAGAACTGGTAACGGGGGTGGGGTCATTTTGAGAGATATGTGGCTGCATCCTTTAATATTGTTTCTTGTTGCTTCTTGTCGCTTTCCCATGCAAACACCACTAAAATTTACATCTCAACTTTGTAGAGCCTCAAGTAAATCCAACACATTTCAGATTATTTGTGGACATCTTGCTTATAAAGACGGCTGGGAGTGTGTCCAGTTCTCTCACTTCCTGTTCCATTTTCCTCTGGATGCTTTCCGCTATTCAGTCCTCAAAGCGTTTCCTTTTATTTCTCCCCAGACACATCTGGAGGCAAAATGGGAAGGGCACATCTTGCTTGGCATCCCAAGTAAGATAATATATCATCCAAAATGTTCCAAATTTATTAATTACACAATTTGAGCAGCACCCAGAAAACTCTGCTTTTCCTTAAAACACTTTTCTGGTATGAATGAAGAATGCTGGGAAAAGGGAAGAATAACTACCCAACATCCTTCAATTTACAAGATGACATTTAAATGGGGGAAGGACTAGCACAGCAATGAAAACCACCACATTCCAATTAGTTTTGCCTGTCAATGAGCCCTAAGACAGTCACTAAGTAGGTTACTTTAGAGGGGTTTTCATATTTAAGGAGAAAATATCAACCCTTATTTGTGCCATCGGGCAAGACTCCAAGTGCAGTGGGGTTGAGGTAGTCACTGAACAATCCTAGTAATTCATTCACTGTTGCAGCAACAGTGCTGCTGTCAGATATAGGCCTACTATTTCCAGAAGGCTCTTAAAAGAATGGGAGAAACTGAGTTGTGTTTTTGAGAATGTGTGGAAAGAATAACTCTGCCTTACATATACATAAAAGTGGTACACAAAAGGTTACCACACATCTGTTCAGGGTTTCAATGTGAGATTATAAATAGTAGGTTTGTCTCTATTGACTTTCTCAAGTGTATGTATCTAACAAAATGATTTCACTTACAACAATTAGTAATAAATGAGAAATACCACCAAGAGGAAAAAACACACATACAGAGGCAAAACTGTAAACTGGTCTTCAGAGTAAACAGAAAATAATTACCACAATATTGGCATTTATGATTGAAATCAATGGTGTGAAAGCAGGCATCTCAAACTACAATCGAAAGGGTAAGTCTATGAGGAATGGGAAGAAATTGTGAGCTTGTAGGTATAAGACTTGGTCACTAGAACATGGCTGGCACTCTACTTTGCAACATCTGAATTGAGCTAGCATAAGAATAAGTAGTTCTGCTTTTACAAATTAATCAGATTAGCTGCTGGAGTTAAAGCACATGGCAAATTAAATTGTGCGTTCCTGTTTCATTCATATCAAATAAACTGCTGGTTGCAGTCATCCTTTTGGGGGATAAAAACAGTGTTTAAATAACAACTTTAATCTGAAGACTAGCAGCACTGTGAGAATAGAGAAAAGTATGAATTGGCACGATCGCTCACAACCCTCTAATAGGGGTATCGTCTACTTTGAATTATGCCCAAAAAGGGAAATGAAAACAGTCTAGGAGTAAAGCTATTTTGTTGCTTAGTTGTCTCACCTACAAATGTTACAGGGTGTATGAACAAAATCACACCATCTGAATATAGCTGCCACATTCAAAATATATTTCAAACATTTCTCAAGTGGTGTGAAGATTCAACAGAAATGCCTGTTGCAAACCCCTCAACCACTATATTAAAATTCTCCAACCATATCTTAGCAATAAGCTCAAGAAAATAAATGAAATAAAACCACACAATCTAAGTCAGATCTTTGCTTTGCCAAAGATCCCAACATATAACTACCAAAATTTTATGGGGAGAAGTGCAGCAGCATCCCAAAGGAAATCTAACTTTGGGCAACAGATAGAGAAATAATTAGAGCAATTATACATGGACTTACTTTGTTCTCCAGTGCCAAAATTGGACTGCTGTGTTTCCTGTAAGAGCATGAAAAATTACTTATGAGAGAGTACTGAATGAAGAAAAGCTTTGTCCTGGTTGTTTTTGAACATTGAAAGAAAACAAAAACCATACTTATAAATTATAGTGACCCCCATGAAGCTGGTGAAGACACCTTTGTGTCATCCAATTGTTTTGGCACTCAACTCCCATAATTGGACTGGGATTTTTTAAAAAAAACTTTAGCTATTGTAATGTTTATGCAGGACTTCCTTGAGATCTGAAATTTATTTCAAGGATTCCTCCAGAAAGAAGGGTTGAAAAAGGATGCTGTCAATCTATCCTAGATCATTTATGTTGGATTGGTAGCTCAAGATATTAAGACAGTCAAAAGACTGTACTGCATTATGATCAGAAATAGCAGAACTGGAGCTGCCTGGCAGGAAAAAAATGTATATGACTCATTGTTCTGAATACACGCGGGCATACCTGTTAGAAATGACAAACACATTTGTTCTAGGTAGGAATACAGAGGGCCGAACCAACAAGAATATAAAAAATTCAAGAGAAAAGCCAAACCAGATTAAAAGACCAAAAAAAAAAAAAAAAGTCACAGATTAAGAGCATAAACTAAAATTGTTCCAATCCAAAGAACAGCTGAGATAAATTGCTACAATCCTATTAAGGAAGTCACGATCCAGAAAAGGCAAAATTCTAATTACAGAATTATGAAACTTGCATCTAGAAGTACAAAACAGTTTGTGTTTTGTACAAAACCTACTCACCTTTGTTGGGAATGGAAACTTTGAAGGTTCTGTTTTGCAAGGTGTATGAATAGCAGTCAATGGAGGTGGCCAAATATGGGTCATCTCCTGTTACACACAAAAGATACCCAACATTATCATGTATTTTTATATTCAATCAAAAGAAAATGCATAGCTTAAGATATATAAATATTGGCAACACTTGCACTACTTTCAGTGCTATCAGTGAGTGTTGAACAATGCTACCAGTTCAAAAAGTATAAAAAACCTGATGGCTCTGTAAACTTGGATAAGACAAATGAAGACAAAAATAAAACTATGGTAGAATCTCACAGGCTGGATCCTTCTGAGCTGCTCAAAAGCCTCACAATAAAGGCTTTTCCCCTTCTCTTGCTGCCAGTACTGTGCATGCTTGCAAAAAGTGCACTATGGCAGCATAAAAGACCATTACGCCATCTAGCCAGTTAGCTAGATAGGTTTCCCTTCAATATCAAATGAACAGACTTCCAGTTGTACAGTGTGACTTGCCCTTCTTCTCTGGAGCAGATCTGCAGATCATGGGGAGAAGAGAAGGCAATGGAGGGGGAACCATTCTCAGAGGAAGGTAGAAATCAATTCTGCTAACTGGACCTGCTCTGTTGACAGGTGGACCTCACTGATCACAATCCCAAATCTTAAGTGAATCTGCTATGCATATTAAGAAAAACATTTTACTTTAGAAAGAAGGAGCAGTGATCAACTGGGAAGTGATTTGTATTTTCTGACCTAATCCTGAAAAATGCAATGGAATAGGTCCTGACTACTTATGAACTCCATTCCTTTGTCATCTGACTCAGGTAAACTTGCGCAGGTGCTGATTCAGTAATGGGCTTCACGAAGACGAATTCTGATAGGTGGGAGGCATTATGGGCAGATGGTTCAATTTCTAGAAAACAGCTACAGAAGCTGCTCTAGAAGGGGCTGCACTTCATCTGGAAGAACAGATACCTAACCCAGAAGTATTCCTTTTAGCATGACTGTCACTCACACTCCAAATAACATGGAAAGCTTTTTATCAGCTTCAGCTAGCTTGCTACCTCTTGACTGTTTGGGACTGGAATAAGTTAGCCACAGTGATCCATTCCTTGCTAATCTCCCAACTGGACTGTCATAATGGACTGTCATATACGAGGCTACCCTTCAAGATGGCTCAACACCTACAAGTTGTACAGAATGCAGCTGTCAGAATTCACACTGCTATTGCCAGATGCATACTACTTTGAAGGCACTATGCACCACAAATTACCTGCCAGGCATATATTACACCTATTCTGAAGGAGTTGCACTTATTGCTCCTATTTTCTTCTAAACCCTACTTAAGCTACTAGTGCCCACTTCTGAAATTCTAAATCATTCAGGACCCTAAACACCTGAAGTGCCTCTCATATACCAACCTGCCCTTATTTTAAGACAGGTGTCGGCAATTATTGGGGAGGGCTTGGGAGTAGCAACGGCCTCCAAGAAAAACTTGGAAGACTGCACCCACCACTGCAACCTGTGTGGAAAAAATATCAAAACATTTTTGCTTCCAGATGACCCGCAGCAATCTCTAGGAAGTGTGGGGCAATTTTTCCACAGTTTTAGCCCCTTCCAGCCATTTTAGGCTTACAAGAGGCCTTTTGTTACAACAGGAAGGGATCTAGAAGCCAACTTCCAGATCACTTCCTAACAAATAAAAAGCACTTCTTGAGCCTAAAATAGCAGTGAGAGGTAAAAACTGCAACTCCTACAACACTTACAGTGTGTCTAGGGACACTACGGGACAAAAAATGGAGGCTGCATACAACCTGCAGGTCACGCTTTTCCCAGTCTTATTTTAAGATCTCAAGTTAAAAAGCTCCACATTACAGGTAGCAGAAATACTTTTATGCTAATAAGAGAAAAAGTTCTGTCACAGTATTTTGACGAAACATCCTCTTTGTGGAGACAGAATTGGTGCCAATGTAACAACCTGTTCAGTATCAAATTTATTTAGAAAAAACCCTACGCAGGCACTTAAGAGTTTACTTTGATTAGCCTGCTTTATTATTTTCTCTCCCCCAGTACTAGCTTAGTGAACAATCCTGTAATCACTTTTCTGCTTTTTCAGCATACAAGAGAATTTTTTAAAATATTTTTCCCTCCCTCAATCCAAAACAAAAAACAAAAAAAACTTTAATACAAAGGAAAGGAATATGGGGCTTCCAATAGAATTTTACTTGCCCCCAAACCAGGGCCCTTTCCACATGGCATTTGCCATGCCAAAGGGCACCTGAAGCGTCGCACACTTGTGAGAAGCGATCTGCACAACGCAGTCACAATCACACGATGCTCCAGGGGCTGGCAGGCACCAATCATGCACCTTTTCATTTTCGGCTGGAAGCCGAAAATGGTGCGCGATTGCGCATTGCTCGCGGGCCTCGCATGCATTTACCTGGCGTGCATAGCCTCTGGAGCCGCGCCGGTCATGCTTCCTGCCCCAGTGCAGCCTGAGAAACTCCCAGGCTGCAATGTGGAAGGAAGAGGCAGGGCTCTTGCGCAAGCAGGCAACTCGTGCGGAGCTGAAGCAGCAGGGACGCAAGAGCCTCGCGCCGGAAAAAGGTAAGGTGAAGAAAGGGCCCATATCTCTCCTCACCCAAGTAAATGTTTCCTTCTTTATATGAAAGTGTATCACATCCATTTGTTTAGGATTTTCTGAACTAGAAGTGCTTTTCTTTCAAGAACTTTCCCTTTTATCTGAAAGGGCTGGAATGTTCTGGGGACATAAAAACAGTCCCTGTACTCCCAGAATGTTTCCAGCTTTGTTCTAACTGACCAGTTTCATTGTTAACTAACTTAATATATAAATATGTTTTTCTTAAATAATTATTCAAGTACATTTGAAGAATTTTAAAATATACTAGTGCAATTCATTTTGGATAAAATCAAAATGTAAATGTTTATTAACCAAGCAAATTCTAAAGGCCAAAATGAATATATAACTTACTTTTAGAATTTCATCCACACTGCTCATATCACCAGATGCTGAAGCCTAGAAATCAATGTTCAGATATTAGTGTTAACAGGTGCATATTTATGTTAGTGCTGTAATTCTTTGAGAAGATCAGTTATTCTAAAAATCACCTAATGTTTGTTTCAAATTCAGGATTTACTATTAAGGCACAAACAGTAGACAGCCAATAATGTATAAAAAATGTATCGAGTTGCAGCTTTCATATAAAAGCATCCCCTTCAATATATTATCAATAAATTTATATTTTTCAATAATACAATCACTGGCTCTTAATAATAATACATAATACAATCACTAGGCAATGTATTTTTAAAAATGAAGTGAAACATATTAAAAATATTTTAATGAAACCTATTTTTCAGGTTCATCAAATTTTTGATCCTTCAGATATAGAATGAAAAGTAAATCCTAGGTCTATAACTACTACTTTAATTAAAATGTTAGATATGACCACTGTAAGTTACATTTGAAAAACATATTTAATGCTTCTCGTTTTATCCTAATAATATCTGCAACACCCTGGAAATAATAGTTTTTCTGGCACAGCTGTGCCAACCACAGAGAGGGATTACACAGACACAACTTATGGCTCTGAACTATTCTGTTAAATGTAGTAGGACTTCTCTGTTTCTCTTTTTAAAAATCTACAGAAGAGAACAGGTGATTTTTGTTGACCTTTCTCGCCACTGCGATCCATATTGTTCCCAAACTTGGGAACGAATTTCCAGGGGGTACAGAGGGCTCTGGGTGGAAGATGATAAAAATAATCTTCTCCTTCCCTCCACCAGATTTCTCCAGTCAATCAAAAACCTTCCATGGACAGAAAAAGCTCAACCGTCTTTTGCTGACAGGGATGTAGATCAGGCATGTTGATCCTTTGATACAGAACTACCATTACTAACTACTAACATTTAGCATGAGTTTATGATTGGCCTGCCAATAATAATGTGGCAAAACAGAAATTATAAACATTCCAACTATCAAAGAATCACAGCAGAAATGAAGATGTAAAAAAAAAGAATATGCTTATTGCTATATTTTAGTCAGATGTCCTTATAAACATATTTGGATTTCAGTAAAATTGTTTTTCTAGTAAATCCTTAATCCATAGATTAATCCATTGAATGCGAGAATAACCACCCTCCCCCCATAACTTTTTTTTTTTTTTAAGAAAACTTACATCAAGTGGCTGAGAAGGAATTTTCAGCTTTGTTAGATGTGCTTTGCTACTCGGTTTCAGCTCATTCATATTGTTGCTGTGAGTCTGGCTACTGTAGTGTTCGGAGGACAGCTTTGGTTCCATGGACTCCTGACCATCCATAGGCCTTACATAAGCAGTAGGTTTCTGCAACATTGTGTTAGACTTTGACATGAGTGAAGGAGGGAAAGATTGGTTACCACTAGAAAATGAATGTACACGAGAGGGTGAGTCCCAGTTGGCATCAGGATCGCGCGGAGATTTTGAACGCTGATGTTCTTTGTTGTGATGATCACTTCCGTGAGATCTGGAATGGCTGGGATTCAGAGAAGAAACAGCAGATGGTTTTCCAGGGCTGGAAGAACGAGACTTTGAGTGTTCTGATCCATGCTGGGTTTTTTTGTGGCTACTGCTGCTTCCACTACTGCTATATGAGTCACGATCATGCCTCTGACCACTATTGCTAGTGCTATTGCCACCACTGCGCTGGCTACCATGCCCACTCTGTAGACCTGAGGATCGCTTCTGTGACTGAGAAGAAGTGCTAGGTGCTGGACCTACAGGTGTCCATTTGCTGCTCTGATGAGAACCACTACTATGCCTCTGATCACCAAAGAAACTTTGGTTTGATTTTCATCTGTTGTTGATGGTACTGTTGGCTTGGACATTACACAACGCTTCTGGAGGGACCGGTCACCTATAATATCTGTCATTTCATCATAGTTTCCAAGCATGCTTTGGATACGGCTAGACAATTTATCTTCTTTGCTGGTCTGCAGGAATGATAAGAACATGATGCAAAAGTACATTTTAAAATATACTTTATATCCACAAGTCATTATACTATTTACCTTCTGCAATTTTGAAAGTACGTGTCTTGAAATCATTTTATTTCTGATCTAACTTTGTAACAGGTTAAGTCTCATATGTTTGCTCAATAAGTTGCTTCCATGGAAGTGTCACTTTTTTTGAATGCATTCAAAAAGAAGCCTTCATTTCAGTTTCACAATATAAATGGTAATAGTTTGGCAGCCAGATATGGACAACTCTTTTTAAAAACAGAAGCTTAAAATTTACACGTCATCAATAGTGACATCTGATATAGTAGCAATACTTTAACATTAAGGAAAATAATAAACCATAGTCATTATGTATACTCCAACAATAAGGCAAGCTCTCTACAAAAACCCTACACGTTGTTTATCTTTAGTTTAAGATTAAGAGAACAAGTGACAATCTGTTCATCTAGCTGATCTCTCTACTTGTAAGACATACGAGTGCTTGCTTGTGCTAAATGATTTTGTAAAGAGCCAAAAGGTGATCCCTCTGTTTCCGGAGCTTTTCAGAATCCTTCCTCTGAAATCCCTGAGACACGCCAAATTCACTTAGGATCTCTGTGGTCCTGGGATCAAAATAAAAGAGACAGCTGCATGCCAAGCTATATTTGGCACACTGGGAACACTCTAAAAGCTTCTTATGTCAGAAGAAACACTGTGGGAGTTACTGACTTAAGAGTACCCATTTAAAAACAAATTAGGCTTTAAAACAGTGAAACATCAGCAACAAAGCAAAATAAATAAATTAATAAAATCTTCCTCAAAGAACAAAAACTCAACAATTTCAGGAAGTTTAACGCTTAAACTAAACACACAGACAGAAAATTATTCTTCGCAGTCTCTTGGGAATCTGAAGATACATTATATTGTTCATACCCTCAACCTGTTGTTGTGACTGTGTGCTTTCACATTGTTTCTAACTTATGGCAACCCTAAGGTAACCCATTAGACCACACTGGCTCTCACAACCTTAACTTATTCAACTGCTTTTGGGTAGTTTGCCTAATGAACTCCTTGCTTAAGTCTTTGAGCACACTGTACTTGCCTCTTCCTAATATGCACATATTTTACATCAGAGTGGAATACTTTCTTGAGGGGAATAGCGCCTGCATTTCCATTCACCTCCTTTGAATGTTTTTAAAGGATGAAAGAAGCCGATCAGATTTATGACTCCTCCTTTCCAAAAAAAAATGTTAGCCAAAATATTCTTAGGAAAGAGAAAAAAATCAAATAAATGTCAGGATTGCAGAACTGCCTAGCTTGCTCACTGGTGTACAGAGCACTACTGCAAATGTATTTTGACAAGCAGTAGAACAGTATTTCAAATACCCAAAGTGGCTTCTTAAAGGGGGCTGAAAAAGAAAGAAACAAGATGCAACACATCATGGCGTCCTCCCTCTTCCCTTATTTCTCAACATATACACCTCTTTCCCCTCTCCTCCTCAGTCTGTGAAGAGAAAGAGGAATGTAAGAGTGGAGAAGAGAGCAGAACATACCTCTGAACCACTGTGGTGGGTTGTATGTTAACTCCCCCACCATTTTTCCAAAGTTCAAGAAGAGTTTGCAAGTAACTGAAGATGGATTATTACTACTACTAACTTTATTTATATCCTGTCTTCCTGCCCCAAAACAAGGCCTTAACTCCCCCAAAAGGGTAGAATCTCATATATCCATGCTACAAGATCTCTTGAAGGTAATCGATCTGGTTAACTGAAGTTGCTTGTGTATTTAAAAAACCCAAAATTCTGCCTTTACCAGCTTGCCTACATATACATGTGTCTGTGGTACAACTGTCATCCCTGTAGTCATTAACTACAATAATAAACTACACATATTTTTTTAAAAAGTCCAAAATAATTAGCTTGTATTGCTTATCTAGTTAATACACCTTGAGAAACAAAAGAAAGTGGAGTGTAAAGACAGAAAGAAGTTGTGTGACAGGGAAGAGAGATAAGACAAGTAAGTATTCAAGTCAGCTTCTAAGTTCAGAAGTATGCAGAAAACAATATTTAAGAGTGGAGCAACTTAAAGTGGCTCAGAACAAGACAAACTTTACAAATGTGCTAGTAGGGATATATCTGAAGCTTAATTTTTTAAAAAAAACAGATAATACTCTAAACAAAAATTCTGTACTCTGGTCAAATTTCTTACAGTCTAGTTTCAAAATTACTCATGACTAATACAGTTAGGTAACTGCAGGAACAAAGCAGACTGATAATATTATAATTATTAACCTCTTATGCACAATGAAGCATACACTAGAACTATCAAGCCCCAACAATTATCTGTCATCTACATAACTGCTTCTCTATGAAGCTCATAAACATTAATATCCTGGATCAGTCTTTTCCTCCAAGGCAAGAGTATACAGTAACAATTAGCTAAATATTTCTGAGCTATAATTTTATTCTACCATTTTATATTTGGACAGTTAACTGCCAAGTGGTTTCAAGTATCAACATGGGCATACCAGAAATCTTTTATTTTTTATTCCCAGTAAGACTGAACTGATACAATGGCACTGGTACTGAACCCAGAACAATCGTGAGGCTAGGTCCAACACTGTGTTGGTGGCAGTAACTGAATTTCTCTCTGTTCCCTCCTGCACCCCTCCACGATGCTCAAAAACTGCTTCTGGGCTTCCAACCTTGAGTAGAGAGGAGAGATTAAAGGATTTTTTTATGGAATCAGCTTAGCATAAATTTGATTTTAGTTCTATGGGGATATATGTTTGATTTTAGTAATATGGTATACACAAGGATCAAGTAGTAAAGTGATAATTTATTGTTAATATAATGGGACGTAATCCCTAGGTAATATTGTGGAGGGAGGTAGAAGAAAGAGAAGAGTGCTGATGTAATAGGTTTATTTCTGGAAGAATAGGGTTGCGAAGGTATACTATTAATATTATGTTGTAGATATAAGGATTTATTGAATAAAATGGTATTACAATTATTATATAATTCGAGTTGAGGCAAATGTGTGACAATTAGAATATTAGTTATTTCCCTTCCTTACATAGGGAGGTAAACTTTCTGAAAATATTACAAGGCTGTATCTCAAAGGTGAAGTGCTCTATGTTTTGTTTAAATTATGTAAATAAGGTGTTGGATGTGTATTATTTGTATGTTTTATACTACTATGTTTGTTATGTTATGTTTTTTTCTAGTTCTCAATAAAAATACTAAAAAAGCAAAACAAAAATCTGCTTCTGTTTTTTTTCCCAGCCCTCAAGAGCCATTTTGGACTGTATGGCTACTGTGAGGAGGGGGATCTCCCTGTTCCCATTTCCACTGGATTCTACTGTTGTACCATCAGATCACTGGAGGTGGCCCATGAGGTTGTAGTAACTTGTCTTTCATAACCAAATATTTAAACATGTTCAAAATTATAGCAACAATTCAACTCTTGTTTACTTGTGTTTAGAACACAAAAGTGTAAATCCCTCATTCTCAGATCCCTTATGAACACTGACCTATAACACAGGATTGCTGAGGGTTCGTGATTGGGAAATGTTTCATAAATTATACTTATTCAAAAAATTTTCAAGACAGTACATCCCACTACCATCAGATTAAATAAAAAAAATACAACCAATATTAATTTGGACTGTGATTAAAAAATCTCTTAAAAATGCACACACTTACAACTTTATATGGTTCAGCAAAGAGAGGAGAGTTAGGTGGAAAGATTTCTTCACCCTGCTGAATTTCCTGATTACGCCTTTCTCTTTCTTTGATACGCAGCGCATTCCGGTCTTCACGGTTCATGTTGCTATTAATGGAAATAATTTGATTACATAAAATGATAGAGGGGAGATAAATAATGGGAGGGGTTTCTTCCCCTTGACTGTATGTAATCTATCTTAAGAATTCCCCCTTTTCAATATGTTTCATTGGGTTTTCTTTAAAAATAATCATGCCTAAAGGTAACAAATGTCCTTATAAATACAACACTGGCAAAACATATGCAATTACTTTGATATGAAAACCCACACTGCATTTTTAAATTCCTACACTTGAGATCATGTTACCTGAATAACTGAAATAGGTACAAAGAAGAGAACTAGAAGTTCTTATCAAATTTTAAAAATCACTAAACTCAAATATTTTTCCCTACTAGTTATGTCATTCAAATTACCTCCCACCAGTCAAACTATTAAAACAAACATCCCCATATACAACAATTGGCATCTACTTTTGATCTACCTCATTTTTCTTTCTTTCTGTCCCCAACAGATCCTCCTTCGTGTCCATCCACCGTAGCATGCTGTCAGCTTTGCTGTTTCTAGGTTCCCTAAAAATGACATTTCTACTCTAAATACATATTTCAGTAAACATCTCCAAAATTACAGCAACCTCTAAAAACATCTACACTTCCTCACAGGAATAGGCGTTACTGGTCTTTGTGGGTAAAGCACTTGGGAGATTTCCTTTACAGAACGGGCTTACTGAAATGTGACGTAACAGAGCCCTGCTTTATTTGACCTACTGCTCTAAATATATGCCATAGATCTTACAGAAGAGTCTAAAAGGATTCCCTTATGCTCAGGCAAACATCTAAGCCAAGAAGTAGATGACATTAACAACATTTGCAAATGCTATCAAAGACTGAATGTTCATTGATTATTTGACATAGTATAAAATGATGTACAGCAAGTCTGAAGGAAGTTGCATGAAGACAATTTCATGTTTAGATCACAAGTTTATTTGTAAGAATGGCTGGGCTCTAGCTTGAAATTCAGAGACAAAGGAAAGGCAAGCAAAAACCCTGCCAAATTTTCAAGGGGAGTGGTCGGATCGCAACAGATGCCATTTTTTCCTTAAGAGAAAATTCCTTTTGAAGTGGTACTATGCAATGACAAATTCTATCCAATCTTCAGCAACATCCTCCTCCCAATGAATTCTTCCATGCCACACCTCCAACCAAATTCTAAAGGCCCCCTGATCCTTAGTTAAGGCTCCTCTGAAGTGCTGAGGTTTCAAATGAGGAGGTGGAAGGAAAAGCCCCACTGCACAACAGACTTCATGCAACATCGGATACAACACTACGCCAGCCTCAGTAACTACTTTTCCACCAGTGCAACCAACTCAGAGCAAGCAGATGGAAAGTAGCATCTCGATTACCTGTGATATTCATTTCTTTTACACAGAGAGTGCTTCCCATATAATACTTAGACATTTAGGAAGCTGCCCTCTCCTACATTTTGAATGGGATAAAGAAGCACCACTGGCAATCAAAAAAAGTGTTTAATAAGATGAAAGACTTCTTCACAACATTTGGCACATGAATTATGTAGGTATTAATAGTGATGCCATTTTTCTGATAAAAGCGTATCTGAAAAATTTCCAATACTCAAAATGTCATTTGATTTACCAAAGCTTTATGTTGAAATTATTTAATAAGAATATTTAATACTTAATTAGAATATTTCTCATGACAAACAATATGGATGGGGAGACACATCTATTCAGGAAATATCATCAAGCAACCTAGTCATATCACCCACATTATCAGAGGTACTTCACCTGTTCATCCTCTAATGTGACACATGCCATCCTCTATCAACAATACTTTGTGCAAACAGGCCAATATGCACCAGAGGATAACTGGACACAAATCAGACACCGGGAACAAGAATTCACAAAAACCAGTTGAAGTACACTTCAACCTTCCTAGGTATTCCAACTCAGACCTCAGGACAGCTGTCCTTGAACAAAATAACTACAAGGGATGATTGGAAAGAGAAACAGTAGAACTGGAATATATTCACAAACTCCAGTACATAGAGAGTGGGCTGAATAGACACAATGATCACCTGGTGAACTATATATATCATAACATTAGTTAACTCCCCAGCCTCATGAAGATTCTCTCAACACTTTACCACACCTCCTTTTCTGATTCCCAGCCATCACATCAGACTACACTACAATAACTGCCTTTACCATTCATATGGTTATCTACTCACCTTGGTTTTAGCAATCTTTCTTCTGCCTTTGACCCCCAACAACCATTGTTAAAACTTAATTTGTCATCTCATCATCATGCAGTTGTTGTTGTTGTGTGCCTTCAAGTCCCTCCTGATTTTATGGCAATTCTAAGGCAAACCTATGATAGGGTTGACTGAGACTGAGACTCTGCAATATGCACAAGGTCACCCAGTAGATTTCCATGGCTGAGTGAGGTATCAAACCCTGGTCTCCGGGGTTGTAGTCCAACACTCAAACCATTACACTACACTGGCTCTCATCACCACACCCACAAGTTTTGCATTTCTATTGTTATTCACACATACAGCCTGCTCATAAAGGTCTCTTCCTAGGCCCTTCACTCCATACATCTGATGAAGTACACTGAAGTCTAGGAAAGCTTAAGCTACCAACTTCTTTTACTCAGTAATCACTAGTCTCAAAGGTGCTACAAGATCCTTTTGCATAATGAAGAGAACAGCATATACTTCCCATATATTTAACAAAACTACACTTCAAAGAACACAGATATTAAAAAAATCATAAACCTAAGGAGAGCTGTACCTGATACATCAACAGTCTTTCTTTGCCTGAAGTATAACTTCAGCACTTGCACTTTCACCTTCACACATATCTTCTGCACTGCTTTCCAGTTCCATTTGAAATGAAGGAAAAACTGATTCAGTACAACTAGTTGAATATTATATTTTGCTAAAGGATGTACATGAGTCTGTGGGCACAGGCACATTTGTTTTGTGTACTTGCACTTGTGACCTAAGAAGCAAGAGACTTGTGAAATAGAAACAAACTTAGCAGTGTGTTCATTTGTTAGTCTATTCCTTCAAGCACTATTGATCAATGTTTGTCCTCTTAGAAAATTAATTAGAACTTTTAATTCTATATTTAGCCCATCTAACGGCAAAGTGCAGTACAACACCCTAGACAACCATGGATAAACTACTCTCCCTCCTTCCCTCCCCTCTTTCTGTGTGTATCTAGTGTCAACAAATTTCCATGGAAAAATATAACATTGTAAAACAATTGGTCTGGAAAATCTGTAGAAAAATTTCCACCCCACATCGCTGGCAACCACACTTTACCTGCTAGGGAATCATCCTTGCACCAGCTGCATAGAGTACTCACTTCAACCCTCAGTGTTTTCTTTACACATCTTACACAACTGTTGAATGAATAAATCTTGTGCACACTCTAACAACCACTTCTCATATAGACCAAATTGGAGTTAACGTTTTTAAACAGAATTCATAGCTTATCCAGAACTATTTGGCTTGTTTATTCTTCAAAGTATCAGTCTGAAAATTAAGTAGTTCCTCTAGTCTCACATTAAACATGCCTAGAAGGCAAACAATCAACAGCAGCTTTAACTTTAAGCAGACAAAATGGCAACGTTTATGAACAAAATTAGAAGGTTTATGACAAAACCAAAAGTAAGCTCTAATCTTTTAAGCAAGTCATCTTATAAAAACATGAGGGAAATGTTTCAAACTATATACCTGCCTTGCAGTGGACACATATTAACACAAAGTTTAACATTACTAGAGATCAAATGACATCAAACTCTGAAGTATCAGAACTGAACTTAAATTCATTTCTTCAACATACCATCAACTCAGAAAAAAACAGCTCAGAAAAGGTGGCTGCGAAAAAAAACCAACTACAAAATCAACAGCATATCTGGGGAGGACGCAAGAGGGTGTTCTCTGTAGCTGCTCCCAGGCTATGGGAAGTTATCCCCCCACCACTGTGCTTTCCCTGTGCTAACAGCCAAACTTTTTTTTCATTCAAGCAGCTTTTTGTCATTTACTGAACGCTACAGAATGGTAATTTAATGGGGAGGGGATCATACATTTTCCCTTGCTTTCTTGTCATATTTTTAAATTATTTTTCTTCAACACTTGGTTTTAAAATGATACTTTATTTAACAGTTGTTCTTCAGTGTTATAACTGTGGGGTCTTAGCTGTATTCTGTTTTAATTCATGTTGTAAGCAGCTTTTAACTCCTGCACTGAGAGTGGTGAGATACACAATAAATAAATCATTTCTTAAACTCTCAACAGCAAATTAATGTTTATTATCCTTAAGACTTCCACAACTAGATCTCATCTTCGGCTGCCTTATTTATTGACAGACTGAAACAGACATGTGAGTTTTCTTGTTTTTTATGTTTAACAGTAGGTATCTCAATATGTGTGAGTTTGACCGAGCCATTACTTTATTTTCCCAAGACTGTAACTATACATTTAACCAGCAGCTTTCTGGTCAGACTTAGTTTTAGCTTATTTTTAATTGAGACTGAAAGACTAATACTTATAGATTTTTAAAAAATAAAATATCTGGTCCAAATAAAAAATCTCATTGAACTTAAAACTGACTTTTTAAAAAAATACTTTTAAAATATTTGTTTTATTTATGCTGCTAAATCAATATTTAATAAATTCCACAGCACCTACTTTAGCTGAGATAATAATAATAATAATAATAATAATAATAATAATAATAATAATAATTATCATTATTATTATTATTATTATTTATATCCCGCCTCTCCCGACGGATTGAGGCGGTATTACAACAGTACATCAAATACACTCAGGCCTGTATACTCTACTGCTTTGGATAAAGACAACAATACAATCTTCCATATAGTAGCATATTTGTTGTTCTGCACATTCAGGTTCTTTCTAACTTATGATGACCCTAAGGCAAACCTATTTTGAGGTTTTCTGAGGGTGTGCGACTGTGTAGCATTTCCACCACTGAGCCACTGAACTCTGGTCCCCAAGGTCATAGTCCAACTCTCAAGCCACTACATCATGCTGACAAAAACAAAAACAACGCTGACAGTTTTTGAATTCTGATAGCACTTTGGACAATACAGAAACTTCACTTCTACATTGAAGTTTCTACTCTCCATATACAATATTAACTGAAGAGATGAAGTATTTACAAACTTAAATAAGGATTATCAACTGATGACAGCAACTTTTAATTCACAAGTTTGTAAGATGAAAATGAGTGGATTCTTCTGAAACACTTAACACAACTGCACAAGTTTATATAGTTTATCATTCAGCAAAACAAAAACATACACCAGGAAGCAAGGATGCTCTGCCTTCTGATAAGGTGAAAGACATCAAGATCATCACGCACTCTTAAGACTTAGCTGTATTTCTGCCTACTCGCACTTAATACCAAGATGTTCTAAACCAGAGGTTAAAGTACGGTAGGTCTTCGCACAGGTGCAAAACCCCATTTCTGTGAGGCATAGAGACCACAAAGAAGAACCAGTGTTTTAAACTACAGCATTCATTTAGAGACATACTAAATCACATGAACTTGAATCCTACATCTATCTACATCCGTACTAAACAGATTAGCAATGCTCTCCAAAAGGATATCTTTCCTAACCCTAGCTTGAGCTATCAAAGTCTGGAACTATGACATTCTTCATTGCTTGCCTCTAGATACAACCTTCACTTGACTGTACTTGCTGCTAGAACCTCCTGGCATGCCCAAACCAAACAAATGTAGAATCTACTGCCAAGTGACATGCACAGAATACACACAGTCATTCACACTCTCAATGTTAAGGTTTTAAAGTATCTGCTTATTAATAAATCATGACTTCAGATGGATGAGTTATTTAAATATCTTTCATAAGCAAAAGCACAACAGTTTATCACACTGACCAAAAGTGAACTAGACATGATGCAACATGAGTCCCGCTTGCTAATATTTGGCTACAAATGATAAAGAAGCCTCCAGAAAAACTATAAATAACTACCTTCTGGTTACACCCAACTGGTAAGAGCTACACTGGAACATATACAACATGTCATCAGAACCAGCTATTGATTTTATAGAGGATTCAATAAAGCATTTAGAAATGCAACCTAAATGCTGGGCATTGCCAAGCTATAAAACCTATATAATACAAAATGAGTGTATATTATCTCTCTGAAATAATTTTGTCACTGGTTTTGGAAAAATGCATGTGTACAATGAGATAATATATAGAAGATTTCAAAGAAAAGACACTGTGGATCCAGCTATAACTTGCTTTTGACAGCAGGCATCAACATTTGTTTTCATAATAAAAGAATTTTAAGTATCTTATTTCTAGTTTTATGTAAGTTATGAATGACTGCATGTTATTTCATATAAGATGTCAGCTGAATGAATTAATTAAAAAAAACTTTCTGCACATGGCAGAAAACCAAGCAATGATTTGCCAAATGTCTAGCAGGATCCAAAATTATAAAGTTACTACAACAGTTGAATTATAATAGTTGACTATTACAATAGTTGAATTTGTATCTTGATTCTGTAGAGACAGTTATCAAAACAAGTTATCAAATACTACATGCTAGACTTTAATCAATGTGGCACATTTCAATTCACTTTTAATTAAAATAAACAAAAAACACATACCTTTTAATAGGACTGGATATATTTCTACAACATATAGCCTTGGATTTAGATTTCTATTAGTGCAAGAAGGAGAAACATGGGGCAATTCAGATTCTGTTGGACTGCAGCTCCCAGCATTACCTAGCCAGAACAGACAACAAAGAGGAATGCTGGGAGTTGGACTTCAGTAATACCTAGAGGGCCATAATTCTCACTCTTACATTAATGAGACTCTGCTCACTCTGCTCCTACTGGAGAAAAACAAAGAACACGCTATTTGCTATTTTATCCCTCTTCCTGTAGCTCTCTGAAAAGTGACTGCAAAAGGCTGGAGGACCATCCAATACAATGCTGGACATAGCCTGATGAGCTGTGGACAGAATTGCAGAATTTGTCTCTTCCTTCAAGTGGAATCTGTTGGATTTCAGATTCTACAGTGAACAAAAGGAATCCTTCCATTCATATAAGGAACATTTCAGATCCCCACACTCCTTATTTTAAAGGGAAAGTGCTGGTGTTTTTTTGCAGTAAACACATTCCACTCTCATTTTCAGTTGTCCACACATTTTAAATTTGCAAATATGACTACCTTTAATACACAAGCTATACAATCAAAAAATTTTATTCGCTTCTAGGACACCAGAACTAATTAAAGCTTAGTCATCTTTTTCATAACATTCTCCCCACATTTAAATTGAACACACTCAAACACCTTATTTAATTATTTTATAAATTATTTTTTATTAAAATGAAACATAAAAGAAAAGGGGGGCAAGAAATATATAAAAGAAAGTATGAAACTGCACAGATGAAAAAGCACAACTTTGACTTCATTGACTTCTAACAATATAACATTTGCATAAAAACAATTATTGTAACCAACATTTCCTAACCACCATATAAACCTACCTATGAGAAACAAATGGACTTTCTGCTTATTATGAAGTTGTTTGTGAACATGGGATGAGATGTACGTATTAACCTAAAAGAAAGCGGTGGCAGATCACTAATATAGGTTATCTAAAGGTGGCAGAATTAGTGTAAACCTTTAATAGTAGCTTGGATAAACATTCAAGTGGATTACATCTGGTAACCTCTATTGGTGACAAAACAGGAGCAACTGGTCGACATTTAAGAGTGGATTCTAATTCATATAAAATAAAGTGTTCTATCACTAATCATTGTGCAGTCTGACAACGATATATTTAAGTACTTTTTCTGCTTCTGCCAGAGAGTGAGACTTTGTGATCCATAAGTCACTATGATATAACATGGTAAGAACACATTGAGCATTGCTAGATCAGACCAAAACCTTACCTAGTTCACCACAGTCAAACAGCTGCCTATGTAAAGGCCACAAGAATGGCTGTAGGCAACAGCACTCTCCCACCTGTGCTCCCCAGCAGCTACTATAAAGACATATTGTTTGCCTCACTGCAAGAGACAATACATACTGATCACAATTAACAGTCTAATCTGCATGAATTTGTTCAACCCCATTTTAAAGCCATCACTGTTTCTTGTGATTGTGAATTCCCCAGTTTAACAAGGTGCTTTGTGCAGCAGAACTTCTTTTTATTTGTCTTGTATCTCATACCACCTATACTCATTGGCTGATCCAATGTTTTAGTACTGTAACACATTCTCTACAACATGCTTAATTTATATATCCCTATTGTGTCTTCCCTTACTCATCCTTTTTTATGTAAAAACAGCCTCAAATATTGTAGATTTGCACCTCAGTAAGGAAATACAGACCTTTCAATCTGAAGTAGAACCCACACTTGATAACGTACAAAAAATACTGGTTAGGGTTCCATAGTATTTATTACAGAAGTATTCACATATATGTTGGAGGATCAAAGGACCCATGTAATCAAGAGCATTCACTAAGACATCCATGTCATATGTACTCATGAAGAAGTACAAATCACTAAACACAGTTCATGGCTGTATAACTATAAAAAACTATGGCAAAATGGGCTCCCAAATTAGATGAACTTGCTTAACACAAGAGAATCTAGTTAGCACCAATACATATAAAAGAGGTGATTATACAATGGTATGTGGGCAGAACCATTCGCACATGAAGGAGCATTAAAAAATGGCTCGGCATGATTTTAGTTATGAGGTCCCTCTCTTACTTTTGCACTAGCTCATTTCCAAAATACATTCTATTGTACTCAATACACCAAGCACTGGGGATTTTTCCAGACTGGTTGTTCCTGATTTTACAATTTTAGGGAAAGCAAGCAAAAAAGAAATCAATGCTGAAGTTGGGCTTTGACCTTTGCCTACTTTCATTATGTCAGAGTGATAAACCCTGATCAGCTTTGGCTATCACTGAAGTCAAACTAATTGTCTCAGGTTTCAACTGTTTCCTATTTAGTTGTACTTAAACCAGATAATGTGAAGAAACATATATCAGCTGTTATGTAACATCTGGAAATGGGGAAAACTACACAGAAATGACCTCAGACCTACCAGACAATGTACATACCTGCCACCACTCTACTGCTAATATTGTAGTGCTCCACATTTATGCTTTAAAATAAAGAGACCACCTTTGGTTTTTTAAGCCTAACTATATATCAGGAACACAGACTAAATACCCTGAAGGCACCATATCCTGTCTCATCTTGGAAGCTAAACAGCATCAGATCTAGTTAGCACTTGGATGGGAGACTGGCAGTGAACACCAGGTAGTGCAGGCTGTATTTCAGAGGAAGGAACTGACAAAACCACCTCTGTGTTATTCCTGGCCTATGAAATTCATGGAGTCACCATAAGTCATCAGGCAACTTGAAGACACACACACACATTTCTAAGAGTAAAAATCAGTCTAAAATGTCATTTCAAACTGATTTTGTTGTTTTTGTTTCACCACCACTGACCAAGTTCAGCACCACTAAACCAAATTCAGAGGTGGGGTGGTTGCCTGTTTTACACTGAAAATCAATAGTACACAAAGATATAGCATTTTTCACCATTTAAATACATAAACTAATGTGATAGTCTGTATGGCACAATCCAATATAGCTAATGTAATTATGCTAATCAAATAATGTAGTTAGAGCCATCTGTATATGTGAGGTGTTGAGAAGATGACTATTGTGCAAAGTGGAAATGCTCTACACAATAGTGGAATTAATGGATCTGTCATTGTTTAGGTATTTGATTTCTAACATTATTAGTGTAACATCGTCTTACCTGAACAAAACTTTTTATAAATATATAACCAACTTGAGTCATCTCTTGAAAGGATTTTGACTTTATTGCAAAAATAATCAAGAACTTCTGGATCTCAACTTCTTGGCTAAGTTATTTCACATTTGACTCTACTTCCATGAAGGACATCTTTCCTACTCGGGACTTTCTAAGCTTTGCCCCAAAGTAACACATGATGTCATATGTTCACAAGCTGAAGTCTTATCATATTGCCACAATTGCATTGTGTCACCATTCTGGGTAATGGTTACCTATGCCCCCTCATTAACAACTGATGCTCCCATACCTTCTGCTCACATTTTTTTAAAAAAAAAACTAAATACATCTATATAAAATCTCAACCTTCTCCTTCTCATTTCCCACTGTCTCATATAGACAATATGCTCTTAGGGCAGGAACATATCTTTTAGTTTAGGTTACTTGTAGAGCCAATGTCACTTATAGCTCTATATTAACCAATTATCAAAATTTCTTCCTGTTTTCCCTAATTTAGTCATTGCCTGGAGGCCAAAAGTGTTGGCTTCCTGGTTAGGTCTATGTCAACTTCTGCATTCTGTATCGTCCCAGATATTAAACAGGTCAATTTAAAGTTTATTTCTAGTTTTATATTCTTCCATCTGGACCAAAAAAAAAACACAAAATGTCCCTCAGGATGGCAAAACATAAATAAGCCACACCATGAGGGAATTCAAAATACCCACACCTTCAAAGGACCTTCTAAGAGTTTCAAATGCATCTAAAAAGTGACAGTGGGAGAATTTCTACATCATTGTGTTTGTATGCTGATATCACTTTCCCTCTCTGTAGACAAAAAATGTGATGAAGTGACCACTAGCTTTTTCAGGTATAGCCAACACAGTTGCTGACTGCATGTTCAACAGTGGGTAGTATGAATTGCTACGGAACTAAAAGGTCCATGTACTGTTGTCACAATTTACAACAATGTCCCAAAATACAGTCCAAAAGAAAAGTGGACAATTTGGGGCTATTCAGAAGTTAATGCACTCCACTTCTCCCAGCTCACACAGCCAATGGTCAGGAACTAGCAGAGTTACAATCCAGCACTATATGAAAGGCCAGTGATTACTCAGCCTTGGTCTAACAAGTGCATAAAACTGAGGTCATGATGACTTTAACCTCAATGATCAACTACTTACACTAAAAAATGGATATATTCATCCAGTACATAAGAAGGATTTCAGTACAGCTAGAGAATAAAGAGAAGGGGCATGGAAGGCAGGCAGGCAGCCTTGCTTGGTTGTTCCACTTACCACTGTGGGGGACATGGGAGTGAGGGGGAACAAACAATACACAGGTGAAGACTGACAACTGAGTAAGAAGGGAACAGCAAAATGGGATGCAGACCAAACAAAACAAAACTCTATTACAAGCTGGTGCATAAAAAGGAAGAAAACAAAGGAAAAGTTCGGAAACTCTTCTGGTGAATTAGGGAACATAAAAACAAGCTGTGATATAGACAAAAGATAGTAAATGGGTTAAAGAGAAAACAAGCCATTAAAACTGAAAAGCCACTTTTATATGGTTAAATTGTAACAGAGCCAGGATTAGTTTAAAAAACTGAGAGACAACTTCGACATCAACAATCCTATTATTTCTGATTAAACAGAAATTGTTATGACCACTGCTCATTGTGTCAACTATGTGGGGGAAAAAATCTCAGATTTAATTCAAATAATTACATCTTCCAGGCAGTATGCTACCTGCTTTACTAAAGGCTAACAATATAGATTGTAAAAAATCAGAATTCAATATTCTACAGACATACAGGTGACTTTTAAACCAGAATAAAGACAATGTGAATATTTAAAAGGCCACTTTAAAGATATTATATTGAATTATGTAAACTAAAACTTGTACTACAGCCTTTATTGGGCTTCAAAGAGGCAAAATTTGCTCATCAGAGCACCACTGGCTCTCTAAACCTTTGCCTTGGCTCACAACTGAGAAATCCCTCTCTTGAGGAGAAAATCTGGTAAAAAGAGTGATCACTAACTAAGCGCACCACACTCTGGTAGAGTGGCTCTAAAGTAGCTGATGCTTAGAAGGCAATTCTGCTTAATCAGACAACAATAGACAGTAGGACGTAGCTGCAGCAAGATTCTGAAGAAGTCCCAAGAAAGAAAGTTGGAGCTCAATGACAGGGAAAGAAATTACTGCATTGCAGATGTTCTAAAGTGATCCTAGTCTTCAGAGAACTGATTGAACAGATAAATGAACACAATTAAGTCAGTGTAAGAAAGAAGACCCAAACAAACAGATTATTAGTTGTGAAGGAAAGCTAGCAGGAAAAAAAATACATCCATTCATACAAGGCACTGCAAGCGCCAGATAAACCATGAAGGGTAACTCAGTGGAAACAGAAAAATCAAAACTATGCAAAGAGTATTGCAAAGTTCAAATACTGGCATCTAACTCAAAATAACTATTGCTATACATTCATACATGATTCTGAACTCACACTACAATTTCTGCGCCTGCCCAGTTCCCCCTTTCCTAACTCTTTCTAGATGTTTTTATTAGCAGTAACCTCATACTCCACCCTACCTCTAATGTTTCAAAATGAAGAGAATATTTGCCCATTCTTTTAAACTCCTCTTCCAAACTCCATGGAAGCAGCTTTGTGGACAACCTCATAGCCCCTCCACTTAAATTAGGAAATACCCAGCATGAGCAGAAGGATTGTGTTGGATCTCCCCAGAGCTGTCTTCATGCAAGTGACAGAGAAGCATATTCAGTAGCACCACACTGACCATGCTAAGAACTGAACTTGCTTAGCCTCAGCCAGCACGATCTGTTAAGTGATGAGAGGCACTTCTCACAGGAGGAATTCTGTAGGGGAAACTGGGCTCAAATGCTACTGCCCTCCTCCCTTTTAGGCCCAAGGACCAAAGAAACTCAATTTGACAGCATCCAAACACAAGCCTCCACTGTCTGGGATAAGATTTAACACACAATATTTCTTCACACCTTGGGTGTTGTCTTCTATATAGAAGCCCCTTCCTCATGCATCCCTCCACTCACATTTCCCTTACTCTACACCTAAACATGGGACCAATTTTGAAAATAGTATCAATGAAGTTATTCAATCTAATTTTAATTCAGATTTCAATAGTTCATCCAAGCTTAATCAAAGAACCTACAAATATAGATTGTTCAGCATACATACTATATATAAGCAGCATGCCCAAATCTTTCCACTTGTAGTCTCATGTATGAATTTGACAAAAAGCACGTCTCCATCTTACACCACAAAACAGAGAAAGGTCTGCTTCTCTTGCACACTGGGAGAGAAGCAGCCTGAATACCAACTGCTGCTGGGCTCACACATCATGCTAAACACACCATGGAATGTGATTGATTTTGCTGCTACCAGGAGTGATCAGGTAGGGCAAGTTCGCACACTCACTTGGCTTTAATAAATCAGGGTTCCCATAGAACTCTAGCTTATAACACTGACGTCTGAACATATCCTCGCAGCGTCCTAAATCAGATATAACTAGTAAAGCACATCGAAACTACTGGAATATGTTTTGTATCTCAAAGAATATGTCTTCAAATAAAAAATTATGTCATATGTTTACATATGAAGTTTCTCTTTATCCTTGAACTGATCAACGATGAAAAAAGATTACAGTGTATTCTTTTCTGGCTCTCTCAAAAACAACAAATTCTTCCTGGCTATTTTAAAACCAACTCTATATGCTAATATAATTTTTAAAACCAACTCTATATGCTAATTTTGAATATGAAATTCAAAATTATGTCTTAAACATACTCATAAACTCTCATTGTGATACATATTTTCAGAATATATCACAATATAGTTCATATCAGCCCTCATACCCAAAGATCATCAACAAAAATTTAATGATTCAAATGATTCAAAACAGTCTTCCACAACCTGGTCATGCAGAATATGAACAACAGAAGTTGTAATCCAATATATCTGGAAGGCTATTATAACACCAAAGAATGGCTTACAGTTTAGTGTAATGGAATAATCGAACAATCCAGGAGTACATAATCCAAAACCTTTGATCTTGACACCCATGTATACTACATGTGACTTTCTCTTATTCAACAATGAGAACACTTTCTAGGCCACAGTCTTTGGCATACCTGTTAAGGAGCAATCTCAGTAAGCCAACTGGAACCTTTTATTATTATGTAATAAGTGGGATTTTTTGAAACACATATTTATTAGTCTATAAGTATCCAGTACATCCCTCAAAGTAGGCAAATACAATTTCTGTGCCCCTGTGAGAAATACTCTTTTGCTACCAACAAAAAGAAGTTGACTGCTCACTGTGTCTAACATTATGTAGTAGGAAGAATAATCAAAATGAGCGCACAAAGCAGGCAGCTATGCTGCTCGTCAAGCACATTATAAAGCTTTCCATTATCATAAAGTCTGAAGTCAGTGTCTGCAGGGTTTTTTTTCTACCTACAGTTATGAGCATGTACAGGTTAACACTTGTAGTACGTAAGTAATCAAATCCTTTTCAGCTTGTAGAGACCTGTACTGCTTAATTGGGTAACATGGTTAAATAGTATCACGGTTTGTCACCTTACAGTGATAACTTTACTTTCTGGCAAAGAATATACCACTGTGCTGCTCCTTTTTCTTCACATATTACCCTACTGAATTTTCACCAGCCCCTTGTTTTCACTCCTAAGCCATACCCTCTGCCTGAGCAGCTGCATGCCTTTTGCCAAGACTTTTCAAAGTGCACAGCTTATGTACCTCCCACAGCTTAATATCCAAACTCTACGCCAAAGGGAACATTCCTGATGACTCAAAAGAGAGATAGGGAGGGAGAGTTACTCATACCAGTAGATGATTTCTAGTAAACAATATTGCAATAAGGGACCAAACAAAAGCAAGGATTCTTTCAAATTATTGTGATCTGGAGAAAAGAATCGATATTGTGAAAGCAAACACATCCTAACTACTTAAAAACAACACGTCGTTCCACTTTAGCACTGTTCATCTGTCCTACTCAACAATGTGTGTGTATGTGCCTTCAAGTTGCCCATAAACTTATGGTGACCCCAAGAATTTTATAGGGTTTTCTCAGGCAAGAAATACTGAAGAGGTGATTTTGCCTGTTCCTTCCTCTGAAACACAATCTACAGCAGCTGGTATTCATGGGCAATCTCTCATTCAAGTACTAACCAAGGCTTACCCTGCCTAGCTTCCAGGATTAGATGAGATCTGGTGCCTATAGGCTGTTAGATCTTTTTATTACCACTTTATCCGAATGCAGAAAAAAGGAGGAAATACATACCTTCAACACTGTTTTAACATGATACAGCAAACCTTCTCTTTCATATTAAGCACCAGTTGAACTATTATCATTCCCTATTTGATGTGTGTGTGTAATACCTTCATTAATTCAAAAGATAAAACATGAAAGGGGCAAGCATCACATTTAAGGCTGTAAACAGATATTTAGAAACATGGAAGCAAGTTTGCCCAAGTTTCACATTCACACTGTCATGTCACACTATGATTTCTGGTCAAAACTCATGTTTGAAATTAGATGTTAGTTTGAAATTCCTTTACAATTCCTTTATAATTCAAATTATGCTAAAGGCACCAGACCCTGAATAATCTTGCAAGCTAAGCAGGGTCAGCTCTGGTTAGTTCTTGGTTGGAAGACCACCAATGAGTATCAGCTGCAATAGGCTATAGTTCAGAGAAAGGAATGGCAAACCCGCCCCCCCCCAGTATTCCTGGCGTACAAAAACTCTATGAAATTCATGGGGCCACCATAATTTGAAAGGCAACTTGAAGGCTCATGCACAGTGACTTGCAGAAATATTTGCTCTCTTACACACACCTTCTGACTTTCCCAGATTTATTATGTTTCAACCTGTAACTGAAATGTATTTAACTGCGACTGTTACCACTTGGTATACACAAGATACTCAACACTGCAAAGGTGCAAAATAGTTTCACTGAGACAGAAATGTTAAAAAACAACATAGCATTTGTTGGTGGGATATGTATACTGAATCAATAGCTGGTAGAAACATCTTTGGTAACAATTATAGTTATTAATCTCCTTTGGTAAGTCTCTATCAACTTTGGATCATGTGATTTTTGCCCATTCTTAGCAAAACTGCTCCACCTTTATCAAGCTGGATGGGGACCATTGGTGTACAGCAACTATCAAGTCTTGTCAGATTCTCAAATAGGACTGAAGTCTGGGCTTTCACTGGGCCAGTCTAAGACATTCAGGTTCTTGTCTGCAAACCATTCCAATATTATTTTGGTTATCTGTTTAGGATCACAGTCTTGCTAAAAGGTGAACCCTTATATCAGACCTAGGTGCTCTGGCAGACTGTCCTCTAGATTTACCCCGTATTTGGTTCCTCCCATCTTGCCTCAAGCCTGATCAGTTTTCAAGTCCCTGCTGAAAAAGAGCACCTCCATGAAGTAATGCTGTCAGCACCAGACGTCACTGTGGGGATGGATTTGTGCCCCCTCATAATGTTGTGGCACAAGACCAAAATCTCAAAGCCGAGCTTTGTGGATTGTCCAATGGATAGTTGTCCCATTTCAGCTGCAGATCTTCCAGCTCCTTCAGTTACCTTTGGCTTCTTAGTTGCTTTTCTGATTAATGTCCTCCTTATCTGACCACTAAGTTTTGATGGACATCATACCCTGAGCAGAGCTGTGGCTGAGCCACATTCTTTCCATTTTGTAATAATGGTTTTAATGGTGCTTCAGGGGATGCTCATTGTGTGTAATATTTTTATTAGCCTAACCCTGTGCTTCTTCAGAACTTTGCTGTTGTTGCTTGCCTTCAAGTTATATCTGACTTATGGCAACCCTAAGGTGAACCTATCACTGGGTTTTCTGGAGCTGAGAGCGCATGCTACGTTAAAATCACCCAGTGGGTTACATGGCGAAGCAGGGAATCAAACCCCTGATTTTGATACACAATGTTGACTGGTTAGATTATGTTTGCCAAAAAACCACTGCCCCTTCCAGAAATAGGTGTGTTTAATCTGAGATCATGTGGCACTGGAACAGGACTCCATTCAAATACTTCTATGACTGAAGGGAGTAGGTTGCACTGGAGCTTATTTAGGTGTGGCATAGCAAAGGGGGTAATACTAATACAACCAACAAGTACTTGCTTCTTTTTGTTCATTTAACTTCTATGCCACGATTTTAAAAAATGCACCTTCACAACACTGAGTATCATGTGTACATCAAGGGGCAACAAGTTTATTTTTGCTCTAGTCCACTACTTCCCAATCCTGAATATGTTGCATTACTACAATTCCCAGCATCCCAACTCAGCATGGTCAAAAGTCAGGAATGCAAAGATTTATCATCCAGAAGTACCTAGAGACACAAGGCTGGAAACCACTGTTAATTCTAGCCCAGAGCACTTTCACAGTGGCATCAGGTTGGAATCCAAAGTGGGGTAAGATCACTCAATTGAATCCCCTGCATATTTAATGGTAATTTAGACTCCCATTTGGGCAGTCTGGTAAATGAGCTCATTCCAACACATCCAAGAATCCAAAAAAGAAACCCGTGATAGCACTGAGAACAATGCATCTTATCCATCAACCTGGATACGATCTGAAATGCAAAAAATCTTAGGAGAGCAATCAATGGCAGGTCATTTTATGAAAGATTTTTTCTCCTCATATACAATTTCCAAAGAGTTCACAACCAGCGAGGAAGGTTCTGAAACATAACAGATGTTTCAAGTCCACTACTTCTGGAGAAAATGCACTTATATACACACGTGCATGCATATGCACATGTATGTATGCATGCATGTGTTAATATCATAGGTCAATATTCAATTGCATAAACAGTTTATTTGTATCTAATCAGGAACTGCTGTACAACTTTACAACAAAACTGAACCTCACAATTAACACACAAATGCTCAGGTCTTCAAGTCACCAACACTTTCTGCTTACCATATAGTTTTTTTATATCTAATCTACGCATCCCATATTAATAATATGTATCCCTCGATTTCATTATAAACTGACAACAATGTTAATAATATTACCCTAGCCTCCACCCAATTCAAAAGCAAACTAAGTACTCCTTCCAGGATATGTAAAAGCAAAATTTGTTCCATGAGGACACAAATCTCTATTTTATTATGTGTGACATCACCGGGGGGAGATATTTTACCCAGTTCATGTAACAAGAGGGGAGTCACAAAAAATGACTTACATGGAAAAAAACTATCCGACACCAGCAGGAATTCAAACAGATGTCAGCTTTTCTTTCAGGCTTGTAAGGCTACAAAACAGTTCAATTTCCCCCAATTACCAAACTGAGAAACTAACAAAAACAGACAAAGTAAGAAAGATTAAAAATAATTTCTAGCAACAAAAAAATATTCTAGTGTTAGAGAAAATGAAAAATATTTTTATTAAGGTTGCTTGGTGAATTCATTAATAAACAACATCTTTCTTCCAACATGCAATGCAACGCAATGAGATATAAGTGGTCCCCAGGTGGTCCTACCTTGCTTGATCAAAGCCACATTTGATTTATACCTTCAGCAAACTGCCTTGTATATGTGCTTTCAGACAGACTTTTGGCAAAAGATTGTAACTCAGTGTATGTAATTTTTTTTTTTACACAGATCTCCACAATAAACAAAACACACAGCAGCCTTGCATGTAAGCACTAATCCGGATGACACAGGCAACAAAGAAATGCATGCAGACAAGCTTCAAAGCCACCATGTATGCCACTGGAGAATGGAAATCTCTTCTTCTGTACACAGGGCAGGAATGCAGCAGACTGCTACAAAATGATAGTGTTCTCTAGTCTTCACCTGATAACCCCCAACAGGACAGTGAACATTTTGGCAGGCTACTACCAAGTGCTATAGGCTGTATTTCAGAGGAAGTAACTGGCAAAACCACCTCTAATTATTCCTTGTCTAAAGAAACCCTATGGAATTCATGGGGTCACCATAAGCCCACAAGTGACTTGAAAGCACATACACACAGTAATTTTCATGGCCTTATTTACAAAGACATCATACCATAAACTGCCTTTCTCCATCATAGTGCTCTTCCAAATTTTGGACTAAAAGTCCCATAATCCCTGATCACTGAGTCTTGAACTGATGGGTACTGCAGTCCAAATTATTTGGAAGACACCACACTAGGGAGACAGCTCAAAGTATAAGTTCCACCCCCAAATTTAATGGTTTGGATTTTATTTATTAACATAACATCAGAGCAAACATGCTGAAGCATCTAGATGTACTGGGATGGACAACAAGATTTAGGCAGCAAGTCCCTTCTGCATGGGGGAGATTATATAAGTTGAGAGAAAACTGTAACTTTATTGACTGACAAAGAAGAGTGCAATTCCTTAACTATGATCAGTTCTGGTATCTCCCAAGTGCCATAAGTTGACAGGTAACTTGAAGGCATGTGCACACACACAATACTATTTTGACTGTAGAGCACTTGAAAGACTGTTTACAGCGGGTTGAATTCAGATTTAGCCACACTTGGAGCAAAGTCAATGAAATCTATGACCATAATATATGCAATCAGCTTAGGTCTCATTGGTCTCAAAGGAATGCTACTCTACAGATCTCTGAATCTGTATTCAAACCATATCTATTCTGTAATATATTTAAAAATGAAGCCCAGTCAAGTTAGGAGACTCAAGTAGTGAACATGGCACCAATTAAAGTAATTCAATCTAAACTAACGGATATCCAAATATTTCAAATATATTTCCTTAGCTTTCACATTTCTACCGCAGATTTTGTTAAGTCCAGCCAAGTAAACTCTGACAAGACAGTTAAATCAAAGTGACTGATAATTATACAAGCTTATAAAAGAAACAAAAGAAATTCATTCTTAACTAGAAAGCACTCTAGGAGAATTCAAAGACATAGCCATGTTAGTCTGGATCAGTATGCAAAAGGATTTTATAGTACTTTTGAGGACAAAGAAGAGAAAGAAGTTGGTAGCATAAGCTTTTGCAGACTTAAGTCTACCTCATCAAATGCAGAAGAAGTAGACTGAAGTTTACAAAAGCTTATGCTACCAACTTTTTTTTCTCTGTTAGTCTCAGACATGCTACAAGATCCCTCTGCATATAGAAAGCATTCTGTCTAGATCCAATGATACATTATAAAAAACAGGAGCAGCCTATGCATTTCCTGATTATTTTCACAGCCCTGCCAAAGTCTCCAATGCTGAATTTGCCACCATCCTTGCAAAGTCACATATTTCTGTGCATATCTTCTTGTAAGGACCACCTCCCTTCCTAGAAGGAGTACAATTCTTCAAAACAAAGTGTGGGCCCCACAAACCACATTAAAAATCTTCAAGACTGGTGGAATACGCTCCTGGTTGCTCCAGGAGATTCAGCGCTCTCCCCCACAAGTTACCACTCCATCTAAATCTTTATGAATCCTATCCAAACTCTAGAGTTATATACAAATAGATCATTTTCCAGAGCCACTTCAGTCAATGTATCTTTTGCACATACAAGTAAGTAATCATGACAGTCCTTGGGTATACCTACATGCCACACAACAGTGTGTCCGGAGTGCTTTGAGGGTGTTCCTGCATGGCAGGGGGTTGGACTGGATGGCCCCTGTGGTCTCTTCCAACTCTACATTTCTATGATTCTATGAGTAGTAGACTATTCACAACTGTTTCAATAATGAGAGGTGTAGTCACACATGCCTCATTTGCCTACTAAATTTGCTTAAGTTCAAGCTCAGACTCAAGCGCTGCTGGTTAACACACTTCACAGCCACAAAACAAGTATTATGTAGGCCTGCCTTCGGTTCTAGAATTAAGAAGTAAATCTAGCTGTTCATATGAGGCCAGTTACAATACTGGGCAGGTCACATTAGGCTGGGATTCTGCTTGTGGGTGGCTGGAATATTAACAACAAAATCACAGATTAAAAGAGCTAAACTCCATGAAACCTTATGTCAAATAGAGCTTCTTAATCTCCAAGTCCTAACATAATAAAACCAGTTAGGTTTCTCCAGAGATGACTAGGGGTGCATTTCTCCTGACTTACAAGATATAATACCATCCAGAAAAATTCCTTCATCCCCCCCCCCCGCAAAAAAAAAGTCCAAAAACCCAAACAACCGTCTGGGCCTCTCAACGATTCTTCTCCTTGCTTCCTTCTGGTTCAGAGCATTAAACGTCGTAGGAAATTGGAAGGAGCAAACCCACTGACGTCAATCCTTGGAGGAGGACTAACCTCAACTAAGGCGAGAATGAAAAGGGAGGCGGCTTAGAGAGGAAAATAAAAATCCACCGGGAACTACCTAGGTGTCCGTTTATTCTCGGGACATTTTGCTGGCGCTCCTGGGAAAGGAAGACGGCGTCGGGCCATCTTGACTCCCATTCTTTCCAGTCTAAAGTTTTGGGTGTGCGGACGAACATGCTGTTTATCACGGATACTTCTGACACCCACAGCCCGCGTTTGCACAGGCGCTTGGGTCCCGGTTCGAGCCGTCCTCCCCTCAGGAAAAAGGGGGGGGGGTCCTAGGAAGGAAGCCTCCCCTCAGCGAGGGGCGAAGAGGGAAGGCTCGGCTGAGGAGCGGCTCCCCTCAAACGCTGGACACGAAACGACGGGGCGGGAGCGAAGAAAAGACAGCCATTCCGAGCTAGATGTGGGAAATAGCCACTTCCCCTCCCGGAAGGGGACCGGGAGGGGAAGGAAGGCGCACCCCGGGGCGACCTCGGGCGTTTCTGGAGAACGGGGCGGCGCTCGCAAGGCCCGTCCGCTCTCCGACAAGAGGAAGCGGGGCCGCCGCCGCCGCCGCCGCCGCCTCCCACCCCTGAAAAAAGAGGGATCCGCGTCTTTTCGCGACCTGGGCAAACGGGGCCTACCTCGCTCCGGGCTGCTCCGCCCCGCCCGCCCGCCCCGGCTCCCAGGCCCCTCAGGCGGCGGCCCCTCTCGCCGGCGCGGCCACTCACCTCCGGTGGCTCTTCTGCTACGCCCCGACCATGTCCCGGTTGCCGCCACTGCCGGGCGGGCGTCAGGAGGGCCAGGAAGGCCCCGGGAAGAGGAGGAGGAGGAGGAGGAGGAGGAAGGGCAGGCGGGCCACCGCGGCCGCTCACCGCGAAAAGGAAGCCGCCGCCGCCGCCGCCGCGGAGCGCCTCCTCCGGCCGCCCCGCCGCTTCATGTCTGGCGGCCGCTGAGCCAGGACTCGACTGAACCGGGAGGGCGGCGCAGAGACCCCCGTCCAGTTGCCGCCGCCTTCTCTCTCCCCTTCCTCCCTTCCCCTCTCTCTCCGCCTGTGGCGCTCCCTCCGTCCACTCGGATTACCCAGCAGCCGCCGCGCCAAGCACAGCCCCGCCGCCCCGTCCGGCAGCCAAGAGGCGGGGCCGAAGGCCGCGTCACGTGACTTTCTTTCCTCCTGGGGGCGAAGCCCCGGAAGAGTGGGCGGCAGCACCCCCTCCCCCAGAAAGGAAACGCGCGGCCGCGGCGGGCGGGCGGGTCACGTGGCGAGGGGTTGGCGGACGTCGCGCGCCGTTGCTCGCCGCGCCCCCTGCAGGGGAAAAGGAGAATGACACAGCGGGCGGTTTTTCCCCTTCTGACAGCGCCGCGCAGAGCTTTCGGTAACGGTGCCTTAGGCCATTTCCGCACGGGGCTGTTATAGCGCGATGATTCCACTTTCAGCCTCCTCTGGAATCCTGGGGTTCGGCCGGCCCCTCCCGAAACTGCAAACCCCAGGATTCCAGAGGAGGCTGAAAGTGGAATCATCGCGCTATAACAGCCCCGTGCGGAAATGGCCTCTGCTGCGACGCTCCCAGCCACGGCTTCCCAACCCAGTCCTCGGAAGGAAGGAAAACCTTGGCAGGTCTGCCCGTTAAATCTGCAGGAAGCTCCCCAGGAGACTTCCGTGAGCCCTTTGCATCTGTCAGCCTCTAAGGCCAGCCCTGAGACTACTGGCTATTCCTGCCTTTAAAGCACCAGATTGCTTGGGCCCAAGTCGCCTGCAGGGTTGCTCCCTCCCATACAGTCCGCCTTGTGCAGTCAGGCGTTCTGGGGGCCATTTGTTTCCACCATCGCCCAGAGGACCTTCTCATCAGCTGCCCCTGGCCTGGACTGTGGAGTGGCCTGGCAGAAGAGCTTCGACAGCCAAATATTCAAAATACTGAATTTTAAAAAGGACTAAAGAGTCTTCCAACAGGCCTACCCGGTCCTTTTTTAATGATGGGGTATTTTTAATTATGATTTTTAATTATGATATACTGGTATTTTAAATAGTTTTATGTGTTTCTAGTGTATTTTAATCTATGATGTGTTTTTTATTGTATTTTATATTGTACCCTGCCTTGAGCCCTGGGGAGAGGCAGGTAAGAAATAAACATTTTTTTTTATTATTATTATTATTATTATTATTATTATTATTATTATTAATTATTATTATTATTATTATTTATTTACAAGTCCTTCACACCAGCAGGGATCTCAAAGAGGTCACAAAAACGGACTGAACAAGATAATAACAACTGAGTCATTAAAGCTCCTCCTACCCACAAAACATGCCCTAAATGAGTACAGTACAGGGTGAACTATGTGACCTGCTGCATGTGTTGTGCCAAGTATAATCTGAGTCGAGCCCATCATTGTATTGGCAACCATGATACACATTCCCCAGCCCTATATACAAGGCGATAGTGATTATTGTGTGCCTCGGAGCTGACTCCAATTCAGAGTGATGGTTGTTGTCATTCTGTGCCTTCAAGTTGTTTCTGACTTAACGGTGATTCCATGGTGAACCTGTCACTGGGTTTTCTTGGCAAGATTTGTTTAGAGGGGTTTGCCTTTGCCTTCCTCAGAGGCTGAGAGATTGTGACTTCCCTGAGGTCGCCCTGTGAGTTTCCATGGCTGAGCGAGGATCTGAACCCTGGTCTCCAGAGTCGTAGCCGCATGGGGCTGTTATAGCGCTATGATACCACTTTTGACATCCTATGGAATCCTGGGGTTTGCAGTTTCGGGAGGGGTCAGTCGGCCCCTCCCGAAACTGCAAATCCCAGGATTCCATAGGATGTCAAAAGTGGAGTCATAGCGCTATAACAGCCTCGTGCGGAAATGGCTCAAGAGTCAAACCACTGCAACACACTGGCTCTTGCGGTAACTTATACCTTGTTATTTTTAATTTTCCCATGGTTGTATTTGGGTGGTGAAAAATAATAAGGTGATGATCACCATACACAAGGAAGGTGGGAGGCAAGTTACTGGAGAATTTTATCACATAGCAAAATGCCCTTATGCTCAATATGTTTTTAGTAACTTGCCCAAGGTCACCCAATAGGTTTCCACAGCTGAGAGGAAATCTGAATCATCTCTGGAGTCATAGTCCAATGCTCAAACCACTAGACGGTGCTGGCTGTCCAGGTGATGCTATCGTAGGATTTTCTCAGCAAGAATTTTTAAGAGGTTTGCCATTAACTTCTCCTTGGCCAATAGAGTGTGGCCCCTTTCACAGTACACGGCGATAGCAGTACAAACCCCTCCATTCCAACTGCCATGGCTGCATCTTATGGAATCCTAGAGTTTATAGTTTGATCAGGCACTAGAGCTCTCTGGCTGAGAATTCTAAATAATCCTCTCTAAAGTACAAATCACAAGATCCCATAGAATGTTATTCTGCGGAATTATAGCACTATAAATGTGTACTATGAAAGGGCTCTGTGGTGTGCCCAAGGTCTCCGTGGCTAAGCAGAGATTCAAAACCTGGGCTAGTTCAACACTCAAATCACTACATCTTGTTGGATTAACCATACAAGGTAGCCTTTGGCATATAACTTATACTGAATTCATAATGTACTGAATACATAATAAGAGGCCTGGTAGCTTTCAATATTAGCTTTGAGTCTGCCTTCACCAACTCAAGCATTAAAATTGAGGCACCAGGGTGGACAATAGACTAACAGAATCCATATTCAGTCCTGCATCCCAGATATTGGGTACAAATGCTCAAACCTCATTGCATGTAAGGTAGAGTCTCCAACCAAGGAGATGTTATTCTTAAAAATTATGGACACTGCCCCCTCCCCCATGCTGAGGCACATGTGACACAGCACTTGATGTCCTGGTGGACGTAGTGGAAAGAAAATAAGACAATCCAATAAATCCAATGAAACAATCTAAACAGATTTCGGTTGAGCAAGACAGGTCAGCATGATGTTATTGGAATAAAAAAACTATCATTTATGCCGTACCATTAGCCAACTTCACATTTGTCAGCAGCATCCTTAAGTCCAAAGTGGCTGCAGCTATAATTACAGAAGAAATTATGCTTAGAAGTCAATTTCACCATCAGAGATGGATGGAAATGTCTTTCACCAGCATAGCATCCTCTTCTGCTCACAATGAATGGAGGAATAGTGATCCTTTCCTTCCTACATCCATCCTCCCAACTCCAGCTACAATATTTCTCCTGTAATAAAAGGCTTCTAACATACTTATAAATTAAAAGCATTAAAAGATAAAACTAATCAATAGTAGTAACTGCCATTTACTCACTCTAATCTTGCTTAACTGTAAGTCCACCACTGAATCCTAAAATGTTAGAGCTGGCCCGATCAGGTAAAACCACAATGTCAAATGGGGAAAAAGAGGGAAATGAGAGACAAATGGCAAGGCTTTGCCTTGACCTCAAAGTGATTTCTGCAGTGCAAACAGTCACAGAATCATAGAACTAGAAGGGACTGCAAGGACAATCTAGTGCAACCCCTTACTATACAGAAATACACAACTGACTTATCATACTGTTAGTTCATTATCATACTTAGTAATAAAAATTGACCATTAACTTACTCTCATTGGAGCTGCCTGTTTCATTGTACGGTACACAGGCTCTGCCTCTGTCTGAACCCTTTTTGGAGACATCACTTTAGGGGTGATCTCCAGCCTAATAAGAACTAGCAACTATATTTGAAAGAAAGAAAGAAGGGAAGAAAGAAAGCTCTGCTGTTAGCAATCTGTTCCCAGTGGAAAATTAATTATCAACAATATATATGTTATAGCTACAAAACATTCAAGTCTCTATGAAATAAAAGTTTGCATTATAGTTATCCCAGGAATGCAGCATGTTTCTAGATTTGGTTCCTTTTGCTGGAAGGTCCTTGGGATTTTAGTGGTGCTTTATAGTATTTTCAAATACTTAAATTTCTGTGATTATATGGAAGAAGCGCATAGGGAAACATAGCTTAAACCAGTGGTTTTCAAATGCTCGTCCTCCAGATAATTTTATACTACAAGTCTCATAATTCCTTTGAATTGGCGATGCAGGCTGGAACTTCTGGAAGCTGAAGTTCAAAGCATCTAGAAACAAAGGTTTGAGAAACACTGGCTTATGTAGTCCAACAAACAGTGAAAATCAGCTGCCTTTGTGTCAGACCTTTAAGGAGATGTCTGAAGATGTTTACAGAGCCAAAACTCATGCCTTTACATCTACATTTAACTGTAGTTTCTCCTTCATTTGTTTCACAGGTAGTTAGACAACAACATCTCCAGATGGAGGACCAGAGCAGAAAGATTCCATTTTTCAGGTAATTTATAGCCATTTAGAAGGCCAGCTACTGGAAGCAGTCAGCAATTCTCTCTGACTAAAGGAAATAACACTTGGCAACTGTGCCAGGATTGTTAAGGCTATCTCTGATAATATTCTGGATCAACTAGTCTGTCCAAACTCAGTTTTTTACAACAGTTGGTAAAAGGGTTTATTCTAAAATACAACCATCTGCATGAATTTAATGTTTTTAATGAATTTAATAGTTTTTGAAGTAACTGTGACTGTGAAAGTCAACACATGTGCTCTGCTTAAAATGAGACTGGCAGGAATAATAGAACCTCCTACCACTCATACCTCTTGCCAGGCATTGCCCCTCTCTCAATGCTTTCTTGAGAAAGGAAGAGGGCAGTCCAAATGCTTCAAGAAGAAAGAACACACACAGTGATACTGCAGCAGGATATCCCAGTAGAATCCACTTAGAAGCTACACAAGGGTTTTGCATGACACTGAGTAACATGCTCAATCTATCTAAGCAGGCAGTCCAATGAGAACAAAACATGTTATGTATTGTTTTGCATTCCCTAGATTTTAGGGGCAGCTTTTCAGTCAGTTTCCTTAAGAAGGAACATTCTGTTTTCCACAATATCTGCTTGCAATCAGTGAGTGGGGGTGGGGAGGAACAGCCCGCACTAACCTGTAGAGCACAAATGGTTCCCAAAAGAAAACACCAGACCTTTTGCAATCTACAAGGCTCCTCCTCGTCAGACAACTGCAGGATATTTTACATTTTCCTTGTGGACACAAGCCATAACTCTCTTTTTTTAAATATTTCATCACAGTTCCCAAGCCTAGTAAAGATGGTTGTTATGCAATGTACAACTTCTATCCATATATGATGTTCTAATAACAAAAAGTGGTCTTTTGTTTCTTTTTACAGAGTCACCACTCACAATCCTGAACAGGAGAGTTCTTTAACTGTAGCAACAGGAAATAAGTCCTCTTTGTTGCTAGGTATTAGCAATTAATTGTCAAAGGTGGGGGATGTGTTATATTATAGAGGACAACTCACATTGTAATGCTTGCTTCAGATTTAACAGAAGAAAAAAAATCTAACCAAACAAGCCATGCACAGAACCTAAAAATCAAGAAAATCACTTCATATGACAGAATTATATGTTTTATCAGACAATAAGAATATAACAGACTCAAGTACAAAGGAAGAGAATCCTATTATAGTTCACAGCAGTGTTTTCTCTCACTCTACCCACTCCCATGTACAGAACCTGACTCTTTGTTACTGGTGGCAAAGCAGATCATGGGCACAGACCCCAAAGGGTTAAGAGGACACTGCATTCTGTCAACATCTGTGCACACCATGTGCTAATCTCAGATGCCCAAGGTTAGATTAGGACATTAATTGGCCTTGACAGTCAGAGACAAGTGCATCAGCTCATTGAGTTGCTTTCATTTCTTTCCCTTTGATGTCATGGTTTGTTCTTTCTCCTGTCCTGTAATTAATTATTAAAACTAAGTTGAATTATTTGCATGATTGATTTCCCATTCTTAGACTGAAAAAAGCATTTAAGTAGTATCAAAAGAAGTGCTTCAAATTGTTTTAAACCATGCTATAATGAATTACTGTAAGCTATCAAGAGATAGATTAAACAAATTAATACATAGCCTTGGAAGGTGTTTAGCACCTACAGCCCACAGACATTTGACATCCTTCTTTATGTGTCTGCTTGAAAAACATGCAAATCTCTTTCAGAAAATAGCCACGTGAAGCTTGGGTACCTGAGAAACTGTCTTCTCCATTATATACCCATTCGGTCTTTGAGGTCATCTGGAGATGCTCTCTTGGCAGAGCAACCTTCTGCTGATGTCTGCCCAGTAGTTGTTTACCTTGATATAGCCATCCAGATTTACTGAACTGCAACTTCCAGTACCCCTAGCCAGCATGGCCAATGGTGAGAAATGCTAGAATATGCAATCCAACCTCTGGAGAGCTGCATGATTTCTAGCTCTGCTATAGAATGTTCAGTGACAAGACTCATAAAATGTCTTGAGGTCATGAAAAGGTGCGCTACACCTTACTGAAAAGTATATATTTAACACATAGTCACAAAGTTAGTACAACATCAGTGTGTCAAAAGAGTAGATATTTGTTTTCATGTTGAAATGTCTAAGGTTGCTGTCTCGCTTATTTCATTACCAACAGCCTCTTAAAGTGTAAAGATCCCTCTGCTTTTTCTGACATGTAGATTGCCCTAGGTTCCTATTTTTTACCTCAGTGAGTGCTATCATTTTTTCTAGCAGTTCTTAGTCCTCATACTTTCCACAGCAGAGATCTTTGCAATGTATGTCAAACATCTCTTCAGCTTTGGAATGCTGTGCTGGCATTTTGAGCTCTGCTGGAATATACCAAAGATCCATTTGGGTTAGCACTCTGGGAAGTCCAAAAGGACAGCACACTTACTACATCCCTGCAACTCATTTTCAGTGAAATACTGTCTCTGTATCAGACAACCAGAGCAAATAGCCATAGAGCAACTGTAAAGGTCTCCGTTCTCTGCAACAGAATCTCCATACTATTCTTGTTCCTCTACATTCTATATACCGTACCGAGTGATGATTCAGCTTTGAGTCATTAACTGACAGTGATCACTGCTGTCACTGAGGTATTTTTATAATTGCACTTAATGACTTCAGATTCTGAAGATCAGAATCAAGTCTGAAAATTAACAGATATAAGGGTATTCAATGCACAACCCACAAAAATAAATATTAAGAAATATTTGCATTTAATAATTTATTAATCTTTTTTCTTAAATGATACATTCTTTAGCATGACTCAAATAATTTTCTGGTAGTTTTTGAATTACAGTATTCTGAATTCTGCAAAACATAGAAATGGTTACAGACTAAAATGCACACCTTACATAAACATTTAAATAGAACATTTGTATTCAAAAGTCATTCTACACACTACATTTTCGTAAAAATATAAAAATAGTTCAATAGTTAATTAATACTTTAAGTAGACTAAGATATTTAAGACCCCCCCAACAGGTTCCCTCTTAAAAAGACTCCCACCAATAAGAAACTGAAAGTAGACTGTATCACAAATTAAGTGACTACTGCCAATTGCTAAAATTCATCACAATAGCAAGTTAGTTCACTTCTGTTAACTAGCAAGAAATGTACTGCAATATGATTTTTGCTAATACGTATCCTCCATTCCAGAGTTCATTCTATTATATATAACTTGTGCTATGCAAAAAGAATAGTTGTTCTATATAAGTGATTTTAAATTAGAATACAATGGAAGTTACTATATGAACAGAGTAATCAAACGCATCTTACAGTTAACAATTATTATGTAAAAATAGCACAAGGGGAAATATTTAAAGATACTTTTTTTTAATCCACCTCCAATGAAAATAAATGCTTTTCTCATTGAAAATAGGACATTTATATATTATTACTATTTTTTTAAGCTCCAGAATTAATGTGTGGAAAGTAAAATGAAGACTTCAAACTCTCTCATTTTACAACACTCCTTAGGGCACATCTAATTTTATGAAAAGGCACAAAGATGAAACTCTTCCTTTGCAACAGTTAACATGACTCTCCATGCACAGTGCAAGTGCAGCTTAAGATATGGTCTTTAATATCCCAAAAAACTACAGCTTCTGGCCCTGCTTCACAGATTGTAGTACATAGTGGGGAGAGCCACAGATGTAGCTGTGTGGAAGGATCTCCAATGCTAAACAGATGGCAGACACTAGCTGTATTGGGTGGAGCTATCTGCCTATTGACAGGCAGAGAGACGCCTGGAATCAGCTTACTTTGAACCCAAACAGTGACTGGAACTTGCACAACCAAGACAATGGGCTGAGAGATCCATAACACATGTGCTGCCCCAGTACTATGCTATGACCTCTGCACAGCTTCTTTGTGCATAATCAAGCCCAATTCCGCCAGGGCAATATATGCAGAGAAAGCTGTTTCCACACACTGATCAAAACTGCTAGACTGATGTAAATGTATTGCCCATAAACAGGATAGTGACTTCCAACAAACTGGCAGTAACAGAAAATTGATATCGCCACTAATATTTGACTAGAAAGTGATACGTGAGAAAATCAGATCTGTTCTGCATTTAAGGCAATACCATTCCTCCTTTATCTGTTACTGAAGATTAAATATGGCTTTGGACACACTAGCCAACTGAAATGAAACTTCATATTCTTCTCTGTCTTGCTTATAACATGATGGTGGTATGAAACAGAAAGTTGCTATATGACATATCACAGCATGGTTCAAAGAAATCTGTTTTGCTTTATGGCATGTAAACATCAGGGTGACTGGACCTTAGATCATATAAACATTTGATAGATTTCTTTAAAAACTAAGGGAGAAAGTAGTGCTTCCTATTGAACAATAATCCACAAAAATACTCTTTCAATAAGTATTACTTGCCATTTAACAGCTTAATATCCTATGAACTACCATGTAAAACACAGACAGTTTTTTTACTTGTAAAAACTGACCTATTAGATTTTGTTTGGCTATTATGCATTTCAGATGCTATTTGACCATTCATCAACCCCACAGTCCTAACACCGCACCAAGTTGTTTTTCTTCTTCTTTTTCTTTGGTGGCTCATCATCCGTGCTGCTGTCTGTGCTGCTGCTGCTGCTGCTACTGGAGGAACTAGAATCTGTGTCAAAGTCAGAAGAACTGGAAGAACTACTTGAAGAGGGGGAGGAGGAGGAACTGGATGTGCTTTCATCACTGTCACTGTCTTCCGAAGAAGAAGAGGAGGAATCTTCACTCTCGGAGGAAGATTCACTTGCTGAACTGATGCTGCTGCTGCTACTAGAACTTGTCACACTTTTAGACCTACATGAAAAAAGTTTAATAGGACCAACAGATGTTATTCAAACCCACTAAGCAAACCAAAAGTCAGCAATTTCGTTTCAGAGTATTTTCCCAACTTTTATCCCAAATACGCTCAAGCATGGACTTTACAGCACTGACATTGTGAGTTACTCCTATATTACAAATAACAGTATGTACTTATTTGACATAGCAAAATAGGATGGGGGAATCTCTATCTCCTTAGAGAAATATAACTTCTTTTTAAATTCAATAATGACAAAAGACCCCAAATATGATGGTTTTAAGCTGGTACATGAAGTCAAGACAGCATTCTCAAAATCTGCTATGGAGAACCAGGACATCATTTGGAGGGTGCTTTTGTTACTATGGATGGGAGAGCAAGGAGGTTCCATCACAGTATAAGACAGCCATTAGCACAACCCTGAATCGAGGCCCAGTTCATTCAAATGTAAAAGTGAGCTTTAATCCCTAAGAGAAGTCAAAACCATTGTCAGTTTTGAATTCTACAGCTGTATCACTACAAAGCCCAAACAGTCTTCTCTTAATCAATAGATTCCTAGAACCCATTTTATTTCTAACTATAGAATGCAGCCAAGACCACAAACACAAAACCTAATTCAGATATAACAGGAAACCATGGTGTTCACAAAGATGGAACTGGAAGATTTTGCTTCCATGTAAACAAACATATGTGTAAACACACACACTCACATCACTTTGCTAGGAGGTCACAATGAAAGGAATTATGTTTTTTTTAAAAAAAATTCAGGAGCAAAACTTCCTGTCTCTCTTGTTAGTGAAAGAGGAACAGAGCAGAATGTGATACACATAAACTGAGGCATGCTGAAGTTGGTAAAAGGAAACCATGGTTTTTACCCATTTCATCTAAATTGAGTCTAACTGTCCAACATTCCCTGAGAAAAAGAAATATTCCAAGACCTACAAAACCCTCTTCAAAAACTATAGTAGGAAACAGCTATGTGAAAGCATTTTCTGCATTATCAGTATTGTAATATTAGCAGAATTGAGTACATATTTTTAACACAAGCAAAACTGTGCAGAACAGCCAAAAGACCAGTAGTGCAAGTGAAGTATTTAATTTCCATTTTAGTATTTAGCTTCTTTGCCTCTTCAGTTCTAAAAAAACATAATAATTAAAAGATGCAAATGCACATGCACTAAATCATAAAATTTTAGGAGTGCTGTGGTCTTCAGATAGGACCTGGAACTGAAAAGGGCATTTTAACCCATATTTTGGAATAGAAAACATTGAGCTAAGGTATACTACTTAAAAGCTTAACAGGGAAAACGAAATTCCAAGCCTGATCTTAATCATGTTTAACTAGAAATAAGTCCTATTCACATTTTTCAATAAGTATGATTAGAGTCACTGCTTAATCCATACTAATCTCCTTCATTAGGCAAACTGTATCATTTATCACAGACTCAGTGCAACAGATGGGCTATTATTGTGCTTCCTCACATACCTTTTTTTCTTGGTCTTCCTCTCTGTAGTAGATTCTCCAGAGCTAATCAATGGATAGAAAAAAATGCCTCTAATTAATATGGTGAAACAACTGTGCACATATGTGTGTATGCCTATGTATGTGTATATATTTTTTAAAGATATGCATAAGGATGCCTGGATTTCCACTGGAAAAAGCAAACTTCTTAGCAAGAAATAAGACAAACAGAAGGTATACATGACAAATATTTAAGTGCTGAGTTTATAATTGTTATTTGCCAACTTCAGAGACCATCATTTCATGTAAACCAGTGTCAGAATCTGCTAAAATTTGTCACAAGAAATTTATATTAAATAAAAAGAAAACAAAGTAAAGTGATTTGCATTTAATTATACAGCTTTATACTTTCTATGATCATCATTGTAGTTTAATAGTTCATTGATACTGTAAACCATCCAGGTATAATATAAATATTTTTAATAAATAAAATATTCCAGTTGTTTTGTCTCATTCTCAGATAAGTTCCACCTAAGCAAATGGAGAAAACCCACTAACATTATGATCAATAATACCAGTAATAGTCATACCCTGACCACATTGATACTTTTCAGATATAAACCAGTTCCAAAATAGTTACTTTGAACACTGAATTATTCATATCTGAAATTATTAGTCTTTCACTTTAAATGTTTTAAGTGGCTGAACTAATTTTTTTTTATGCTCTTGTCTTTAAAACAGCTTGACCATATATAGTTATTGAGACTATGACTATAAATTCTCTTTAACAAATTTAGGAAAAAACAACATCAAAACAAATGATAACTGAAGTGTAGAATACACTACATCAGGGCTTTCCAACTGGTGTGCTATGACATGTTAGTGTGTCACCTGAAGTATGTAGGTGTGTCACCTACAATCTTGGAAATTTATGTTATTATTTCTAAATCATATATTTTTAAAAATACATGAAATGTTTTCATGAGATACGTTGTGTCCCCATGCATTTTGTTATTACAATTTATGTATGTGTCTGTATCTCTTCTAAGGGGTTAGTTAACCTCCAGTTTGCTAGTAAAACTGAATTACCGTGTCACGAAATGATGCATGTCTAAAAAAGTGTGTCACCAACATGAAAAGTTTGGAAAGCTCTGCACTACATGTTTTGAAATAATTTCAAAACAATTTTAAACTATCATCTATCCTGAAACATTAATAATACCAGCTAGGTCTCCTTTGCTCATTCTGTGCTAGATTGAATGCTAAGGGAAGTTACACAAAGGATGTAACAAACCCATTAATTTTTCTCCTCCTCTTTTTTTCTTTCCTTTTTTTTCTTAAAAACAAACTATAAAATTATAGGAAATCAGGCTGTATGAGATACTAAAAAGTTGCCCTCTTTCATTTTCCACCCATGCCTTGAAGGCCTAGCCAAGAAGGCCTCTCTGAAGACTTTTCTACAAGCATTAGAATGAGGAAGAAGCAACTGCACCACCCTCAAATTTCTCTCTCCACTCACTAGAGGTTTCACCTACACTGCAGTACTTTTCCCTTAGGAGCTAAATTCCAAAATATTTATAACTGACATAGAGATTCAGAAGCCTTCTATACCTAAACACCAGCAACAGTTAATACTTTGTATTAATACAAACATTAATATTTAATATACGCATACAGCTTGTGAGTGTTTTGTGGTTCTCTGGTTTTTGAAGTTGTGTATCGTTGTTGTGTGCCTTCAAGTCACTTCCAATATATGGTGACCCTAAGACGAACCTATCACAGGATTTTCTGGGGCTAAGGGTGTCTGATGCACTCAAGGTTACCCAGTGGGTTTCCATGCCCAAGCAGGAAATCAAATCCTGGTCTCCAGGGTCATAGTCCACTACTCAAACCACTATACCACGCTGACTCTGGAGGATTTGAAACCTTGCCCACTGCTGAAATAGCCCACTCTTTTCCTATTATTTCAATGGCAATTTAGTCATATAGTTAAGGGCATTCAATGGCCATTGAGTCCAACCCCTTGCTATGAAGTAATGCATCAGCCCCTACCTTTTACTTCACATTTCATGATCCACCTCCTAGCCCCACATTTCATCCTTCCTTCTGTCTCCCATTCCCCAACAGTACCTGCCTCTAAGGCCATTTCTGCACTAGACTGTTACAGTGCTATTATCTGAGGCCCTCCCTAAACTGCAAACCCCGGGATTCCATAGGATGTTGAAAGTGGAATAATAGCACTATAACAGTCAAGTGCAGAAATGGCCTAACTTTTCTTACTTCACTTTCCACTCCTAGCCCCACTTTTCATCCTTCCTTCTCATCTTCTATCCTCCAACAGCACCAGCCCTACCTTCTCTTACTTAACATCCCATGATCTACCACCACTTTCCATCCTTCCTCCATCTCCTGTCCTCCAACAGCACCTGCCTCTACCTCCTCTTACTTCACATCTCAGGATCCAGTGTGAAGTAAGAGAAGGTAGAGGCTGTTGCTGTTGGTAGTGGGAGAGAGGAGATGGATCACAGGATTGCAATAAGGGAAGGTAGGGAGAGGTACTGTTCGAATGATGGGACATGGGGGAGGACAGGTGGGAGGAGAAGGGGGCAAGGAGCTGGACTGGCCACAGCCATAGTCAGTGGCTACTTAGATCTAGGAGGCAGATGGGCTCTGAAAATCTTATTCAAGATTTTCCCACTTTTGCGAGGGTCTTGTGTCCCTAACTCTCACAAAAGAGGAGGGCCAACTGTATACATCTCTAACAGGCTTCTGTGAACACACAAGCATTCAAAGGTTAATCTTCCTGACTATTGTTAATATCTTAACAGCATCTGTTTCTATATAAGCATATATATATTTTAGGTTGGCCAAAATGTCTGTCTTCCCAGTACCAGCATATCAGCATGTTTGGCAGCATGCTGGAGCTGTTATCAGCATATTAGTTTATCTGGCACAGCACAACTTGAAGGTGACATGGTTGCCTTCTCTTATTACAGTGCAGATTGCCAAAGCAGTCTGATTTAGGCTTTATCTTGATCTGTTTCATTTTCTCCTGAGTCCACATAGCTAATTAGTTGTCTAATCTAAACAAAGGTCTCACTACCTCTTATCCAATCAAAGCAAGGATCTTTATCTACAACCCCACCTGAAATACAGTAGGAATTATTACCATCCCATCTGTCGCAACCAGTGTATCTATGAGCGTGTATCTTTGGTCAAATCTATGTAAGTATAATACTGTGCCAAAAAGTTGGCAACTCAATAATTTGGCCTGCAACAGAAGGTTACAATGTAGTAAACTCCTAGGATTGTAGTACCTGACAACATCCTTTTCCCTCTTATTCTACCCAATCACCTTCTGAAAAGATGCCAATCATGGTTCTGAGATCATGGATGTGCCTAGTTATTTCATTTTTGGTATTCACTGAAGTACACACCAGGCATTTTATAATTAACAAAACTCTAGGTGGAATTAATCCATCTTTTTGTTATTAGTGTAAGTGTTGTTTATGACTATTTTCATTTACTGTGCAGCATAGCAAAGGCTTTGATGTGGAGTGGTTTAATAAGTTCTATAAATAAAATAGCTTCTCTTGATTAATCTTCACATATGCTGTAATGCACTGACTCAGTATGCTTGCTGGATGGTCTCTAATTAAAATATTGCCCCAGCTATGAGCTTACCAGATGGGCACAGCTTGCTGTTATTCTTTGCAATATGGAAATGATAATATTGACTTAATTTTTGAGGCTACTGTAAGGAATACTGAAATATTCTAACATCTGTTATTAGGATAGGTAAATGGGCATTACGTATAAATGAATAAGGCAAATTCAGGATGTAAAATGAAAGTATACATTTGTCACATATTTTGGATTTTTCTCTTTTCCCATTCCCAACCTGAAGAAGACTCTTAGTGGACTTGAAAGCTTGCCTCTTTAAACAGTATTTTAGTAGTCTATTAAAGATGTTATCCAAATATGCTTTAGGATTTTGTAAGAAATAAACTGTTGCCAATTTTATAAAAAGCCATTGCCAACCAGTAGCAATAGGCTGATTCTTTTATATAGGCATGCCTCAATTGACAAAGCCTCTGACAAAGAAACTCTTGTTCAAAGCCTTTTCATGCCTGTCTAGCCCTCCTTTTTTCCCTTGCCCTCTGTCTATCTGAAAGTATTTTTTTTACATGCTTCAGCAGTCAGATGAGGGCTGGAGAAACAGACACCGAGTGATGGGTTATAGCAATGTATTTGCAATAAACAAAACAATACAGCTTGAGCTGGGGGGAAATGGCACCAGTCCATCCTACTGTAACTGTGTGAGTGTGCATACAGCAGGCAAGGTAAACAGTAACCACCTTCTGAATTCCTAACTGAAGATTCATGAACAGCAAATCAGAGAGAAAAGGGGAAAGCAGATAAGCCTGCCTCACTAGCTATTGCTAGCATATTAAAAATGCATAGATCTAGTAGTCTGGCCAGCAAAATGAAATTGCAAGCAAAATAGATGCTGGTAAATTAAAAATCATCACTAGATGCATTTTGGAAGAAGCTTTCCATTGCTCTCTAGAAGGTTCTTTCTTTTTAACTTATACAAGGCTTACCTGACACGGTTGCTTCTTATCATATGTGCATCTTGTTCGTTTTGAAGAAAAAATCTGTTGAAATCTGTTGAGCCACTCCTCTTTTTTGTGGTGTGGAAACCAATCCCTATTCTTGCCATGTTATTTCTGCCTCTGGTACCAGTTTTGTGTTAAAGAAGTAATGTAGAAGTAACTTCTACTTTGCTAACTGAGGTATAATTGTACTGTCACCCAGAACAATTTTTAATATGTTAAATAAATTCAAAACATCTCACAGTTAGGATCATCAAAGCTGACAGATTTGAACTGAACTACCTGAATATCAACTACTGTTCAAAATATATAGGTTCCAAAACAAGTTCTTGCCACATGTTGAAATGAAATAGCACAATACACAGTACTGGTAATAAGATTTACAACACTTGAATCTTAAGACTTGTTTTACCACCAAGTAAATATTTGGCACAGTGCAAGAATGTTGTGTCAGGACAAGCCTACAAAATCTGCCACTATCTCAGCTTTGCCAGCTGACAGGCAAGTTATAGTCAGAAATTGTTGGTTTAAATAGGAGCCTCAAGAGCCAGTCCTGTGATCAAAACATTGATATCTACTACCTTAAGAACACACTAACATTCAGGAAGAACACAGCAAGTACATTTCAAACATTCTTGTATCCCGATCCACCATCATAAGATAAGAGGCCATAAAGAAAACAGAGGGCTCCATAGAAGCAAGGCAAAAGGAAGGAGAGGCAGATAAAGAATAACAGGCATGTTTTCAAATGTTGGTTAAAACAGTTGTGACAAAAGAAGGTGTAGAGAGCTCAGGAGAAAATGTTCTAGAGAACAGGGGCAACGAGAAAGGATGAAAGCATGAAACAGACTACGTGGTAAGGTAAGATTAAGCCAAGAGGAAGGGATCCTGGTGAAATGCAATGAAGTAGGGGGAGATGGCATGACCAAGTCATAGAGTGACAAAACAGAAAAGCAAAAAGGTTGTAAACAGTGGCAACCAATAAGGAAACAGAATCCTGCAAAGGAGCAATAAGAAGCAATACAGAAGAAAAAAAAATGACTAGTAAAAAAGTTAACAGTGCAGAAGAGAGGGTGACAGTATAAGATTAACCACCTAGAAATAAGAAAGCTCCTGTGTCAGAAAAGAATATGAATAAGCTATCAAGTATAAAGTTTCAAGAAAGGTAATGGCTAGAAATCCAGGGGGTGGGGTGGGGAATTCCTGAATAAGTTATTGGGGACTAATTTAATAACTGTTACCCTTATTTTGATCATGTAGCAAATGCTTTTTTAAATCATACAACAAAAGTAATTAGCAAAAGTTACCACTTTCCATGTTATGATTCCTCGAAAACAGAAGGACTTAACTGACCATGACACAAACATCTGACCCAGCCAATTTAAGCAACAGTACAACACTGTCTTATAATTTATTCAAGACAACTCACAGAGTAAATGGCACATATTCTAAAGTATGCAGGTATTTACATATACTCTTATGAACTTGTGCAGGCATTAATATTTTCACTCTCTACCATAGCTAGGAAAATGGGCTATGAAATAATGTGTTCTTTTTCCCAGCCACCTCACACATGTGAATTCCTCCTTCTGAATTTAACATTGTCCATAACTATAGGTTTGCACTGAACCAAAAGCTTATAAACAAAGGCTATGTAACTCCTACAAAACACGAGTTCTAAATAGTTTATAAGCTCAGACTGGTTAATGCTGACCACTTTTAACACCTACATTGCTTAATTGTATTTATTAAGATGGTGTTTAAGTGTTTTAATGACTGTTTTAAATTACTGTATAATTTTATATTCATAATTTATAGTTTTTTATTAAATTATTTTACATGTTGTGACCTGCCTGTCCCAGCTTTGGGAGAAAGGTGAGACGAAATGAAATGAAACAAAATGCACAAGAGAATGGATAGCTGAAAGGGTCACAATCCCACAACCTGTTTCCAATGGATGAAAAATAACTACATCTACACTACCCCTTATTTTCTTTCTGATTGAAGTCAAATAGATTTAACTGCTCTTTACTATAGCTGAATTGTGTACATTTCTGCTAAAAGGCACAGCATTCTACACAGTTGAACTTACCTTTGCTGTAATAGCTGGTTCTCTTTCTCTTTAAGTGCTTTTTTAAGTTCTGTTGTTCTTGATGGTCTGTGCAGATATTTTCTTTTCCCTGTACATTCATAGGTCCAGTGTCCAAATTCTAAACACTTCTGACATCTTACATGTTGCTTGTTTGCCTCCCTATGGAAATACACAGAAATATTTCAGACTAGACATTTAAATTAAAAGTGAGATATTAACTACAGCTGACACTAATATACTAGAAGCAAGATGGCAGTCTCAGCATACTAATTATGCTATGGGTCCATTTGCACACATCCAGGTTATGATTGTTCAAATCTGCAACATTTAACTATCTTCCCACATGTCATCAACTCTCTGTATAGGTCTAAGAGTATCCACAAGCAGTCAAGCACTACATTGCAATTGATATGTCAATATAATAGCTAGTGTTGTTGTATGCCTTTAACTTGTGTCAAACTTATGGTGACCCTAACACAAACTTATCATGGGGCTTTCTCAACAAGACTTGGGCAAATAGGATTTGCCATTGCCTTCCTCTGGCACTGATTTGCCCAAGGTCACCCAGTGGATTTCCATGGCTGAGCAGGTATTCAAATCATGGCCTCCCAGGATCCTAGTCCAATGCTCAAAGCACTACATCACACTGATTCTCAAGATATTAGGAACATTTTTAATTCTACTCTCTATTCTAAATTCTATGCTATACTACAGATTTTGGAAGCCTTTCAGCAAGATATCCTCTACCCACAACATGTACTGCTATCAATGACCCTTTTATTCCATTCAAAGAAAGAAGTCAGGTGGAGGCTGCTACCAATTCTGTTAGTATTTGATAATGATCATATACTGCCTCATACTTTGCTCACCTGTCCACCTACTCAAGAATTAGCGATTAGTATTAGATACTTGTTCCCTCTTGGAAATGGTGAAGGCTGTGCTGTAAAGGATTCAGAGAAGGGGGGACAGCTGCAACACCTATTCCTGAAACAGCTTAGAACATTTTACTGGCGAAGGAAGCAGCTCAACAAGTGGAGAGAAGAGCAAAGGAAGCAGCTGATGATGGATGACTGAAGGAAACGAGATGTGACAAAGAACAAGGGGAAACAACAGTTGAGGAACTGAGAATCAAAGACGAAAACAATGAGACAAACCAACTTTCTCATGGAAGAAGGGGAATTTTCACCAATTCCTCCAGCAGACTCCCAGTTGTCATCTGTTTTGCTAGGTCTCAAACTTTCCAGAAAAAAAATTCTGAAGGTGAAAGGAAGAAATCAGCAAAAATCAACTCCCCTCCCTTTTCACCAGGAGAAACATCTCATAAACTGTGGCTCTGAGGGTGATTTTTGACAACTCTGAAGTATAGTGCTCTGCCCCCATTGTAGGTTTAGAAGCAGGGCTGAGCCTGATTCTGATTTCCAATCCAAAATACCACATATACAACACCCCTCAGCTTTAAGAAGAACCTACTTAAATCGTTCCATCAATCCTCCCTCTAGCTTGAATTTAGTCTTCAAATGGCTCCAGACACATTGTGTCCCACTGACTTACAACTATGCTGTGTTCTTTAAATACTCAAACATTTTTTAAAAGACACATTTTTCACATATAAAAATGGGACTCAAGTTGGAAAGAATTAGAACTCTGTTTTTTCCTGTCCATTGCTGTTTCTGGATTAACATACGCTGACCCAAATACCTCTACTAAAATCACAAACTTTCCTACGGGCAAATCTCCTCCAGACAATGGAACAAGTTAGTCTATTTCTCACTTCCATGGACAATCCACAAGTTAGAGGAACTCACATATGACTGGTGAACTGCTTAGTTTTTTATTTTAATTTGCAACATTGCATAGCTCTAAAGAAGGTTACAGATGCCACCATCTCATGTTTCAGGAGTCCTATCTCACTTTCAAACTGACAGACACTTAATGTGAAGTGATTATTAAAAAGTAACAGCTGGAGATCTGCAGTAAAATGTTTCCATGCTCTAAGCTGCAAGGCTATCAGATGTTTGGCATCAGTGAGGGAGATTTCTCTGGTCTTCCTCAGAGTTGAACGGGAGAAGTCTTCTAGAATCCAGGCTAGACCCTATTGAATACTGTCAGTAAACAGTGCAAGAGCCGCATCCATGCATACTGGGTACATTTATTTTATCATTATGTATTTCTGTAATTGTCCCCTCATATTATAGACTCTCCATTGTCTGTGGTTGGCCCCATCTTTCCTCCAAAGCACTTGACATAGGTCTATGGGCATTTACTTTCAGAAAGAATGAAAACGATGACATTTAACAAGCAAACACCTGGACTTCAAGCATGTGATATATCTTCATCGTTGGATCCATTAGGCTGACAGCGATAAAAGAAGATAACCTGCTGACCTTAATCAATCACTGGGATCTTTCACCTTTCCAAGCTAATGAAGCATCTTTCAGCCTTGTGTACTTAGGACTGTCCAGTTATAAATGTTTATTTTAATGAAAGACACTTAATTTTAAAATACAGGATGGGGGCGGGGAAACGACCACACACTCTCAACCAGTTGGCTCTTTAGGAACATAAGAAGCTGCCTTATAGAGTCAGATCATCAGTTCATCTTGAATGCTATTGACCGTTATGACTAGCAGCAGCTCTTTGCAGTACTGGGAAAGACTCTTTCTTAGCCTTACCTGAAAATGCCAAGGACTGAACTCGTGACCCTTCATGCACAAAGCATAAACTGTACTAGTGAACTATGGCCCTTTCTACTGCATTAACATCAATGCAGCCTGTCAGAATTTTGAGATGGCATATAAGTACTTTCTTGAAAATAAACTAAGATCTATACAAGACAACACTGCAGGGAAGAGATCAAGTGTGCTTACAGAATGAAAGTGTCTAGATATCTTGGGCTGTAAGTCCTGGAAGCTCTTGCTAGCCTAACCAATAATGCAAGGAGGTGCTATCTGACAACATGCAGAGTGCCATATGATGAAATTACTGAAATTACACACCATTGCTAGATTCCTGCTCTCGTTTCCCTGTACAATCTCTTCCTGCACCTCTACCTGTCACCTTACTGGCAGGAGTGACACCAAATATAGATGTGAGGTAGATGCTGATGATAGAATTGGAAAGTACCCCAAATAAAATTCATCCAATCCTCTGCCAGTGTAGGAATACACAAGCAGCATATGGCCATGCAGTGAAAATTTAAACACCTGTTTGAGAACCTCAAAAAATGGGAGAGTTCACCACCATTTACTGCTGTATAGAATCTAGTCAAAGGGGCTCTGCTGTTTTGGAAAAACATTGTGGGAGAGGGGGGGAAGGTCAGAGTTCCCAAATGTTAGGGAATTGACAGTGGTACCCCAAGAGTATTGAAGGAGCACAACTGACCGTTTTAATGGCAAAATTTTAAAAATCACCCTTTATTTTATGAGGGGACCTAGGAATAATTGAGAGGCCTTAAAAATGGCCATGAAGACTGCAAGAAGATCATGAGCACACTTTTCCCACTCCTGACCTAAGGAAGGAAGGTAATCTCTTCTTCTGACACTAGAACTGCATTTAGCACTTCTTTTGCAATTGTACTTTCTTGCTGTTTTTTTTTTTTTTTTAATTACACTGGGCACTGTCTCTGTCTTTCTTTTTCCTTAAACAAGTGATCTTGGAATCTTCTGGCTACTCCTTCTTCCTTCTGTTCAAAATACTGCAAAATTTTGCAGTTTTCCACTCTTAAACAGTTTTACAGTTTGATCTCATTTCCTTCCACTTCAAAGGCACTGATTCATTTTTTTAGCATCACTACTGACATCTTATTGCTGGTCTGCTTCTCCTGCAGCATCACTTTGTTTCCTCCAGAATTCATTCTTGCTTCAAGTTTAATTCTCTCTGCCTCTTGTGTTACCTATTCTTCCCCTTATTTACACCCTCCCCCCTTGACTGGCTTCTATAGACTTCTCAAACAGTTGGTTAATCCTTTGTTGATTGTTTGCTCCATGATTTTTCCCCACTTCATTTTGTCCTCACTGCTTTTTTGATTGGTTGCGACACTGAACTCATTTCAAACATTTAAATTCAAAGATTTAAAATGGAGTCAGACTAGGCCTCAATTCCATCCTAAACAAATAGACTCTCACCTGCAGACTTCTTCATAAGATTTTGAGGCCTAGTTATTTTTTATTCCTCCTCCAATCAGAAGAAGTTAACAAGATGAAGTTCTCAGGCTTCAGCAAAGACATCCCGGAGGTTGACCAAATTTCCATGTGTTTCATAAAATCAAGGAATTATAATCATACAACAGACAAGAGGTCAGAAATGGTCATGGCTAGCCATCATAGTACTCAGCAACACAGATCTCACCTGATTTCAGAAGCTAAGCAGGGACAAGCCCGCTTAATATTTGGATGGGAGACCATCAGGTAATACCAGGTAGGCCTAGCTAGGAAACAGTCCTGCAGAAAACCCTGGAGTGCTGCTTCTTGTCAGAATTGATGATACTGGAGTAGATGGACCAGTGATCTGACCCCATATAAGAAAGATTTCTATATTCATTTTGTGTAATACATTTTTTGTTCACAAAAAGCAGTTGAAGTTTGAATCCACAGAGCTGCAAACACTGATAAGTTGGTATACATTCTTCCCACAGATACACATGTGAGGAAACAACTTTGTTGTTGTTGTGTGCCCTCAGGTCATTTCCAACTTATGGCAATCCTAACACAAGCCTACTATGGGGTTTTCTGGGGCTGACAGTGTGTGATGCGCCCAAAGTTTCCATGGCCAAGTGGGGAACTGAACTCTGGTCTCCAAGGTCGCAGTCCAGTGCTCAAACCACCATACCTCGCTGGCTCTCAGCTAACTCTGTACACAAAATTATCCTTTGGAGGGATACACAAATACATGCAGGTTTTTCTCCAGTTATTTTCTGGAGCATCTGGAAGTGATTAGTGAAATATGTCAAACACATTAGAAAACACACATACGCTACTTGGCAGATTTATTCAGAGTCTGATGCTTTGGGTATAGACCAGGCCACAGGATAATTTTAAAGAAAAAGGCACTAAATCAGATCACCAAAAACTAGGAGAAGAGAACCTTCACTACTTTGAGACTGATCACATTAACAGAAGTTATACTATCATGTTTGAAAGACAAGTTTTACAGTGCTCTGTAGAATGGTGTTAACAGCAATAACGTCTGAAAAGTATAATCATTATTGGTATGATTGCTTCTTAAACATTCAACAATAAAAGCCAGATTCTAGTACTGTATTTGAATTTTTAAGGATCATCTTACTTCTGCGTTCTATACATCCCACCATGGGAGACAATATCAGTATCTGAAAGTTTATTGAAATTCAGTTTCATAACATGATTAAAATTAGTACCGTAACAACTTCTGGGTTGAAGTTATAGTTGCACTTAATGGATATTTTGCTACTTACACTGAACAGTTCACTACATTTATCCTAAAAGGTTCTTATCCATAGTCCTCATTTACCTGGTTTGCATTTAGGCAAGTGAAAGATCCACAGACCAGCTGAACAAAAGTACCCGGATTTCATCAGTCTTTCATCATAATCCAACACCACTGAAATTCTATGGACATTTTACCAGGGAATTCATAGACTGCAAAATTGTAACCTTTGTCTCCCTTAAAAAAAAAGGACTACATTTAAGGGCTCTTGTTTAACTTGCCTGTGAATTCATCTACTCTGTTTGTCTCAGACATAAGCAACACCCTAAAAACTTTTAGTTTAGAATTACCAAGTAAATATTAGGAAAGCCTAAATAAGAGTTATTTAATAATAAATTTAAGTAGCATTATTTAAAAATTTCTGTGTTCTGGTTTTACAAGAAAAAAACACAACCAGATCTTATTTTCAGTATCACTAATATCCTCATTAACCACCAGTACATTTATTTCCACATCTGTAACTCTGAGCAATTAATAAACATGACTATATAATTAGAGCAGCAACTGTTTAAAGGGTAGTAAGTATTTCATTACAAACAGAAAAACATCATCAAAAGCATAAGTTCAAAAGCATTCTGAAAATTAATACTGAGAACTTTTTTCTAAAAGAGAAAACTTTTCCGTCAGGCTTGGATTGTTCCTAGAAGGCACACAGTGTCCTTTGGTTAAAACCAAGTCAGAAGTCTGGGCTTCAATACAAATATCATTTATTAAGGAATAATTTCACTTTTTTTCAAAGTGATTTCAACATCACAGCAAACAGACCCCATCCTTGATGTCTCACAGATGATCTATGAAAAATAAACTAGGGAATGCACAATATTCTATTATAGTGTATTTAATGGAATATAAGACTAACTTTTCCCCAAAAAAAATACTGTTTGAAAATGGAGTACGTCTTATACACTGGTGTGTCTTATATATCAGCAAATAGTATTTGCCAGTGTATAGATGAGGTGCATCTTATACACCAGCAAATATGGGGTATGTCTTCTGCTGACACTGAATGAGACTATCTGGAACTTATGTGTGAAAATAAAGATGACATAAATCTAACAGACAAGAACACTTTAAAAATGTGATCTCTTTTACAACAAAAAAAGCTGCAAAGTTGTTAAAAAGAAGAGATGAGTGACTGAGGAGAGGAATGTTTAATAGTGCTTTAGTTTTGTTTTGGTTATGTGAACTTTTTTTTTCCTCTTGTGCTTCAACTCCTAGAGTTCACTGTATACATTTCATAATAGTTATGAACCTTTGAGATAAAGATGCCTAATTAAATAGGTATGTGTCATGCACCTCCAACTTTCCATATAGTCATCCCTCCACATTCGTTAGGGTTCGGGGCACAGGACCCCCATGAAAGTGGAAAAGCCATGAATAACTCTAGGCCCTCCCAAACCATATTTAACACACATAAAAAGTATGATCACCATATTCAACATTTGAGGTATCAAGGTTGCTTCACAAGGCAGAAGTGGGTGGCTGGTGGGGCTTACTTTCACCTCCACTGCTGCCCCCACCATTTCTAATAGGGACTTACAAGCCTCATTTGCCATTTCTCAGTCTCATGAGGCTTGCAGAACCTATTAAAAATGACACAGGGAGGCAGCAGAGGTGACAGCAAATAATCCGTGAATAATCAAATCTGCAAAAGTGAAACCTTCAAATGTGGAGGGCTGACTGTACTTAAAAGATGTCTATACTATCTTTCGATATGTAACTTTCAGAGCAACATACAGTACTTTAAGTAATTTGGAAAAACAAAACAAAAAACCGTAGACGTCTCCACATTAATGCACAGAGCATTATAACAGGATGAACTTGAACTCATAGCACAGTAAAGCAAATATAATATGCATCACTGAAACTTGGTAGGATGAGTCTCATTATTGGAATGTAGCAACAGAGGACTATACTCTATTTCAGGGAAATAGAACAAGCAGGAAAGGAGAAGGAATAGCTCTATATATCAGGGACATTTACACCCGTGAAGAGGTCCAGGTTTAGCGTCTGATTAAAAATTAAAGGGATGAGAAACAACGGTGATGTCATTGTGGCTATTTACTACAGACCTCCAAGCCGGACTGAGGACTTGGATTTCCTGGAACAGATGATGAAACACTCAGAAGAGATGTAGTAATAATGTGAGATTTCAACTATCCTGATACTTGTTGGAAGTTAAAATCTGCCAAGAGCACTAGATGCAAGAAATGCCTCACTTTTCCTTGCAGACAATTTCATTGTCCAGAAGGCAGGGGAGGCAACAAAGAAAACAGCTGTTTTTGATCTGAGCCTAACCAAAAAGGATGACCTAGTTAATGGGGCAGGATCCTGAGGTGGAAGTGACCATGACCATGTTCTCTTGGAGTTTATGATATGAAGGGAAAGGAAATCCAAGCATAGTGAGATGTGCATTGTTAACTTCAAGAAAGCTAATTTCAGTAAACTTTGTGAAACACTGTGTGGGATTGCATGGTCAAGAATACCAAAAAAGAAGATAGTTCATTTTGTATTGTAGTTTCTTAAAATGGAGATACTGAAGGCATAATTTCAAACAATTCTAATGAGGAAGAAAAATAGGAGGTGTCTAACAAACTTTGAACAGAGCTAAGATTTAAAAGGAACATGTACGGAAAGGAAAAAAGAAGAAATTACCAAAAGGAATTCAAACTAATAGCCAGCAATTGTATGGAGAAAGTCGGAAAAGCTAAAGCAGAGAACAAGCACAGCCTTGCTAGTGAGGTTAAAAACAATAAAAAGGGCAAAAGTAGCAAAAGGAAGAAGAAAATTGTAGAGCCACTGTCTGAAGAAGATGGTGAAATGCTAACAGAGGACAGAGAAAGGGCAGAATTACTCAACACATTCGTACTTTCAGTCTTCTCCTCAAATGAAAACAGTGCTAGACCTGGTGGACTTAGTGGCAGACGACGTATGGGAAATGCAGCACAGTATAGGTAAAGAGGTAGTACAGGAATACCTGCCTACTCTAAATGAATTCAAGTCTCCAAGGCCCAATGAACTACAGTGGTCCCTCCACTTTCACATGGGTTCAGGGTGCAGAATCCTCGCAATAGTGGAAAAACTATGAATAACTCCCCCCCCCGTGATTCCACTCTCATTCCCCACACCAGGGCCAAAGGCAAGGGAACAGGAGGGAGAGCTCTGGAAGAGAGAAGGAAGATATGCACAAGCCTTCCTCCCCATTCCCTTGCCTTTCAGCTCAGCACAAGTTCCCAGCAGCAGGGCCAGAGGGAAGGGAATGGGAGTAGGGAGCTCCAGAGGGAAAAGGAAGGTGTGTACTCGTGCCTCCCCCCCCCTCAAGTTCCCTTGCCTTTTGCCTCAGTGCAAATTCTCAGCAAGAGGCAAGGGAATGGGAGGGGGGAGTTCCAGAGGAGAGAAGGAAGACTTGCACAAGCTTTCCTCCATCAATTCCCTTGCATTTTGCCTCAGTGCGAGTTCTCAGCACCAGGGCCAGAGGTAAGGAGTGGGAGGGGAGAACTCTAGAGTGGAGAAAGAAGGCACACATATGCATCCCCCCCTCCAATTTCCTTCCCTTTTATCCAGCACTTGCCTTCCTTCTCTGACCCTGGCAAAATGGAAGGAAATGGAAATAGGAAAATGGATGGGGAGGCATGCGCACATCTTGCAAATAATCAAATTCATGAAGGTCAAACCTGCAAATCTGGAGGGAGGACTGTACATCCAGTGGTATTCAAAGAACTGGCAGAATGTCCTGTCTCAGTCCTGCCACAGCTGATAAATCAAACAAAATAAACTGAATATCTCCTAGTTTGTTACTTATTTCCAGGAAGTAAGCAAGGAGTCATAAATAAAGTCCAACATAAACAAAATCTAGCACGGTTTCATGGCAAGAGAGTGTCCAAGGTCAGTCCAAGCATTTGTCAAGGCATCCAGCAAGGCAGATAAGCTCTGACAACTCCTGGAGGGGAAGGACGTCAGCTAAATAAGTCCTGAGCCTAGTGCAGCTGAGACTTGATTGACTTTTGCCAGTTATAAATCCTGAGAGAGTGATGCCGGCTCTCTCTTTGCTGCCTGTGCACTGTGAAGCTGGGTCAAGGTAAGTGTTCCTCTATATCTGAAGAGGCAGGACTCTCTGCTGGAGCTAGCACCATCCCCTGTTCTGTTTCCAGCACTGTAACCTCTCTCTATACAGCAGGCTCTGGCATGCCTTCTGTTGCAGCCTCTGGTATGCTCTCTGTTTCAGACTTTGAGTCAGAGTCCTTGCTCTGAAAGGGGGCATGACACAGACGTAATCTCAGAACCACTGGCTATAATCTTTGCGAATTCTTGGACAATGAGAGAAGTCCCAGCAGATTGGAGAAGGGCAAATATTGTCCTCATCTTCAAAAGTGGGGGGGAGACCCAAATAATTACTATTCAGTCATCCTAACATCAATACCTGGAAAGATTCTAAAGCAGATCATTAAACAGGCAGTCTGTAAGCACTTAAGAAGGTATGCTGCGATCACTAAAAGTCAACATGTGTTTCTCAAAAACAAGTCACGCCACACTAATCTTATCTCTTTTTTTGATAGATTTACAAGCTTGGTAGATGAAGGGGATGCTGTGGATATAGTATATCTTGACTTCAATAAGACCTCTGATAAGGTCCTCCATGATATTCTTGCAAACAAGCTAGTAAAATCTGGATTAGACAATGCTACTGTTAGTTGGATTTGTAATTGATTGTCTGACCAAACCTAAAGGGTACTCTCTGATGGCTCCTCTTCATCCTGTAGAGAAGAGACTAGCAGATATTACAAGGTTCTGTCCCGGGCTCAGTGCTATTCATCATCTTTATCAATGACTTGTATGATGAAACAGAAGGCATTCTTATCAAATTTGCAAATGATACCAAATTTGAAGAATTAACACCCCAGATGACAGGCTCAGAATTCAAAATGACCTTAATCATTTATTAGAGAGCTGGGCCAAAACTAAAAAATGATTTTCAACAGGGAAAAACGTAAAGCCATAAACTTGGGCAGAAAAAATGAAATGCACAGATATAAGATGGGTTACACTTGGCTTTACCAGAGTACCTGTGAAAGAGATCTAGGTATCTTAGTAGACCACAAGCTGAACATGAGTCTGCAGTGTGATGTGATAGCTAAAAAGGCCAATGCAATTCTAGGCTGCATTAATAGGAGTATAGTGGTTAGGTCAAGGTAAGTAATAGTGCTACTCAACTCTGCTTTGGTCAGATTTTATCTGGAGTACTGTGTCCAGTTCTGGGCACCACAGTTCAAGAAAGATATTGACAAGCTAGAATGAGTCCAGGGGAGAGAAACCAAAAGAACAAAAGGCCTAGAAACCATGCTCTATAAGGAGCAGCTTACAGAACTGGGTACATTTAGCCTAGAGAGTAGAAGACTAAGAGGTGATGATAGTTATGTTTAAACATTTGAAGGGATGTCATAAAGAAGAGTTTATACTGTACACATTCTGTAGCAGTGACCATTGTGAAAGGGTTAATGTCCCTCATAGGAGGTCCACTGAAGGCCTGAAGAAATGTAATGAGTTTGAGACTCAAGCAATCCCACAGGCAGTTTCCAAAAGGTTCTAGCACTCCCTGCTGAATATCAGATGTAGGAGTAACTTTAAATGCCAATCAAATAAATGTTTACCACTCGTCAGACACATGGTGGAGGGTGAAAGGGGATGGGCAGAACTGGGAGAGAGGACGCAAGTTGAGCAGCTAAAGTGACAGCTGAGTGGTCATGTGACAAAGACTGGCTAGATGGACCTGCACGTGGCTGTTCGATCCTCTCCACCTGCAAACTGGCAGCAGAAAGGAGGAGAAAAATTTTCCCTCTCCCTCCTTTGCCTCTGAGGCTAGAGAGGACTGAACAGCAACACATAGGCCCACCCTGCCTTTGCCTTGGCTCCAGTCACGTGGTGTTCTGCTGTGGGGAGGAGGTGAGCTGAGCAACAGCAGAGTTATCCCTGTGACAAACACCATCAACTTTTGCTACACTGTCAAGTCCATCAGCTATCACGAGGTAGTTTTGTCTCATTTTTTTTGTAATTGAGAAACAAGATAAGATTATTCCCCACGGAGCAGCAACTTCACCTCAGTGATCATTTGACAATCTTTTTCCTGGTTAGTAAAATTAGCATGTCTGTCAGATATCTTTACCGATTTAAATATGCTCTACTTAAATCTTCAAGGAAAAAAGTTAAGTTTTTCAAGCTGAAGACAAGATTGAAGCAATTATGAAAAAGCTGGAACTGTGGCATCATTGCCTATCAAATCAAAACTATGAGACATTTCCAAACCTCACAGTTTTTTTTATTCCACTGACACATGGCTTACTGAATGGCATTTGAAAGATTTGCAGCATAATGTTTGTAAATATTTTCCTGTTCCTGACACAAGAAAAACTGGATTAGAGATCCATTTACATTTAATGTTCATGAACTAGAGGGGCTCAAAGCTTCAGAAGAAGACAAGCTCATAGAAATATCCATGGATGGTGCTCTGAAACTGCAGTCCAAGGAACAAAACTTTCCACATTTCTGGTCTCACAAATGGATTTTCTGGAACTATCAAAGAGGGCTATGTACATATTGATGCCTTTCACAACAACATACTTGTGAGAAAAATCATTCTCTGCAATCATTTATCTTAAAAATAAGTACAGAATCCATTTAAAAACACGGCCAGAAATCAGAATACAAGTTTCAACTATTAAGTCTGATATAATAAGGCTTGTAAGTGAAATACAGCAACAGTCTTCTCATTAATTAATTAAAATTAACAAGTAATATTAGGTCATGGTTCAGCATTCAGGTAGATGAAGAAGATGAAAATGAAGATGATGATGATGATGATGACAGTGATAGTGGTGGTGGTGTACTGAATCAATTCAATAAAAATATTATAATAGGAATGCATATGTTCACTTATTTCTCCCTTCTCTGTGAATTTGAAGACCCCTGATAAGCAACTTCAAATAAATATTTGATGCACTTTGGGTTTTAAATTTTAAGTCTTGAGGATCTGTGGCAACAAAAGATATTTAAAAGTTAAAGATATTTAAAGGCTCCTGATAAAGGAAAGGTTAAGAATCGCTGTGCTAGAACTTTGTCTCTCTTGACTTCTAATCTTTAGCACATGAGAGATGATCAGTTTGATCTGTCTACCTAGACATCGATGCCTCATTACAAGACATCAACAGAACATGAACTCAAGTAAACAGTAGCTGTACAATACTAGATGCTTCTCAATGATCTAATTATCTATTGCAGTGATTTCCAACCTGGGGTATGCATACCCCTGGACTATGAACAAGGACATTTAGGGGTATGGGGAAAAAAAACCTGAATAAAGGCAGAGAAACTATAAAGTATACTCCATTCTCAGAGGGCATTACTTGATGAGGTTCTTGATTGCCCATGGCGTTGGCAGTCTTTTCCAGAATCTTAAGAGATGGGGGCATGGAGGATCACAGAGATAAAGACAAGAGTGACACACAAGCCAAACTTCCAGCTGCCATTTGCCCACAAACTTAAGGGGGGGGAAAGGAGTCTTTCTCACATTCATATGACCACATAGCCTTCTACTCAAGTTGTCATGACTCTAGCCCCAACCATTCTAGGTAGCTTCTCAAGCCTTGCTCCGATATGCTCTTCTCTCCCTCTCCCCTGTGTCCCTCTCCACAGTGAAGATGGCCAGTTCTGTCTTGATTCCATCTGAGGGAGAGATGTGCAGCATCAGTTGCTCCTCCCCACGCCTTCAGTTGGGAAGAAACAGGATCCTGAGACTGTGGAGAGCATCTGAGTAGATAATGGGGCACAATGGGATAGAGAAGCCCAGGCAGTGTGACTGGTCTGACATCCTGCCTTTCCTTCCATGGGTGTGGGGATGTCTCCTCAGAGCTTACAGAAGCTTTATGATGGGGCTTTTTTCCCTTCAAAGAAAGGACATAGTGACAGGGGGTACAGTTTATGGAAATGGGCTGGCTGCCAAATGGTATGCAAGTGAAAAGAAGTTGTGAGGCACTGATCTATAGCCACTGAAATCTGACTTCTAGGGGTGGAACCAAGATGTCGGTTCAGCTGATAGCCTGAACTGCTGGCTCAGGACTACCTGCTGCAAATTCACAGGGAAAACATCTCCCGGGGACCTTTGTGGTCCCCCAGATAAGTCCCCCTTAGATGGTAGGGGGAGCAGAGCAGCTCACAAGACCTGGAACATCCCGGCGCTGGCGGAGAAGGAGTGGAGGGCCGGCGCCGAAAGGACAGAGGATGGAGCCGAAATACAGCAGATTTGCAGCCAGTTAAATAACTGATGAGCGCCAGCAAAAACTTTTATTAAAAGAAGAGGATACAACTTAAGCCAGTTGAAACAACGAGCAACAATGTCAAACTGATCTGAAACCTGATTGCATTGCTGGAGTAGCCTGTCGTGGCGGAGACTCGTGGCTTTGAACAAAAGGAAAGGAGATGGATGGACTTGGTGAGTGGAGAATTAACTTTTTCTTCCCCCGGAAGTGCTTGGGTGAGCTTCCCCCCGTCGTTTCAGAGTGAGAGGTCTAAAGGAACTTTTAAGCAGCACTTTTGAACTGAACTGTTTCTTTATAAGACTTTAGGCTCTCGGACTCATTTATTCTTTTGAAACTGGTATTTTTATTGAAGGAGAAAGGGGGAAGTGGAAAGGGATTAAAGGTAGAGATTTAAAAAAACTGGAAGGGGGAAAAAGATGGTGAGGAGTGAGACTGTTCTGGGAGAATAGAAAGACCATGTACTGTGCTTGACCTTGAAAAGTATCTTTTCTTATCTGAAATAAAACTGGAATATTCTGAAGGGTCCATAGAGGATTAGCCTCAACAAGAGAGGCAAAGAGGCAAGAGAAAATTTGGGGAACATTTTAAAATAGGTTTGAAACAGAGGTATAGGAGCAAAGGAACTTGAAAGGGGTCGGAAATGAAGAATGAACTGAAATGAACTGATTTGAAAACAGAAATAAGGACAAATGAACTGTAAATAGAATAATGAACTTTTAAGGGAATATGGGACATAGATTATTTTTTCTCTTTTACCTTATGTACTAATAAATTTTTGATGGTTCAGTATTGGAGGAGATAAAGGGAAGATTTAAAACTTTGGACAAATTGAGAAACTAAGTGTTAAGATTGCTCCTTTTTGACCCCTGGAAATGGATTAGCCTCTAGAAGAGAGGTGAAGATACTAAAGGGTGGACACAGAAAGAAAGAGATGTGAACTCTGGAAAATATTGATGAAATATAAAATTTATAATGAATCAATGCTTGAATATATCTTTAAAAATTTTTAAAATAGTAAACTTAATTTTGAATTTGTTTTTATTGCAGTAAAAGACAGATAGAAATAGTTTGAGAAAAGTTTAAAAATTTGAAGTAGTTGATTGATATACTGTAGATTTTATACTGGAAAGCATATTTTTGCAAATAAGAGTTCTGGATGCTATTTTGATAAAAGATTTGATAAGGATTATGTAGAAAAAGAACAGTGAGATAAGATATGGCTACAGGTTAAAAAAAGACAACACAGACACAAATACAACCACAAGTTTTGGAAAGAAGAGGATCTACAGGCTCCAAAATGATGGAGATGAACAGATTACTTGAAGAATTTCAAAAAATGAGAAATGACATAATGGAAGAATTAAAGGCAACAAGGACAGAGATAAGAACGACGAAGACAGAAATAAAGCAAGATCTGAAAAAAGAAGCAGAAAGCCTGAATCAGAGCCTGCAAAAGCTTACAATAGACTTATCAAAAATGGATCAAAAAGTGGAAGACATTAGAGAAAAAAGTCAGAAATTGGAAAACCAGGTAGAACAAAGTAAGAAAGAATAGCAAAAAGATAAAGAAACTATAATGTGGTTGAAAATACGTCAACGAAGCAGATCCTTGAAACTGAGGGGACTCCCTGAACAGAAAGAGGAAAATTTAAATCAAAGAGTAACAGATATTTTAGCACCACATATAGGCCAAAGAAGAGCAAGGTTTGAGCATGAGATAGACAAGGCCTTTAGAACTGAATCGACAGTGGCGAAACAAAGAGATTTACCCCAGAATATAATGGTATATTTTACCAGGGAAAGACACAGGACTTGATTATGGAACAAAATTATAAAGAAAAATTAATTGTGAATGAGAATGAAATAAAAAATTTTAAGGATATACCGCCGAGTGTCATGAGAAGCAGAAGAGAGTATGCATTCTTGGCAAAAAATCTTCAATCACATAAAACAAGACACAGATGGGAGATACCAGAAGGTCTATCCTTTGTCTTTGAGGGTAGAAGAAGGAAGATAAGTTCTGTAAAGCAAGCAATAGAATTTCAGGAAAAATATTTGAAAACAAGATCAAAAGGAGCAAGGACTGAAGACAAGAAACCAGACCAAAAAGAGGAACCTACACAGAGGGGAACGGGAACAGCAGAAGATATTAGCCCAATGTCTGAAGAAGAGTCTGAACTGGCAGAACCAGAAGAGAAAAAGAAAAAAGGGAAGTAAAGACAGTGAAAAATAAACATGAAGATAATATCATGGAATGTACGAGGAATTAACTCCCAAGCAAAAAAGATGACAGATTTTTCATCATCTGGAAAGATTAAGACCCCAAGTCACAATTTTATTAGAGACTCATATAAAGAAAAACCAGAAAAATATCTATAAAATCCCAAATTAGGTCAATGTTTTACCTCCTTATATGAGAAGAAAAAAAGGGGGGTGGTAATCTATATCGACAAGGATATTCCAGCGAAACAAACAGTAGAAGATGAAGAGGGAAGAATATTGGGAGGTGAAATCTTGAAAAATGGGGAAAAGAAATCTGACTTCTAACACAAATCTAGGACCAAACACCTGTGCCAGGAGAAGTGTGAAGGAGCGCAACTTGGGCATCTCTGGAGCTTTTGACACCATTGAGCCCAATATTTTGCTTGATCATCTTGCCAGGTTGATGCTATCCAGTGCAATACTATCTGGTCCTATCTGGGAAGTCAGTTCCAGAAAGCAGTGCTGGAAGACCATATGCTATCTTACTGGTGCTAGGAGATTCCATGGGGCTCTCTTTCAGTGCAGTTTAACGTATATTTAGCTATATATCCTAACCTTCTAGCAAAAGAATAGTATTTAAGGCAGCTCACAGTAATAAAATCAGATAAAAACAACTGAAACACAAGACAAATTAAAAACACAATTAAAAGCACATGAAGTAGTTCACATAATCACTGAGTGAAGTCATCCAGAGATCTAGAGAGAGCTATCAACACACTAACAACTAGGTCCATTTTTTTTCTTTCAGACTCAAGTGAGGCAGTGCACGTGCTAAATTACTGTTTGAAGCTGGCAGTGAATGGCTGAAGGTCAACAAGCAGAAACTCCATCCAGGAAAAAAGGGGAAAAAAGCACTACATACATGTTGTTTACCTCACCTGGACCAGGCTGTTTAAGTTGTTCTGGATGAAACTATACTTCTATACTTCTCCTGAAGCTATACTTCTCCTGAAAGAGCCACTTTGAACCTCAGATATACAGCTGGGTGTATGCACGAAACTAGATCTAATCTTTATCTGTGACTCAAGTACCAGTAACTTCAACTCCATCTGTACCACAGTAGGTTGACCACTGTTATTCAGTAACAACAAGATTAAAATCCCTCAGGGACTACTTGCTCTTAGTCCAAAATTACAACTGCCACTCAAATGAAACAATTTTCTTCACTAGCAAGACAGCTTTGCTGGCTTCCAGTCTGTTTCTAAGCACAACTGAAAGGGTTGTTTTAATCTTGAAAGGTCTGTATACAGTTAATGATTCTCTTATTCAAAACCCTGCCTGCTCTAACTTTAACATGTCCAACTATTAACAAAACTGCATGAAGCCTTCTCTGTGTACTCCCATGAGCAAAAATTGGTTGGCACTTCTGTCTGGGATACCTGCTCATAGAATATTTGCTACAAGTCCAATCTGAACAAATCTAACCATAAACCAAAATTTAATAGAGTTTAAGCAATGGGGGATCTTTCTGTATACCAAGATGTCAGAAAGTTTACTCCTCTGATTCAGATTTTTTCACTGACAGATTTGGTTTTCTCCTCGTTATTGTTGGTTTTGGACTCTTGTACAGCTTAAACATCCTGAAGGCCGCAGATCCCATCTGATCTTAGAAGCTAAGCAGGATCAGCCCTGATTAGTACTTGGATGGGGGCTCACCAATGAATGCCAGGTGCTGTAGGCCAAATTTCAGTGGATGGCAGTGGCAAACCATCTCTGAATATTTCTTGACTAGGAAAACTCTATAAAATTCATGCCATTGCCATAAGTTGATAGACATATATATAGATATAGAGAGATAGGTAGAATCAGAGAGTTGGAAGAGACCCCAGGGACCATCCAGTCCAACTGCCTGCTATGCAGGAACATACATCAAAGCATTCCCGACAGATGGCCATCCAGCCTCTGCTTAAAAACCTCCAAAGAAGGAGACTCCACTCCACTACACTACACTCCAAGGCAGCATATTCCACTGCCAGACAGCTCTGACTGTCAGGAAGTTCTTCCTGAGGTTCAGGTGGAATCTCCTTTCCTGCAATTTGAATCCATTGCTCCTTGTCCTAGTCTCTGGAGCAGCGGAAAATAAGCCCACTTATTTTCAACATTACATCCCTTCAAATATTTAAACATGGGTATCATGCCCCCTCTTAATCTTCTCTTCTGCAGATTAAAAATACCCATCTCCCTTAGACGCTCCTCACTGGGTATGGCTTCCAGACCCTTCACCATTTTGGTCACCCTCCTCTGGACATGCTTTAGCTTGCTGATATCCTTCTTGAATTGAGGTGCCCAGAACTGGACACAGTATTCCAGATGAGGTCTAACCAAAGCAGAATAGAGTAGTACCATTACCTCCCTTGATCTAGACACCATACTCCTATTGATGCAACCAAGAATTGCATTGGCTTTCTTGACCGCCGCATCACACGGCTGACTCATGTTCAGCTTGTGGTCTACCAAGACTCCGAGATCCCTTTCACATATACTGCTATCCAGCCACACGTCCCCCATCCTATATTTGTCCATTCCATTTTTTCTGCCTAAGTGTAGGACTTTACATTTCACTCTGTTGAAATTCATTTTGTTAGCTTTCACCCAGCTCTCCCATCTGTCAAGGTTATTTTGAAATTTGATCCTGTCCTCTAGAGTATTAGCAACCCCTTCTAATTTGGTGTCATCTGCAAATTTGATCAGCATGCCCTCTATTCAGTCATCCAAATCATTGATGAAAATGTTGAGTAGCACTGAGCCCATGACAGAACTGTGGCACCTCACTTGTCACTTCTCTCCAGGAAGAAAAGCAGCCATTGGAGAGCACCCTTTGGGTTCGGTTGGTCAACCAATTACAAATCCACCGAACAGTAGCACTGTCCAGCCCGCATTTTACTAGCTTCTTTGCAAGAATGTCCTGGGGAACTTTGTCAAAGGCCTTACCCAAATCAAGATATGCTACGTCCCTTCATCTATCAAGTCTGTAACTCTATTGTAAAAACAGATAAGATTAATCTGGTATGACTTATTTTTGAAAAGTCCATTTTGACTCTTAGTGGTTATGGCATTGCTTTCTAAGTAATTACAAATTGACTGTTTAACGGTCTGCTCTAGGATCTTTCCTGGTATTGATGTCAGGCTGACTAGGCAATAATTATTTGTGTCCTCTTTTTTCCCCTTTTTTGAAGATGCCCTCTTCTGGTCTGCTGGGACTTCTCTTGTTCTCCAAGAGTTCTCAAAGATTATTGTGAGTGGTTCTGAAATGATTTCTGCCAGTTCTTTTAATATCCTTGGATGTAATTCATACGTATATACACATATACATATGCGTGCATGCGCGCGCACACACACACAGTGCATTAATTGTAATTTTCTATTTATACATTAGATATTTTTATTCCAAGAAGCAGGACAAAATACAATTGTAATTACTATCTACTTAGATAAACTATCATGTCAACAGCAATTTCTCTCAGGCAGGGGCCCAAGAACAGCTCTCCACTCACAGAACTTCAACCCCATCTTAGTTTTATGTTTGTGCCTTTTAGTCTGCCTCCTGCTTTATTTGTGTTTAGGATAGTAAATAAGTTTTTCCTGCATGAAGACTTGATAAGACCTGATAACATAACTAAATGAACACATAGTAAATCCCTGTAAGGATTAAAAATCAAACTGGTTATATGTCTTTTGCACAGTAGAAAAACCAATGAATGAAGTTCTACAGATTCTGCAATTGTATTCAAACATAAAGTAGACAAAATGATATGATGACAGTGGGCATATCCATAAATACAATGTAAATGAAAATGAACAGAGTATTTTTTGAAGCCAAAGATGAGTCATGAACTCTCTTTGTGTCACTTTATACCTCAGATGTTTTGTCTGTCCTTCAGTAATTCATAAGCAACAGTAATATTTCTTTACAGGAATAATGCCAACAAACATCTATGTACAATAAAATACTACACATATAGTCAAATATCTTTTCTACAGTTGTAAGCAGCCTTGGATTTTGTATTGGAAGAAAGGTAAAACATAAATTAAATAAATACAATTACCCTTTAAGCCCCGAGAAGTTAATAGATCATGTCAACATCATAAGATGTTTACTTTCAAAAGAATACAGCACATAAAATGCTAGAACAATTTCTTTATGTTCAATAGCAAAAATTCTTGTTCAGTTGTAAGAAGTCAACAGGAAATTATTACACCATTTAATTAAATAACTATAAATTACGTAGCTAATAACTGGAGAGACCCCGTTGAGAAACCAAGCCGTATCAAATTATGTGTCTTCAGCTTTGATGTAGTTTCGCTTTGAGGGCATTCTTAGTTACTGGCTAAAATAAACACATTGTTTGTATCCTGATGCAGTTTTTCTAACCTGCAGTCCTATTCACACCTACCTAACCTGTTTCACAGGGTGGCTTTTATTTCTGAATAATGATATCTTGGTTTGACCCACATCTATCACACTCCACATACGCCAGCCACTACTACACTTACAACTGCTCCTCTGCCATCATGCAAGAGGATGTGGAAAGGGCAAGGCGGGAAAAGGAGGCACTCGCAGGTATATTCAACCCAAGCAACCCCACTTTCAACACCAGAAGTCGCTTTGTGTGACAGGGACTACCAAACAAGGCAGTAGAAAACACACCCAGAAGGATGACCGAACGCACACCCACCGTGCAACGGTTGTACACGGTAATTCCGGATTACAGCCATTGCCCCTGTGCTTCGCATCGAGACGCGGCGCCCACAAATCCCTTCCTGGGAAGCGACGGGGAAAGGAACCCACAGAGCCGACCAAGGCAGGCCGTTCTCCACAGGGCCGGTCTAACCGGGCTCCGACACGACTGCGATGTAAATAAAGACGCCGAGACACCAACCGCAGTCCGTGTTTCTTTCGCCACACCGACGGTGGTGACAGAGAAACCGGACGCGCACGCGAAAGGAGCGATGCTCCCGACTTACTGACAGGAATCTGGTCCCTCAGAAAACTCGCCGGTAACGCAAACAGTTCAGGCGACCCCGTAATCTCCCCACCGCCCCCATTCCCCCCTTTTAAAAAACACGGCTGCCCGGCTCTCTCGTGGCTGAAATCTCCCCCCCTCTCCCTCTCTCCCCTGACAGATCGGGAGGACCGAGCGCATCTCCGGCTCCCTCAGCCGCTCCCGCAGGACGCCCTCCCCCCCGCCGCTTGGCCTCCCAACGGCCGCCGCGCTCCCACCGAACGCCCCGCTCAACGCGGCCCCACCGCCGGCCGGCCAGCCCGCCCCAGCCCCCGTCACACTCACGCTTGTCTCCGAGCAATAAGGCGGTGCATGGGAGTCGCCATCTTAGCCACCGGTGGCCGGGCACAGGCAAACGCTGCATGCCGGGAACTCCGCCTCCCTCCCTTTTCCCGCCCTGCCGGGGGAGGTGTTTGGGTAGTCCGTCTGGCGGGCAGGAGGAGAGAGCGGTGGCTAAGGGGCGGGAGAGGGGAAGAGGGGGCCAGGTCTCTCGCCGTCCGCCGCCGCTTTCCTATTGTTTTTCTCCTTGTTAGGCTCATGGAATCAGAGTTGGAAGAGACCCCAGGGGCCATCCAGTCCAACCCCCCCGCCACGCAGGAACCCACAGCAAAGCACTCCCGACAGATGGCCACCCAGCCTCTGCTTAAATCCTCCAAAGAAGGAGACTCCACCACACTCCGAGGCAGCAGATTCCACTGCCAAACAGCTCTGACCATCAGGAAGTTCTTCCTCAGGTTGAGGTGGAATTTGCTTTCCAGCAACTTAAATCCATTGCTCCTTGTCCTAGTCTCTGCAGCAGGAGAAGACAAGCCCGCTCCTTCCTCGACATTACATCCCTTCAAATATTTAAACAAATATCATGTCCCCTTCTCTTTCTGCAGACTAAACATGGCCAGCTCCCTAAGCCGCTCTTCATAGGGCACGGCTTCCAGACCCTTCACCATTTTGGTTGCCCTCCTCCGGACACACTCCAGCTTGTCAATATCCTTCTTGAATTGAGGTGCCCAGAACTGAACACAGTACTCCAGGTTAGGTCTGATCAAAGCAGAATAGAGCGGCACTATTGCTTTCCTCAGTCTAGATACCATGCTCCTATTGATGCAACCAAGACCATTTATGCACTACACAGTTATAGTGCTACTGTTCTACTTTCAGCATCCTGTGGAATCCTGGGGTTTGCAGTTGAGGGAGGGGCCTTTAGAATTCTCAGCCAGAGAACCCTTTGGCCTCAGTAAACTACAAACCCCAGAATCCCACAGGATGCTGAAAGTGGAATAACAGCACTATAACAGTGTAATGTGGAAATGGTCCAACAATTGCATTGGCTTTCTTGGCTGCCTCATCACACTGCTGATTCACGTTTGGCTTGTGATCTACCAAGACTCCTAGATCCCTTTCCCATGTACTGTTGTCCAGCCAGGTGTCTTCCATCCTATATTTGTGCATTCCATTTTTTCTGCCTGGGTGTAGGACCTTACATTTCTCTCTGTTGAAATTCATTTTGTTAGCTTTGAATTGTTGTTGTTTGCCGTTAAGTCAGCTTCGACTTCTGACTACCCTGTGAATGAGCCACATTCAAGTCATCCTGTTCTCAGCAGTCCTACTTGTGAATTTGGGGCCATGGCTTCCTTCATTGGGCCTATGAATCTGTCAGGCAGTCTTCCTCTTTTCCCACTGCCTCCCATTTTACCATGCATCATCTTTTTTGTGTGCCCTGTGTCTTTACCATGCATTAACTTTTGTAACAAGCTGTGTCCTCTCATGATATGTCCAAGGTACAGTAGCCTCAGTTTGGACATTTGGCTTCAAATGAAGAGATCATGTCTGATTTGCTCATGGACCCATTCAGTTGTCTTCTTGTCAATCCAAGGTGCTCTAGAACTCCTCCAGCATCACATTTCAACAGAGTTAATTTGTTTTCTTCACTGTACATAAACATTGGAAATGTTATGGCACCCATGAGTCTGATTTTGGTATTTACTGATACATCTTTACACTCAAGGATCTTACTCAGTTCATTCAAAGCTGTCCTCAAGTCTTAGGCCATTTCTACACTACATTGTTATAGTGCTATTATTCCACTTTCAACATCCTGTGGAATTCTGGAATTTATAGTTTACTGATGCCCAAGACCTCTCTGGTCAAGAATTCTAAATGCCCCTCCCTAAACTACAAATCTCAGGATTCCATAGGATGTTGAAAGTGGAATAATATCACTATAACAGTGTAGTGGGGAAGTGGCCTTAGTGTTCTTCTCATTTTTTGACTATGGTCTCCATTTTGACTTAGGACTGGTCCTAGCTACATAATCCATATGACCCATTGAGAGAAGTAGGCAAGAAATAAATAGATAAATAAATACTATTTGAACTATTGCAATGTCTTCATCACCCACCCAAAAGTTATGTAAATCACCGGTGGTCATCAAGGAAACAAAAACAATGTTTAGCTGTAACCTGCTTTTTCACTTTCTTAACTTTCATCAATAGTCGTACCAAGTCTTTGCTGTTTTCTGCAAGTAATAGGATGTCATCTCCATATCTTACATTGTTGGTGTTTCTTCCTCCAGTTTTCATACCTATTTTCTTTGGGTCTGCAGAGTACTCTTGGATGCAGCTCATCCCTCTCTGAAGATTTCAATTTGTTTAGAGTAGCTAGGTATTCCTTTAATACCCTTTTACCTACTCTGGCTTTATTACTTGAATGATTTGCAGTCAGCCCTCCATGTTTGTGGCTTTAATTTTCACATTTTTATTGTTTGTGAGTTTCTCCAACCCACTTTTCACCTCAAGGGCTTTTTTCAGGAGAACCTTCCCTCTTGTCAGCTCTGATCAGGCCATGCAGCCCTTTGAGAACCTGCCACTGCTCCTCCTCTACCAGTTGCTGTCTGTCAAGCTAAGGATGGCTCACACCCTGATTCCGCAGTACCACAAACCCTCTCCGATGCCCTTCCCACACCCAAGGAAGGGAACAGACAAGAAAGAGAAAGTATAGGGCCGCCATGCCAACCCATCCAATTTTCCTCTCCTTTCCCTGACCCGGTTTGGACACTGGGTGCCCATTCCCCCACCATGTCTCAGGCCCTTTCCTATAGATACACATATTTTGATATTTGCAGTTTTCCCACTTTTATGGGAGTTCTGTGCCTCTAACCTTAGTGAATGTGGAGGGACAACTATATTCTCTGTTTTCCTTTCATGATAAGACAAAAGCAAAGAATGTATTAAGCGGTTCAGGCTTCTCCCCTCCTCCCAATTAGCATTTCATCATCTTCTCTTGTCTTGTATCAAAGTTGTTACTGTTTAATAACAACAGCAACAACAACACAGTGATTGGCAGCACTTATCTTTTTAGTGTAATAAGAAACATTAACTTCACGCATTTTCTGTGTCTTTTACGTAATTTTTAGAATGTGATTAAAATTTATTTAAAAGTAACAAAGTATTTGAGGAACATAAACACTAATTCATTAGTAATTATTAAAAATAACTACAAACTTTAATGCATTAACTTTTAGAAAAATAACATTTGAAGATCTGGCAATTATATAACTTCAGTCTTCATCCTTTTGGGATTCTGCTGGCGGGGGTGGGGTGAGGGTGGAATCCAAGCATTAAATATAGTAAAATTGCCACCTGCTTGTGGATTGATGCTCTGTCTGCCATTTTATCTGGGAGAAATCAATACACAAAGATCTTCCCAAGCATAGAGATATATTGAGGTGGAATGCTATAGCTCTTCATTTATTACTGTCATGCTAAGCAAAGAGTGTTCTCTCAAAAGATAAGGCTGATAATCTTACATCCAGTGGGGAAAGTACAGATAGTTCCTGGAACCAAGATAGCTATTTCTGTCTTCCCAAAAGTATTGTCAACATGGCTGTGATCTTCAGCACATGAGTCTAACACATAGTCCCATTTGACTCAGTGGCAAAGAATATTATGTGGAACAGCAATTCTCAGTGTGAAATCCAACATGGGAGGAAAACCAGCAGAAAGGAAAAGTAATTAAATTTCAAAGAAATTACATCAAGCTGATGAAACAGAATAAATCAGATGGAATTACTCTGGGAGATAAAGTGGATATGAATACAGTTCAAAGTGAAAACTGATCTTTGAGTTTTATCAGGTTTTCTCTAGTGTGTTCTCTGGGGCAGTCCTGCATGAATGCAGTTGGTTCTCCATCTAGTCCCTATACAATTACAAGGAAAAATATAAATGTACAAAGAATATCATACCACCCACCTTATTCATGACCAAATATCATGGCCTCATTGTGAGAAGTAAAATATATTTTAGTTTCTGCAATATTATTAATAGTATTGGTAACATATTAGCTTATAGCTCATAACACATTTTTAAATATATTTACACACATATACTGTAGTATGTGAGCTTTTGAAATACAAAGAAGTCTAAGAATGTATTTTAGAAGCTGGCAGCTGAAGGAGACCTTGAAGCAAAGAGAACCAGACACATAGATAAGGATTCAACAGTGGGATGTATGTACTTTTGTTTGAAGGCACCTGCTTAGGCAGACTGAAGGTCAGCAAAAGCTGAAAGTGGGTAAGAAAAACTAGAGAAGAATTTGGCATTGTTTAGCAAAAATGGGAGGTTAGAATCTGGTTGATGGGCATTTTGAAATAGCAAATGAGAGTTAAGGAAGCACAAGGTTAAAGCTTGATTATGTGCATGATCATATATGCTGTAAATATGGTGGAGGGGGCATTTCTTAGGCGATTCTGATAGGGTTGTAACTTTTGGGTCCTGCCCAGGGGGAGGGAAGCTGGCGGAGGGGATAAAATGTGTGTTGTTTTGTGGGAGGGGGTCCTTCTCTCTTGAGAACACCCGTATCTGCAGAAACGTATTTTTTTAAATAAATGCTTGATGCTTCAGCCGATCCTGTGTTAAATTGATTCATGAGTGTTAACAGCTATCTCCCACAGATGGGGGCTCGTCCGGGATCTTCATCCATCGGAGGCAACCTGTGTGTGTTGACAGAAGAGAGGGAGGCGCGCCCTGTCTCTCTTTTAGACAGTCCTATCTTCTGTCTTCTCCACAGCCCTTCGACTGGTTGTGCCCAGGGGCAGAGGATCGGATGAAGCATTAAGAATGAGAGAGTGTGTGTGAATGAGAGAGAGAGAGAGAGAGAGAGAGGACACACCGGAAGCGCTTTGGCCAGGAAACTCTGTATACAGACCAAAGGTAAGAAAATTGACTATTAAGTACTGCCTTTGGTGGCCGGGAATAGTGAATTCAGAGGTGAGAGAGTGAGATGTACCTAAGGTGCGGAGCGTGTGGCAGTCTTGATTTGTGCTTTTGGCTCTCCGTGAGGGGATCAGAGGCCAGACAGATGAAGCGTGTGGAATAAAGCATCGAGTGTGTGACCTCTGGGGGCTTCACTATGGGAAACTAGGACGTCCAAGAGAGAAAAAGAAGGGAGAGGCGAATGCCAGACTCCCTAGCATTCAGTCCAATAGTCCATAGGGACTGATGCTGGAGAAAAACAAGCTTGGCTATAGCAGAAATCAAATCAGCATGCTAATGAGAAAACAAACCTTTAGATCAGGGTTATGCTAAATGCTGGTAGAGAATAGTAAATCTCTACCCCTTAAAATCAAGGGAGGAGGAATTAAGATCAGAAAAGGAAAAGAGGAGGCTTGATCTTAAATACTGGGATCCTCTTGATTGCCTGCAGCCTCCCTTTCCCCCAGGTTTGGATCAACCACCAGACAAACCTCAGGGTTTCTCACAGGCAGGGAGACCAGAATCAGCCTCTGCACCAACCAGACACAGAGGAGGAGGAATCTTGAGGCAGCAGTGGTTAAACAAAAGCCTCAGGAGAAAAATAAAGATTTGTATCAGAAGTTAAGGAGGAAGTCGAGCAATGTAAGAAAAGAAAAAGAAAGTCCAAATTGGAGAGTTAGAGGTTAAATTACAGAAGGCAGGATTTTTAAGTTTTCGCTCTCTGTATCTTGCAAGAAATCAGGCAAGGAGAGAGGTGTGTGTGGGAGAAGGAGGTAGTGTTTGCCTAAGCAGGCGTACAATTTTTTTCAGTCTTGGGAAAGGAGGTGTGTAAGCGAAGGCTGGGGGCTTGCAGGGGCTTGCAAGAGTTATAGCCAGGCACTTTAGGAGTGAGTGATTTATCACCCTCCTGCTTTTAGAGCTGGCCACAATTTTTTTTCCAGAAATGTTTTCAGGATGGAGAAGTTGGTCATTTAAAATCCCAAAAAGTAAAAAGGGAAATTTTGTCATGATGGAATAGGCTCAATTCTCTGGGAGATACAAAATTGGTGCAGTGCAAAGGAAAGTTATTGCAAGGAGAAAAGTCAGGTTTTTTGGAGGGTTTCTTATTTCAAAGGGAGAGCGGAGGCTAGGCAATGAGGAAAGGGAAGCGGTTGAGAGAGAGATTTCTAGAAATGGCTGTGAGAAGGGAAGGTAGAATGGAAAGTAGGAGAACAGGAATGTTTTCAGTGTGGGGGGAAAAAAAACTGTTTGTAGCAAATGACATCAAAGTAATACTAGAGAAAAAAAAACCCTTTGTAAAAGTCACTAGGATTATACTTAGCATTGAAAAATAATAACAACAATAACAACAATAATTAGAAAGTAATTTATAAGAATGGAAACTAAAAGTATTGGATACAGTTGAGAATGGAAAATTGGCATATTCTCTAAAACAAAACAGAACCAAATTTCTCCAGAACTTTGAAAGAGAATGGAAAGGGGTAATGGATTGGTTAAAAATATAAACACATGTGAGGATTAGGTAAAAAAAGTATTTGTACAAAAATGGAGGATTAATAATAGAAAAGAGATTTACAACTTGAGCTGGGAATTGCCACCCAGTCTCAAGGCGGCAGGGTAGTGACAAAATTTATGGCTTTAACAACACAAGAAAATAAATAGTCAAGTTTGGGTAAATCGGGGTGGACTAAAAGTAACTCCTTTAAAAGTTAAGCTGAGACAGGAGGGAGAGGTGATTTGTCAAAAACAGTATCCCATTTCAAATAGGAGCAGAATGGGACTCCAGCCAGTGATGGAAAAAAAAAAAAACTAAATTTTTATATGCCAAACCTGTAGAAGACCTTGAAATCCCCAAATGGTCATCAGAAGAAGTGAAACAAGTTCAGGAATTAAAAGACGCCTTAATTCATGTCCCAGTGTTGGCACTCCCCTCCCTGGATAAGCCCTTTCATTTGTTTGTTACAACGGATGCCGGGGGGCAGCCTTGGGAGCGTCAACTCAAACCAGAGGGAGAAAACATCCAGTGGCTTACTTGTCTAAATCGCTGGATCTCAAGGCTGGCCCACATGCGTACAATCTGTAACAGCTAATGCAGTGTTAGTAGGAAAAGAGAAAAAATAGGAAACTGACATTTGGAGGGGGAGAGCTTTGATAATAAGCACTCCACATTCAGCCAGGACTATCTTAACACAAAGGGGTAAAATGGTAAACAGATCCAAGGATTTTTCTTTATATGTTTTTTTTTCTTAAATATGAGGCTATATTACTGAAGGAAAAAGAAAAAACATGATTTGGTGCTAACTACAGACTCTTGTGTGAATCCAGCTGAATTTAGAGGAACAAACAGATCCTATCCATGAGACATCTTTGAATACCAAACAAAAATAAGGCTCAATTTGGGGAATTCTCCCCTTCCTAAGGGGGGATGGAACTGGTTATAGATGGAGCATACATATGCAGTAGTTGATGGAATCACACAGGAGGTCTTAGATGCTGAGGAACTACCAAACACAGGTCAACACAAGCACTAAAGCAGGCATTGCAAATTCTGAAAAATAAAAGAGACAGCTCACAGATTTCCCAATATGTTCTTGGAGGAGTACACACGTTGAAAAATAATAAAAATAATAATTTTTTTTGAAAGGAAAGGGGACTAATTAACAATAGAGGAAAAGAATTGGCACATGAGCAATTAATTATTCAAGTACTAGATGAACTATAATTTCCTCTGGAGATATCTGTAGTTCATGTACTTGATGTGGATACTCTCCAAGGGCTATAAGGAACAAGCTGGCAGGTGGGGCTGCAAAAGGGGCAGATTTACAAGAGAAAATGCATATTAGGGTGTTGATACCTCACTCAAATGCCTTGGTGTCCCTATATTCATTCAAATAAGATAAAGAAAAAGAAAAAAAAACTCAGGAGGGAAACTGGGTTCTCCTGAGTGGGAGGCAATTAGCAATGAAGAACTGGCAGGGGAACTCTTGGCCACTTTACATCAGGAAAATCATTGGGGTGCCCAGGCATTATGTGATACTTTGCTACAGTATTATAGATGCATAGGAATATACACTGTTGCTAAACAAATTTGTGATAGATTTGTGACTTGTCAACAAGTGAGCAGAAAGGAAATGCAAAAACATCACCCAGGAGGGAGGGAATGGGCACTCAGACCCTTCCAGAGTATGCAGATAGATTACACAAAAGTTCCCTGATACAGAGGTGGAAATACCTATTGATTATAGTAGACTAACTAATAGGATAGGTGGAGGTTAAAGGGTTCAGGAGGTAGTACTCTATGGGCAATCATTTCTATTGAGAAAACATCCCATTGAAAGTATGCATGAGATTGTGGAAGCCAGTCCAAGAAGTTATGTGCAAAAACTGTCCCAAGTTTTGTGTTCTCTACACAGGGCAGCTCTGCAGCAGGTCCCACTGTCCTTGTCCGAGACTCTACACAACTTCAAGCCTGGAGACCAGGCACTGATGCAAGCCTGGAAAAACAACAACCGCTGGAAGGCCCCAAGGACAGCAGCTACTACACGGTGTTGTTAACTACACCAGCAGCGGTGAAACTACAAGTGGTAGAGCCGTGGGTGTAACACAGTAGAGTGAAGTTGCAGAACAGGGAGGCCATAGGCGAGGACTTTTGATACCATATCCAGATAACAAGTGGGAGGCTCGGAGAGGACCAGGTCATAAACTGACTTTGAGAGAGAAAGGAGGACTGAACTGTATAATTTTGCCTAAAGACTAATAAATGACTGGAGAAGTGGGACCGAAAATAAGTACTCATACAGCTGTTTATCAGCCAATTTCAGGGAATCCAAGGAGACCTCGAGTTGTTCCAGTGACTGTAAAAATTAGATCAGGTGGAAGAGAAAACAAAGTTGATTATGTATTAACAGAAGTGAATGCTGGAAATCCTTATCCTGACTTGAGAACACTGAGGTGGAGTTAAATGGAAGATAGTGATTTCATAATTTACTCAGTCATAGTATTAGTAGTTATCTTAGTATGCATATCTGGGTTATGTCTGTTTGAGGACTTATGGAAATACACTCTGCTTTATCCTTTTATAGAGAAGCCAAAACAAAGGGTCCTAAATGTCTGATCCATACAACAAACCAGATGCATTGCATGGCATCCACATCCTTTCTTTTAAAAGTGGCTGGCAGAAATCTTTTTATTACATATGGGTTCTTATTTGTAACAGCACATTTCAGAGGTATCAGAAGGAGTCTGTAAAACCTTTAACACTTTCCTTTTACCTGAGGGGAACTCATGAATTAACCATGGAGTTCCTATTCGTATCATACAAGCCTTGAGTATTGGGATCCAAACACTTGAAGATAATACACTCATTAGGATGTCTCATGATATAAAGGACAAATTATCAGGAGAAGTTGCTGAGGGATGGGCATTGCCAGAATGCCCAGGGATTATGGTAAAGGGCTTCTACACATCCCCATTCCCCTGTCAGCTGAAAATTTTGCCTAGTGGCGGGGAGTATTGTAGACCTGAACCATTTGCTCAGGTCTCAAAGTGTCTCTCACGTTCTTGGGTCAGAAATGGTAATAGAAAAACACATGGTGAAATAAAAATAATTTCAAAGAGAAAAGTATGTTGCAACAGTTTTAACAATGCAGAAACAAAAAAAATTCTAATAGAAAAGATGAGGGAATTTGTGAGAAGTAAAATATATTTTAGTTTCTGCAATATTATTAATAGTATTGGTAACATATTAGCTTATAGCTCATAACACATTTTTAAATATATTTACACACATATACTGTAGTATGTGAGCTTTTGAAATACAAAGAAGTCTAAGAATGTATTTTAGAAGCTGGCAGCTGAAGGAGACCTTGAAGCAAAGAGAACCAGACACATAGATAAGGATTCAACAGTGGGATGTATGTACTTTTGTTTGAAGGCACCTGCTTAGGCAGACTGAAGGTCAGCAAAAGCTGAAAGTGGGTAAGAAAAACTAGAGAAGAATTTGGCATTGTTTAGCAAAAATGGGAGGTTAGAATCTGGTTGATGGGCATTTTGAAATAGCAAATGAGAGTTAAGGAAGCACAAGGTTAAAGCTTGATTATGTGCATGATCATATATGCTGTAAATATGGTGGAGGGGGCATTTCTTAGGCGATTCTGATAGGGTTGTAACTTTTGGGTCCTGCCCAGGGGGAGGGAAGCTGGCGGAGGGGATAAAATGTGTGTTGTTTTGTGGGAGGGGGTCCTTCTCTCTTGAGAACACCCGTATCTGCAGAAACGTATTTTTTTAAATAAATGCTTGATGCTTCAGCCGATCCTGTGTTAAATTGATTCATGAGTGTTAACAGCTATCTCCCACACTCATGAGCTAGCAGAGTTAATTATAAGCAAGACCAAGTGGAGAGGGGTAATGTTTTGACCACATTGGGAACGCTCCCGCTTCAACATGCACAAAAGTAAGCAGCCCAGATTTCATGATGCTGTCACATTAGTGCATGGTCACTCACAGTCATTTAGAAATGAAGGCAGAAATATCACCTAGTTGATGGGATTATTTTAGTATCCCAGAATCATATATGATTGCACAGCTCACACAAAAACTAGACCTAGAAAGTAAGCATTTTAAGATATTGTCATCTCAAGAGTCTTAATAATTAGTTCCAGGTTTCAGCCACTGAGCAGCTATCCTTTTTTTTTTTTTTTACTTAAGACAAAAAGTAGGTTAGCATGGTCCCAACAAATCTATTGCATTTTTCTACTAAGTACTTTTTTGTAATGTCCTGTGACCAAAGGTAATTATCCCATGCTGCTTCATGGTTGAAACATGAAGCAGAGAACCTGGTGTGAGTGCCTAGATGAGCAGCAATCTCTACCCTCTTTTCAAAGTCAGGAGAGCAGCAAGTGCACACTTACTTGATCCTACTGAGGAAGGATAACGCAGAGAAATCAATGTCCTGAGAGCATGATTGAAATAGTCTTGGGCAGACATCCAAACTGACAGTTCACCATAGGTTAGCTAGAGATATCTTTCGAAATGCCAGGGTCAAAAAAAGGATGAGAAGAACGAAGCAATGCTAGAATCCTTTGAACTGCTCCTTTTAGAAAGCATTCAGATCCATGGAAAGGATGACAAAAATAGGCACGATGAGTAGTCAGGGCATGAAATAAGAGGAACTCTATCAAAATCAAAGTGTAGAAGCCCTTTGACACCACTGAATTGAGGGCATACATTTCCCTACTGTTTCTGGAAGTGGGTGGGAAATCTGTCATGGACAGTATGAAGGCCTGAAGGAAATGTGGTATCCAGTTTCAGGTCACTGCCACTTCAGAGCAATAAAGAGCTGAATAGGTTTATATACTTACAAAGTACCTGACATTTGACAATAGAGAAACAATGTAGAGTCACTGAGAAGTAGTGTGTGTGTGCACTATGTTTGTTGAACAGCTTCAAATTGATACAAACCAGAGACAGATGTGAAAAGCTGATTTTGGTCAGAGGTAAATGCCCATTCCAGGTCCCCTTTCATACTATGTAATTATAGCACTATACTTCCAGTTTAACTACCATGGTTGTATTCTGTGGAATCCTAGGATTTGTAGCTCAATGAGACAACAGAGCTCCCTACTTGAAAATTCTTTATATATATATATAGAGAGAGAGAGACAAAACAAAAATATAACACGAAATTTGACATAACAAATAGCATACACCCACATAATACACATAATACACAAGTAACATACCTCCACATAGTACATGTTAAATTTACAATTATATAACACTGCATAGAATAATTACTGAAATTGCTGAACTAACATATCCCAGGCAACATAAAGTCCTACCTATTTATACAGATAACTCTAAAGACCAACTTGGGCCTAGGAATCTGTGCAAACAACAAACAATTAATAATTAAAAGGATCTCCCCCTCTGTTGACAAAACAGCTCGTTGTTAGTAATTTAATCAAACCACAGAAATGAGACAAATGTATTTCTTTAGAATTCTCAGTGATCTCAGGCAAATAAGAAAGAAAAGCTTCCTCTAAATTCGAGCTAACAATATACATTTGAAAGTATCACATTGTGGTCCTAATAGCTACAACCGTTTATAACACTAAATATACAATTTCTACAATATAATCATTCATTAGTCACTAGATAATGTTCACTTTATGGTCAGTATGTGTACCATTAATATATACACAAAAAAGTTTTCTTAGTCTCATAATCACCAGATAGGTCATTAGCGTGGGTAGCTAGTACAGCTGCCCTCATCAGCTCCCAAACTCTAGAATTCCCACTTATAGGCTCTAATAAACTTGGCTTTCAATCGATTGTCCCTCTCAAGTCATAGCCAAACCCTGTTTTAATTTGTTCCAATGACGGTTGCCATGTCTTAAGAAATTTGCTGTACTGTTTATTTTCTATCAGGTAAGTTGGTCCATTTCAGCAACTTCTACCAACTTCTCCAACTATTCTGTCTCAGCTAGTATAGACTCTTTTCTTCCAATATCTAGCAAGAGTTATTCTTGCTACTGTTGCCATATCAGCCAGATCAGTCTTTCTAGTTTCCCTTCCACATCCTTATCCAAGTGAAAAATGCCCAACAGAAAAAATTCTGGTTTAAATCAATTTTAATACACAATATTATTTGCATTTTGGAACATAGTCTCCAGAATCCTTTAACCTTCTGGCATCCCCACCAGTGATGAAAAAAAGTGCCAGTCTCTTTGTCACATTTCCAACATTGATATGATACATTTTTGAACATTTTGGCAATTCTCAGAGGAGGGAGGTACCACCTATACAGCATTTTTAACGAGTTATCTTGCAAAATATATGATCTGGTAAATTTGGAACAATTTTTCCAGACCTTCTCCCAATCCTCATAATTCATATTATGAACAATGTCTCTGGCCCATTTAATCATGCATTCCTTGGTGGTTTCTTCCGCTAACTCAAAACCTAATATTAATTTGTACATCTTTGAGAGCAGATGGCTGTCCCCTCTCTGTAGTAGCTTCTCCCAATGTGGAGTCTCTAAAGCTATACCGCCTAGTTCCATATCTTTCTTGAATCTCTCTTTGATCTGAAAGTAAAGAAATCGCTGTCTGGTAACCCTGTCTTTTTTAAGCCTTTGTTACCCTGATTTCTGTGGGTCCCGGGAGGGACACCTAAGTACGCTCCAGATATTACAAAGTTGGGAATTAGCAAAGAGCACAAGCTAGCACTATGAGAGGCAGGGCAACATAGCAAGATCTTTAACCCTATGTTTACGGGGTCAGGCCGCAACAAGAACTAGGCACGGTTGTTCAATTTAGAAGATTTTATTATAAGTCCTCAATTCAGCACACACAGACACACGCACTCATGCACTCGTACAAGAACTATAGAAATAGAAAGTGAGGAAAATTGATAGGGGTTTTAAGCGGATTTCTGGGGTGATACTCCACCTGATCCTGCAGTCCAGGAGATGAGAAATAGAGATTGAGGCTTGGGTTTGTGGTTCCCAGCACTTGAAGGCTGAGAGGAGGCTCGCCAAACAGAGCAGCAGCAGTTCGGGATGCAAGGCACAAGCATTCTGACAAGAAGCTCAAACTTGGGGTTTTTATAGGGAGGATTGTACCTGGAGGCTAGCCCTCTCCCGAGGAGAACAATAGGGATTTGGATGGAGACAAAGCCTCTGAAAGGTCAAAATCAGAATTGATGAGATTTGGCCAGCACTGCAATTGTTAGAGCAGTATGCAGATGAGGAGCACTTAGCGATTGTATAGACGGACACGCTAATCCCGTCAAGCAAGCAGTTCGGGGCTGAGAGCCCTTGCATTTGCCTAATGGTCGGCTGTGTCTGGAGGGCACTACCTGCTGTGCGACAGATTGTTGTTTACTGGCCTAGACCTAGCTTGCATAATTGAGGCTGTACGGCCGTGCCTGCCTACACAGGCTGTCCGTGACCCACTCAGACACGTGGAGTTCATCTTATGGAGTGCCACGTAGAAATATTAACCATAACCAATATGAAATTGTAGACCTCAGGCTTGGGCCAGATAACCGCAGTAACACCTTTGATGATCTTTTAATTTTATCTCTCCACTCTCTAAATAAACTAGATATTTATAAGTGAACCATTCTCCCTCTCTCTTTAAACTTTTTATCAGTAGAGCCTCTGCTGGAGAGACCAAGGGCGGGAACTTAGAGTATGGGAAAGGTTTATACTTAATCCACATCCTATACAAGGATTTCTGGATCACATATCGGAGGAACATTTTCTGCACTTTGGCCTTGCCATACCATAAATAGGCATGCCAACTGAAGTGCAAATCATGCCTCTCCACTGTCAAAAGCCAAAAGTTGTCTAGAAATATCCATGGTCTGATCCAGACCCAACATGCAGCCATATAATATATTCTTAAGTCTGGCACAGAAACCCCTCCTCAATCCCACAGGTCAGTCATTGGTTTGCGCCTTACCCTTGGTTTCTTCCCATTCCACAAAAATTTTACTACATCTTTTTTGAACCTTTGAAGTATTTATAGGGAATGTCTATTGGGATCACTGGAAATAAGAATAGCATGCGTGGCAAGATGCTCATTTTGATCAGTGATATTTTGCCCATTAAAGACATATCTAACCATTTCCAATCTTTTAGTTTCTTCTGAATAAATTTCCAAGATGTTAAATAGGTATTTTGAAATAGTGGACTATTGTTGTTAGTAATTTGAATTCCCAAATATTTCACTCTATTGGTACATTGAATTCCAGATATTTTCTCAATTTGGGTTTTCTCTTTATTTTTAATGTTCTTAATTACATTTGGCTTTATGTCAGTTAATCCTGAACCCTGCCAACTGACCAAATAAGTTTATCACTCTGTTTACTTTTGCAAGTTGAGGTCCTAGCTGAAAATTCTAAATATCTGCCCCTAAACTGCTACTCTTAGGATTCTATAGAATGGAACCATAGCAGTTAAAATGGAATCATGGTGCTATAACAGTGTAGTGTGAAAAGGCCTGCAGTATTTGCCAAGCAAATCAGAAAAACCTTGCATAAAAGAGAGGTTGTTGCTGTGATGTTAAGATTTCATATCCTCTGAAGGAAGACATTTAAAGTTAGTTCATCCTGCAAATAAGTACAAAAAGCTGTTTTCCCTCAAGGTTTATACCCAGGTTTGCCACTGTTGTTACTTCCATTTGGAAATAACAGTGGTACCATGTTTTTGGACACAGAAATTATGTTAGTTACTTTTTTTTCTGAAAAAGAAGACTGTTATCTAACCAGAACAAATGTTCCACTGCATGTGAACATGTGTTTTCTGATTCTGGCAGTTTTGACCTTTGGGTATTGTAGGATCTCTGCCTTTTTTATCCACAAACTCTCCTGTCAATATGGGGCATTTTTATCCCCTGGATGACCCATGTGGTCAGAAAATATCCCAGAAGTCACTTAACGCAAGAGGTTTTTTTTTCCATCCATGTGCAAGGGGGTTAAATAAAAGAGAAAAATATGCATTTGCTACAAAAAAAAAAAACAGACTTCAAAAATATTGATGGCAAACATTTGAAAAGTAGTGTTTGCAAACTAGAGAAAGTACTTTAAGTGTGACTTCTTGCATTATAGCTCCTTGGATTTTGCCATGTTTTGCTGTTTGTTGTTGCACTCTGGTCCCCTCCTTAGATTCTTAGGGGAATGGGGGGCTATTTGTAGCGATTTCCTTGATCTACTCTAGGGTTCCACCAGATAGTTTTTAGGGTTGTTTTCACAGAGGTTCATGGTTTGCAGAAGATGTAGTGCTATAGTGCAAAAGAGTGATCCATTGTTGCTGTTTGCCTTCAAGTTGTTTTCCATATGGCAACACCAAAGTGGACCTATCACAGGGTTTTCTTAGCAAGATTTCTTCGGAGGGCACTTGTTACTGCAGTTTAGGCCTACTTGGAGATACCCCCAGGTATCATTTTGATATCAATAATTTGGCTGTCTTCCACCACCCCTCCCCACGTGTTTGTGAAGCCTCCGGACAAGCACAGAACTAGGCTCGGCCACTAATTGCTGGACATTCCATTCTCCACCCAGGCAGGCCAGAAACAGCCAGATCCTTGCTTTAGGAGACCTCTCTGCAAACACCCTCATTATGTATGCACGCTGTTTACAAAGGACTCCCTGCCCTGAACAGACAACCTGGTAAGCTGAATACTCAACTGCCAAGCACTGAGCATTTGCATACTGGCTAACTCTTTGTCAATTCAGACTTAACTTAATCATGCTAAATTCTGACCTTTCCAAAGCTTTGTCCCGCGCCCAAAATGCATTGTTTTCCCCAAGTACGGCATAGCCTGCAGTTACATTTCCCTCTATAAAAACCCCTGATTCCAAGACCATCCTCAGATTGCTCCCAAGTTCCAGACCGCCTTGCTGCTGCTTTGCTTGGCAAGCTTCCCTTCAGCTCCACCTGCTGAGATATGTCGCACCCCAGCTTCGCTCTCTATCTTCTTTCCGGGCTCCAGGAACAGGTTCCGTATCACCCGAATCAACTATCCCTCTGAAAATCCCACTATCATACTCGACCCTTTATTTTCCTTAGTTATCTGTGTGTGTGTGTTGCTTACATTGTGTGCCTGTATTTAATAAAGATCATTCATTATTTCTAACACAGTTTGCTTCTTGACTTGGCCTGACCCCATAAACATTGGGCTACAGGATCCTGCTGCGTTGCCTGGCCTCTCGTAGTGCCAATCAGTGCTCTTGACTAATTTCCCCCATTTTGTATAATTGTAAGGTTATTTAGGTGTCCCTCCCAGGACCCCCAGTAAACAGGGTAACACACTTACTACTGCCTTCCTTTGAGGCTGAGGGACTGCGACTCCAATGTCATCCAGTGGGTTTTCATGGCCAAGTAGGGATTTGAACCCCAGTTGCTCAGAGCCCTAGGCCAGGTAGCCCCTCCCGAAACTGCAAACCCCAGGATTCCATAGGATGTTGAAAGTGGAATCAGCGCTATAACACTCTAGTGCAGAAACGGCCCTAGTTCAACACTCAAACTACTACGCCATGCTGACTCTTTTCAATGATGAACTGATGTACTATAGCACTACAACTGCTTTTAAAAAAACCACCACACGCAAAGAAAAAGGAAAAATAAATGAGACTTTCTTGTTCCAACATGTTTAAACATTAAAAAGAATCTCACACAAGAATGAGAACAAAATGTTTCAGCTGGTGCCAAAAAAATAGCCTGGAACAATAGAAGTGTTGTTTGGATATTTTTAAAAAGCACAGATATCATGATCTCCTGACCCATTTTCCCCATCTGAAGGAGTTTTTTATTTAATAAATGTAATATGAAATGTCTCATGGGGATTATAGAAGAATTGCTGGAGCTGTGGTTGAAGCGAAAAGGCATCCCTGAGTGAGTAGGGAGTGCCACACACTCACTTTCAGGTAGAATTACTTACCAAATTGCCTCATATAAAAAGTTACAGAGAAAAATCAATCTGTACTGAAAAGGGAAAGTATGTTTCACATTGTATTTACTGCTCATAGAATGGTACATTTGTACAGACTCTTAAGTCTCCAATGCTCATTCATCCAAAGAAAGTAAACTTTGTTATGTTATTATTTCTCAGTGCTTGGGGGAGCGGAAAGTACTTGACAGTCCTAAAATATACTGGTTAGAGCTCTGAAAACTTACTTTTTTGAATCAGAACTCCCATAACACCCCAACCATCATCATGGGCTGAGTGATTCTGAGAACTGTGGTCCAAAGAAAGGACCTTTCCCAACCCAACCAGAGAAATCTGACAATTTCAACACTGAATTTTGTTCAGGCTCATGTACTACAAAAATGTACATTTTCAGTATGCTACATCTTATCCATTAGATTTGACAGGTTACATTTTAAACATGAAACATTATGCCATATTTTTCACATCACATAATTACAGTACTTTTATACAGCTTTAGCTGCCATAGTTGCATCTTATGGACTGCTGGGAAATGTAGTTTGGAGCTTTCTGGAGGCAGGTTTTTAAAGGGCTGTGCAGCTTGATCGAACCTGCTGAGAAGGAAGGTTCCTCTGGAAAAGAAGCACCTGAGTTGAGGGCGCAGGAGTTGGAGAAACTTGCAAATAATCAAATCTGTGAATGTGGAGGGCTGACTGTATAGGTATCTCGGTTCAGGCTTCTGAAACAGCTCCTAAAACATTGGCATAAATAATACAGTGTAAGTTGTATCAATGGCCTTTTCTGCATTTTGTTTTTAAAGCAAGGCAGCGCGTCCTCCAGCGAGGACGTTTGCACTTGGGGACGAACTGGGTCCGGACTACTTTGTGTAGTTTTGGACTTCAGCCCACTCCAGAACGACCAGAACTGGTGGTTCGTCGTGCTATTGAAAGACCACTTAAAACAGGTCTTTCAATAGCCCGGCACGCTCCAGTCCATCGCTGCACTCCTGTGTAGATCTGCAGGCTCACACCAGCGCAAGGCTGCAGATCTTCCAGGGGCGGGCTTCCAGCTGGTGAGCTTCTCCGGTTCCACCAACCGGAAGCCTCCATTTTCGTCCTCAGAGCAGTGTGTGGCATGGCACGCACTGCTCCAGATCACCATGGATCATCAGAGGGAGCGCGCCAGTCCAGTGAGTAACAGACTGCCCCGTTTTCTTCCCAAAGTGCGAAAAAGCCCAATATCTCCTAAAATTGTACTCTGAGTATTATACAATGTAAACATTAAAACCTAGTTAATTTCTATTTGTTCAACTTTCATGTTTTCAAAATATTGCCACTATTTAGAAGACGCAGGGTTTTTTTTAAAAAAAAATGAATCATTTGTTTTGAATTAAGACTAAAATTTTGGCCATTTCCTTTAAAAATTTCAACAGACAAAAATGAGACATGACAGAAAAGTGAACAATTTTAATTTGGTTCATTTAAATATCATCAGTTCTGCTACACTGCATGTTAAAAATATAGTCTCTTGTGAAACTGAAGCCAATGTTATAAAAAGCCGTGTAAGGATCAAGTAGTAGCAGATCTTTGCATATAGACAGTACCAGTCTATGTGAGGTCATATGTTAATCTTCTGGTTATTCATAGCTCATTCCTGCTATCTTATGAATGTTCTAAAATAGCCACCAATGAGTGTGTCTTGCTTTTCCTTAAATACAATGCAAAGCATCTTCCATTGACATTCAGGCATGGCTTCTGAAAAGCAGCCACTTACATGTTTTTTATAAGGGATTCCTAAAGCTTTACAGTGCATTATGATTCTTTTATTAATAATTATATCCTTTTGCTAGAGCAGCAAACAATTACATGCGTCACCTGCTGTTTAAACTGATCAGTGCTTTAGGTGAATTGGTAGGTCTCCAAAATATAATTGGTAACTACTGTTTGAGTCATTCCTAAACCGCACAGCAACTCTTCATTTCTGAAAATTTTAAGTTTAATACCTAAAGACTCCTTGTTTGCCTGTACTCATAGGGCACTTTGATACCTCTACTGCTTTTCAAAATACAGTCTTTTGTGAAACTGAAGCCAATGTTATGAAAAGCAGTGTAAGGATAAGTAGTATCAGATCTTTGCACATAAGTAGTACCAATCTGTGTGAGGCAATGTGTTGATCTTGTGATTATTCATAGCTCCTTCCTGCTATCCCATAAAGCAATCTCTGTTGCCAAATATCCTGTCCTTATTTCCTAAAGCTAGCTCAGTCATTCTAAATGCTGCTGATTCCTTTCAGCCCAATCCTGTGAACCACTTTACCAGCAAATTGGAGTGAGATGCAAGAATTCTAGCATGAATGCTACTTTGGTGCTTTAAAGGCAGTATGCTGTAATTAGATGGCAGTATACCACTTGTGCTGGCAGCACAGTTAGTGAAACAAAAGAAATGTTCTGGAGGCATGGCTGACAGACAGCTAGGGCAGGACCACAAACAACTTACACCTAACTCTTATGGTTGCTGAGCTGTGTCACTAGAACATAGGGACATCTGACTAATGCAGTAAAAGGCTCTAACTGTGATTGCAACTAACAAAACCAATCAAAAGGTTATTCCTTATTGATGCAGATATATTATCTTATACTGTCCACTTTACAGTTGTAGCTACAGGTATGTATAAGAGGGCTTTGTTAGCCTGTAATTCAAAGCAGTGAGCTGGACATCAAAGTTATTCTGATGAGTACTGAAATCAATATATTTAAGATGCCTTGAAAATATTTACTGAAGAGTTAATATTTGTTGGCTCTTGATAATGATTTTTTTTTTTTTTTTTACTGATCCAGTGGAATGTGGTATTAGCACATTATGTACATGGTTTTACATTTGTTGTTACTTTTCAGTCACAGATAATTATATAATCATGAAGGATTCCAGTACTTTGCATCCGGAGACAAAGTTTCATTATATAATGATAAGCAAATGCAAAGGTTTGGAGATCATGAGCTATAATGATGAAGGGAAAGGTTTGAATGGCAGGCAAACATTTAGTACTATGCCCACAAAATTATTCAAAGATGGAGTCACTCAAATGCTTGTATTCTGACTCAGGCTGCAGTCCTCCTTACCAGAGAGTAAGCCTTACTAAACACATGTCATTCATGGGATTCTTTTGTAAGGGAAATAACATGGTTGGCTTCTGATGGATCATTGTATTGTTTTCAGCTTTGGCATTAAATACAATCTATAAAAGATGGAAATTCAGTGCCTGGTTGTAGAATTTTTCTTGTTCTTCTGTTCAAGTCATTTCTGACTTATGGTGACCCTGTGATGAACTTATCACAGGGTTTTCTTGTCCAGATTTAGAATAACATGGATAAAACTGGCTGTGATCTACCAGTGACCCAGGGCTCTCCTGTCCAAAGGCCAGTGAATCCATTCTGGGCCTTAGTTGCAACTTTAAAGGAGCTGTCCAAGGTGCTCCCTCTGTTTTGCGGATCGGGTTCAGCACCTTGAATAGCTTCTTTAGATCTTGGACTAAAACTCAGAGTCCCACTGACATGCAAGCCACTAGCCACTGTTGTTATGAGTTCCACTAAGCAGTGAGATTTATATCCAAGTAGACATGCATAAAAATGTGTTGACTGGCTTCATTGCCAGAGAAAGTAACAAACAGGGGACTGATTCACTCAGTCCCAGGAACAGGGCAACCCCTATGCACCAGGGTGTGCACAGAAGAGATATAGCTATATAACAGTTTATGGAACTGAGGAACTAAACTGAGAAAAGTGTCATGATTCACAAATAAGCTTGCAAATGTAGCTCAGTGTGTTAAAGAAGATATCAACTCTGTCTGGAACCCAATATTTCAGTCACTAACCTTCCTACTCAGACACTAAGCACAAAATAAACAATGAACATTACATTTAAAATGCAAGAATCTGTGTTGGAAGGAAAAAGTAACAATAAGGAAGGAAAAAGTAATAAGCAAGATCTACAGTGGGAAAATAGGTGCATTCATGCTAGCTAAAAATGTCAAAGAGTAATGAGCCAGCTTTTGAAATGGAAAAAGGAATCATAAAATACCTCTTTCAAACAAACCTATAAGGAGTACAGCACAGGAATCCAACAGGAAACACGTCTTGTATTGTTCAGTAACATGGTGGGTTTTCCCCAAAAGTGTAATTTTAAGATTTACACTTAAGCAGATTAAGATGTCAGGGTATAACCCAGAAGATCTGTTTACCTTCAAAGTCACAGAATGAAGCAGCAAATGCAGTAGCTACAGGAGCACCCACCTGTTCTTCCCATATTTCTTCTTTCTGCAAAGATTTAGAAAGATATACTTACGAGGCAAAGGTAAACTCCTTCTGAAAAAATCTAGCCAAGAAAGCCCCGTGACAGGTTTGCCTTGAGGTCACCATAAGCTGGAAATGACTTGAAGACAAACAGCAACAACAAGAAACTTACAAGCAACTGTGGTTACCTCATCTTTTGCTTTAAATGCTTTTAAAGACAAATAAATGCCTTTAAAAATGGAAAATGAAATGAACATCCTCCAGATTGCCACCTGGTTAGATTTCTTTGAACATTTACCAGTTGGTCTGCAGCCTCTTTTAAGCCACCAGCTCCAGGTCTATGGGACTGTGAAGTTGCTTTTTTATCCCATTCCAATCTGTCTTTAAACCTCTGTATGTTCCTCCACCCCTTCTTTATGGTCCTGACTGATGATCTCCACCTACAGTCTGACAGGAGAAACTGCAGCCTCTTAGCCTTTTTCTGTGATGGGCGCTTAATAAACTTCATTGGGACATGATTCTGTATGACATGACAAGCCTTGAATGGTTCTTCCACTCATATTGAGGCAATAAAATCCTAGACAGCAGTGATGGGTAATAGCTTGTCAAGATATCCCCTATGGGACATCACAGAGCGGTTATGTCTTCATTCTGTTCAGTGCTTGAAGTTGCTGCATGTGGGTGTATAGAGGTATGGGTGTCTTTATGCCATCAGTCTCTGGTGATAGTCAGCTCTGTCTTTCAAATGGTCCTGGTCTAGCTGTCTCCCATGGGCCAATTGCAGTTGGGAGCTTTGATGTGATGGGCATGCTGAGTAGACTGAAATAACAACGAAAAGTAGAATTTGATCGGGAATGCTTACACCTCTCAGATTTGGTCCACTTTGACTCCTTAGACTTTCACTCTTGCTTATGATGCTCTTTGTTTCATCACTGAGTCTGAATATTAATGTTTTAGGAGAAGCCAAGAGTGCTTCCTATCAGCTCCATTTGATTAGGAACTTGTGGGCTTCTGTAACAAATGCAGGTTTAATGAACATCACTTCCTCCATAGTGTTCAGCTAGACTACTATAACGCGCTTTTTATATGTGGCTATTCTTGATGATAGTTCAGGTTCATCAATTGTTGCAAAGTGCTTTGAAAGCAGCTGGACCATCCAAAACACACAGAAGCAACATCCATTGTCTGTGTTGCCTCTTTTGCCTCCCATTCAAAATGCTAGTGTTCACCCGTAAAACCCTAAACACTCTACTCTCCCATATCTGAAAAACAATCAATCAATCACTCAATCAACTTTATTACAGTCACAGACCAGTATACGAGAACAGACAAGATACAAAATACATATAAATAGTCAATTGGTTAGAAAGAGATATACAACCATACAACATCAGCCTCATAAAACGTATAAAATCAATAATTTGGTACATATAGTTAGTCAATTGGTTAGAAAAGGCTATAAGATCATACAACATTTTCCTCATAAAACATAAAATCAGTCAATAAAAGACAAATTAGTACATATAAATAGTCAGTTGGTTAAAAAGAATTATAAAGCATACAACATGTTCCTCATAAAATTCTCCTTTATCTATCCTTTCTCTAATCTATATCACTGACCATCTTGCACCAGATTCTAATGGCAATTGCACAAAACTTAGCTACTTTGTAGGATATCTCTCAGTTATGATCTAAAAGTAGTAGTGAGACATAGAACTGTTCCGAGTGGCCTAAAAATCTATTAAGAATGGGGGAGCTAAGATTTAATTGTAAATCCCTGTAATATGGGCATTGTAAAAGTACGTGTTCCACAGTTTCCACTTGTTCATTATTACATGGACATTTTCTCTCTAGGAGAGGTTTCTATTCAGATCATATAAATCTGGAAGACTATTTCCACCTCCTGTTCCAACACAGCTTTGAAGGCCGACTTTTTAAAATTCACACTGTATAATCAGGTTTCCAAGAATGTAGACAGCCATTCTTGGTGATTGCACCTCAACTTTGGAATTATGTTCAACCCCGGACAATCACCTAAGTCCTACCCTGTATATTTGTTGAAATTATTTAAGACATTTTGTTCAAACTAGCCTTTGATAAGATAGGGTAGAATAATTAGCATACCATATGGCCCAAGCCGTCATATTGGGAATGGCTATATATAAATCAAATTAACAAATATCTCCTAATGACTAATGGACTAGATCCAATTCATTGAGTTGTGACTTCCAGGTCCCTCAGTTTTCAGTCTGGATGAACAGCAAGGGGACTCGGCCACTGCAACATTGAGTTTTGGCCTACGATTTGGCTTGCCAGGGAACAGAGGATGGCAAAAGCAGGTCCTGGGAAAATAACTGAGGAACCACATTGCACTCATCAGCCACAGGGAAGCCATGGGGCGGGGTGGGGCGGGGCAGGGCAGGGCAGGGCAGGTCAACTCTGGCTGATTCAGGGGCCAATTTTCTGTCTCTGGGATCCTTCAGGGGCTGCACACATTGGCAAAATTGCCCCCAAATGGAAATCTACTACTGGCTTTGGAAAAAAAAAGTGTTTAGATTGTAAAGGCGAATCACCATTCCTGAAGGCTTCCAGTAGAAGCAGTTCACCCCACCCCTTTGTCCAGAAAAAGAGTTATGTGGAAGAGTGGCAGGGGCTGCTATAGCTTTGAGGCTGCATATAACTCAAGAGCTGCACTTTGCCCACCATGGTATAGTAGGAGTGGTGAGACTGGGCGATATCTACGGCATGCTTTTGCAGTTAGTTTATTACACTGTAACTCTTACATTGTACACTGTATGGTTCTTCCCACACCTTTCCTCTGGGAGTGCCCTGGGGAAGTAATCAAGCAAGCACTAACTATCGATGTATGGCTCCACACTGAGGTCCTTCATAGAATAGGCTGGACTCTAGGAGACTACAATTAATCTTTTGTGGGCTTCTTCTCTGTTTCCCCTCTGAAATGGTATCCTTCACATACTGTTTGGCAAGCTGCCCATGCTAGGGCTTGTCAGGTCATTTCCACCCTACACTGTTATAGTGCTATTATTCCACTGTCAACGTGCTGTGGAATTCTGGAGTTTGTAGTTTACTGAGGCCAAAGAGCTCTCTGGGAGAGAATTCTAAAGGCCCCTCCCTAAACTGCAAATCTCAGGATTCCATAGGATGTTGAAAGTGGAATAATAGCACTATAATACTGTAGTGTGGAAATAGCCTGAGAGACAGTAGCGTACCTCAAAAACTGAGTAATTAGCATTTGTAAGCAGAGAATGAGTAATGCGCAGTCCCACACCACCACAGCGACACACATGGTCTAGCAGAGAAATAATGCATATGAAGCAAATTTACTTACAAATATATAAAGTAGGTTTACTTACAAATACTAAAGATTTCATGACATCTCATGGTGAAAGGCTCTGAATGTGCTTTTCAAACAGAGATTGAAGTGCAAATTACAAAATGGAAGATGAACCAACTCAAACTAACTACAGATTAATGGATGCAGGGAGAAAGAGGCTGAGACCAACAAACAGGAAATGACATGAATATGTGCTATGCCCAAATTCTTAGAGAGAATCACATTAGTAGTAGAGTATAGCCATATTAAAGTCACTCACATCTATTGTTGTGAACTGCCATCAAGTCAACTTCTAGGCCATATCCGCACTAGCCTGTTATAGTGTGATGATTCCACTTTCAACATCCTCTGGAATCCTGGGGTTTGCTGCCCGGCCCCTCCCAAAACTGCAAACCCCAGGATTCCAGAGGATGTTGAAAGTGGAATCATCGCGCTATAACAGGCTAGTGCGGAAATGACCCTACTCACGGCGACCCTACAGATGAGAAACTTCCAAGTCACCCTGTCATCACCCGCCCTGCTCAAGCCTTGAGGATTCAGGGATGTGCTACTAAACCTTAACAATGTAGACACTTGATGTTCAAAAGAAGTAGTTCATCAACAGCTGTTAAGGAAACAAAGGCCCTTTCCTCACGAGGCAAGTGAATTGCTCCATGTCATTACTTACTGGCTCTTCTTGGGTCCGAAGTAACGCACACTGTCCCTTGAGCCCTTCCGCAGGGCTCCTCCATTGGTGCAGGGAGAACTGGAGCAGTGCAAGGTCTGTAGATCCACACTGCTCCAGCTCAAAATGGTGGCTTCCGGAGTCTACATGGGAATGGACCAACCGCTGAGGCTGGCCATGCCCACAGCCTGCCCTCCGCTGATCGCAGGCTCACATTGGTGCGAGCCTGCGCATCTGCACAGGTAAGTAGGAACACAAGGGTGCATTCCAGAAAATGTAAAGACCTGATTTTTCCAGTCTTTACTTAGTGTGGGGGAGGACCACTTGGGGGTGGGTTGGATCGGACTGAGGTGCGGAACTAAGTTAAATAGTCCGCACCTAGTCCGATCCAAGATGCGGACAACGTCTGTGCCAGGACACCTTGGCCTGTTTTAACTGCCTCGTGTGGAAATGACCTGTCTTAACTGCCTCATGCGGAAACAGCATATGAGTCTTGTATGTACATGAAAGAGCCATCTAATCTGGGGTTGTGCAAAGGGCAGCCAATGGGTCACATATGATGTCCCTCCAGGGGTAAAAGAAAAAAAATGTTCATTTTTTAAAAAAAAATCTTTTGCCCCCCAATGTGCTCTAGGAGGCATTTTTGTCATGTTTTTGATCTGTTTTCTAAAACAGGAAGTGAACAGGAAGTAGCTTCTCTAAGATCTTTCCTAAGTATAAAATGGGCCAGTGTGTATGTATGTGCCTTCAAAGCACCTGTTGACTTATGGTGACCCTATGAATTTCATAGGGCTTTCTTAGGTGAGGAACAGAGGTGTATCTATCGTAATCAGCACCTAGGGCAAGTGTGGAAGTTGCAGCCCTACCTCTGGGGATGCTTCCTCCTCTTCCTCTGCTGCTAAATCTTCCAGCACAGTCTTTTTTGTACCCTCTGGCATTGACACCCAAGACGTGTGCCCTACTTGCGCCACCCAAGATATGCCTCTGGCGAAGAATGTTCAGAGGCGGTTTTGTCAGCTCCTTCCTCTGAAATATAGCCTACAGCAAACACCTGGTAGTCATTAGTGGTTTCCCATCCAAGTAATAGCCAGAGCTGGCTCTGCTTAGCTTCCAAGATCAGATGGGATACGGTGCCTTTAGGTTCACGGGAGCTAAAAACACGGCAAGGTACCCCCATGCCCCCTAGAAGGGCTGTGGTTGCAATATTTTGTGGTGGTAAGGGACCAGACCTCCAAGATCCACTGGAGTTGATATAGTCCTTTAGCCTCCCATAGTTGCCTACCCCCTAAAACACCACTAAATTGTGGGTATTTTATTTATACTTTGATCTGAATGGGAAATATGATATCATTTTTTGGCTATATTGAAAAGCTTATAGGAGATCTATACAGAAATACAATTCATTTCACATAGGAATCTATAATGTCTTGTAAGAAACTGATAGAGCAGGCAGATGCTATAAAGAATTACAAAGGTTTATGAAATGTCCTGTTTAGCACTGAATTGTCTTAGTCCTACATGGTCAAGAAATCTCCCACTGATTTTTCTTCTAATTATAATTTCTCAGATCTTCATATTTTATGGCCTGTGATCTTGACATTACTGGCTTATTTTTATCTAATATTCCCATGGAAACATACTGTTGCCTTAGTAAGTGCTTGTATAGTGAGTGTCCCAAACACTGGACTATAAAAATCTGTGGTATTTTTAGATGCTGAACTCACATTTCAATGAATATAGTGTATCTCAGGGTGTCAACAGTTCATAAATGACACACAGCTAGAATGTGATCTATGTGGATGTAAGAAGGACATAACTTGGATGATTTGTAGAAACTTGCATCATTCAACAAACTTGTGGAATGTGTTTTTAACAAAATGTAAGTTCTCAAGTATTTGTCCTCTGAAATAAATCCAAGGCTATAATGATACTGAAGCCCTGTGTGGATGTTCACCTGCTCAAATGTAGGGTCAAAGTGAGGAAACTGGGGATACCCTGCCTCCAATACCCCTGCATTCCTGTGAGCATTCAAGATCTTCACATGTTCAGCACATGGGGCTGTTTAGGGTTTTGTAATGGGTGTTTGGTTGGATGCAATTACACAGCTTGCATGATTGGCAACCAGCCTGCACATATGGCTTGAGTTCTGAGTTCTGTGTATGGAGTAGATTAGTAAACACTGGTGAAGGAATAGTGAATCATTCATACGTCTGTAGCGCACCAATCCAAGCTCAGTCGGTGTTGTTATAGTAGATTTGCCAATACTGTTTTTTTTCCTCCAGGAGTATTCCTTTTATAGCTCAGCAGCAGGGAAGCATTTGCCAGACTCAACTTCTATGTCAAGTTTCTCTGACTTTAACAAGACTCCAATTTCTAAGGCTACAGTACCAGGAACAATTGCTTGGTTGCTTCCACACCAGAGTCTTTTAGTTCAGCTGAAACATACGTTTATCAGCATTAGCTGGAACTGGGATTCAAATGGCTATTTCACACAAGCACTTACTATAATGCAATACTGTCCAAAAATACTGCGTTGTTATTGTTGTTGTTGTTGTCGTTGTTGTTGTTGTGTGCCTTCAGGTTATTTCCAACTTCTGGCAACCCTAAGGCAAACTTATCATGGAGTTTTCTGGGACTGAGAGTGTATGACATGCCCAAGGTCACCCACTGGGTTTCCATGACCAAGCGGGGAATCAAACCCTGGTCTCCAGGGTTGTAGTCCAAAGCTCAGACCTCTACACCACAATGACTTTCTATAGATGAATTAATTCAAACCACACTACAGACAAATTAATTAGATCAAAGAAGCCATGGCCCTGAATTTACAAGACCTAAGCAGGGAAGTTGATGATTGGGCTTCTTAGGCCCTTTTTGCATGCCAATCCTGTTGTGAAATGGCCTTGGGAGCACTGCGGGATTGCGAGGGCCATTCCACATTACATCCTCACAATCGTGCGACACTCCTGAAGCCATTCCACAGCAATCGTGCAGTATATAATTTTTGGCTTGTTGCCAAAAATGATGCATGATTGCGTGTCCCTCCCGTGCCCCACCCGCACCTACCTTGTGTGTGGAGCCTCCGGACATGTGGCCATCGAGCTTCCTCCTCCAGCACAGCCTAGGAAAGTTCCCGGCTGTGCTGAGGAAGGAAGGGCGGAGCGCTCACGCTTCCTTCTGCCCAGCATGGAGCTGGGACTGAAGGGAAGCAGAGGGGACGCGAGTGTCTCTCACAAGGAGCTTCTCGTGCGATCCCCTGACAACACTGGAACAAGGTAAGATGCGAAAAGGGTCTTAGAGTTCTCTCATCCATAAAGTCACCATAATTTGTAGCCAACCTGATGAGAAATAAGAAAAAGAACATCCTTTCTTATAACCAGGAGATTTTCACACATTTACTTACAAAACTTATTCAGCAAAGTTTTCAGCAGCTGTTACTACAAGTTTCATCATTATATTTTTTCCTGTTTTATTGTTTCTTGATGAGTGCAAGCAAGGGAGGGATTGATAATGAATGGTCTGTTTACTGATACTTGAATAGCCTTTTAATTGTGTATGCATGTGTCTTCAAGTCACTTATCAATTTATGGGGATTCCTTTTTTTTTAAGGAGAGGAATACTCAGAGGTGGTTTGTCATTCATTGTCTTTCTCTGAAATATTGCCCTCTAGCACCTGGTTTTCCTTAGCAGTCTTAAGGTCTGGCATTTTGGGATGGCCCCAGGCCCTGAGGTTTCTGGGCCAAAACCTGAAACCTAGAGATACTGCCTGGTGATGTCATTAAACATTACGTATTAAGAACTAACCGCAGTAGTTCACAGCTTGCCATTCAAACAGAGAGAGGGAAAGGGAGAGGGAGAGAGATGTTTTCCTGTTTAAGCCAGAAGAAGGGTTAGGCCTTGTTAGTACTTGGATGAGAGGCCACCAACAAATCCCAGCTCCTGTAGGCAGTTCAGGGAGGGGCATCTAGAATTCTCAGCCACAGAGCTCTTTGGGCTCAGTAAACTACAAACCCCAGAATTCCATAGGATGTTGAGGGTGGAATAATAGCACTATAACAGTGGAGGGCAGAAATGGCCTAAGACTTGGAAAAGACTTCTCTCTATGTAATAATATATAAGTTGTTGTATATAATTGTAAAATAGTAAAACTTAAATAATTTTTTTTACATTTTTGTGGGGGGAGAGAAAACCTAGTCCCAATACAGTTTTGTGCCCCAAATCTGGACATTTTGTAGTGGTGGAAAGTATCTCACATGCAACTTCAATTCCACAGACATTTGGGATGTTCTAAGCCTGGTGAAACATTATCTGAGGCATGATTTGAATTTGAGAAACATGATACTTCTCAGTACAGGCAACTGTAAACACCACTTGTGCATGAACATCCCAGAATAGCACTATGAGTAATATGTTACATGACATGCTAAGACTACGTAAAGTGACATCAGGACTGCATGACACCAATATTAGCTATAGTTTATATTCAGGTCATACTTGGAGTCCAGTAGTGATTTTCAGGTCATGCTACAATAAACCAGCTAGACTGCCAGGACATTAGCCAGAATATAACAACAAGGCATGAAACATTATTTTTGCACAATTTTGACTATTGCAATGTAAGGGAAAGACATGGAAGTTAATAATAGTTTAAGGCTGTAATTCCCTCTGCACTTTCCAGGGAGTAGGTACCCACTGGAATCAGGAGGACTGCCTTAAGAGTAAACCTGTGAAGACTTGTGCTGTTCATAAGATACTTTTACAGTCTCTAGAAAACTCTTTCCAATGATTAAATGTAATGGCTTGTAAAGGATGGCTTTGAAAATAGAAATAGAAAAGAAAGTTACTCTTCCCTTGGTTTATAAATTTATGATTTGAATGTTTCTTTTTCTGAAACAATATGGTATGTGTGTGCGTGCACAAGAAAGGAAATATTGTAAGTCAAAATCACGCCACATAACTGATATGTGACACCAGTCAGGTTACATAGAATATACCAGATCAACAGACTTCTTTCTGGGAATGGCAACCACATGCCAACATTCTTTTCATCTTTGATAGAGCTCTAAATTTACAGCATATTGGGTTCAGATTTTGAATAAGATTCAGCGGATAATTTGGATCCCCAAATGCTTTATTTAAATGTTACATTTATTAATTGCCTCTTTCTATCCTTGTTTTCCATCGTTGACTGCAAGATGTAGATATTGAGATAAGCTCTTTTGTGAGGTATAAGGGACAAGCTGGGAATGGCACCAGATCTTGTCTGATCTTGGGAGCTAAGCAGGGTTGGTCCTGGTTAGTAGGAGGGTAGGACACTGCCAACAAATACCAGGTATGGTAGGCTATATTTCAGAGGAAGGAACTAGCAAAACCACCTCAGTGTATTCCTTATCAAAAAAATTCTGAAATTCATGGGGTCACTGTAAATCAACAGGCAATTTGAAGGCACACACACACACACACAGGAACACTCTGGTGCAATCTAGAACACAGGTATGTAGCAGTGCAACTGGATTCCAGCTTCTATCGTGGGCCACTCAAATTAGGAGAAGATGCACTAACTGGATAAACAGAAAAACTAAACAAACAAACAAACAGAATTGGTTTCAAGTTTCTATTCATGTTTTCTACCTATATTTTATGTTTTATATTACATATTTTATACGATTTATGTTTATATTTATATTTATACTTTGCTAATGCTACCAGATGTATGTATATCACATATGTAGATGAATTTTCGAATATGGTCATTGACCGCAATAAAAATATTGATATATTCACGTTCTCTGATTTTTTAAAAAATACTTCAAGCTCTACTGCAGCAGGAAATAGTACAGATTACTCAAACTTAAAAATAAAATGAATCATCCCCCTTTCAGATGCTAAGCCTTACTTATTTACCTATGGAATATAGTACATTCTAATTTATGTGTATCTAGCAGGCCTAGGGGAACATTGGGATAACCACAGGATTAGCTAAATTACATTACTTCAGCATAGGAACCCATGTTGAATGATTAGGAACATTTAGAGTGCAGTATATTCTCCTAGTATTCTTCTGAATTAGATACTTAGATTACGTCCCTATCTGCATGGGGTTATTAACATGGGTTACTATGTTGTAGCACTGAGTTGTTTTGCATGTGGGGGCAAATTAGGTTCGCTTTATTTTCTGTCATTCCTCACGGAATCCTGAGTTAATGTGCCCCCATGTGATGGGAAAGCATGCTATTTGAAAACCGGAAAAAATCCGATGCGCATTCTGACATTGAAGCACATTTGGATTTTCGCAGTGATGCGGAAATATGCATTTGCACCAATGTGCATTGGTGGGCAGCTGTGAACAGGCTGTAAGTGTTTGTTGGTATTAGATGCACTGGCATAAAATGCATCGTATTTGCAGGCTGCATTCTTTAGGAAAAAAGTATGTAGTACCACTGTCCCCCATTCCTTTCTCTGCGCCCTTTTGCCACCCCATCCTACATCTCTCCAGACTGCTCACCACCCGCATGCACTTCTCTGCATGTGCTTGCCAGCCCCATGCACCTGTCCGCCTCCCACCGCCACTCCCACACACCTCTCCATGTGCACTCGCCACCCACATGCACCTCTCTGATCGAGCTGGGAGAGGTATGTGCAGGTGATGATCGAGCTGGGAGGGGTATGTGCGGCTGGTGATGGGGCTGGGAGAGGTGTGTGCGGGTGGTGATGGGGCTGGGAGAGGTGTGTGCAGGTGGCGGTTGGGCACAGGTGGCGATCTGCCTGGGTGGGGGGAAATTAGGGTATTTGTCCCATTTTCAGAAGGCATTTTGGGGGGAAAGTGCCTCTTATACACTGGCAAAGACGGTAGTAGGTACCTACATAGGTACATACAAACGTACCAACCCAAAAGACCAACAACAACAAAAAAGCCAATTGCAGCCGCTGGGGTGGAGTGAGGGGAGTCGGGGGAGTGGCCAGTGATGAGGTAGTGCAGATGCATGAACTCGCACTCGAATCAAAATGAGGAGCTGTGTGGAAAACAATGAAGGAAAACCACATTATTTAAATACTGTAAGAAACAGTGCGAACCGCTTCTTTCACCTTGTGCAGAAAGGGCCTATGTTAAACATTTGAAAAAAGTGCATGAAATTAAGACAATTTGTACAGAATTAAAGCACAATGGCTATAACTGAGTTTTTAAAACAAATATATACTTTAATACAGAGACATTATATACAAAGAAATTAAAGCGGAGGGAGTTGACAGTGCACTCCTGTGCAAGTCTGTTCAGAAATAAGTCTTACAGTATCTAATCAAGCTTACTCTCTAGTATGCACATGCACTATGTGTATATAGGATTGTAGCTTTAAATATCTATTCTTTTGGGGAAAAAATGCCTACCTCTGACCACAAAGAAGCACCCAGTGCTGAAGAAGAGAAGGAGAAGACTTTCAGCACAATCCTGTCCTAAAATTAAGCCCAATTAGGCATGGATAGATTCATTCCTAAATTTCTCCATACTAGCATAACCCAAAGATATTCTGGTACAGCAAGGTGATCCAACATGCTATGTAATATTGTTGTGTTGTGGAGCATCATAACTCGTGCTCAGTGGAGTGGCTGGGGGTAGGGGAGCAAGAATAGTCTCAGAGGTTGACATAGGTACGTACCTGACAAGGTATGTATACATGGGGGTCACTGTTGACCCTTAGCACTTCTTAGCCCTGTTCTACCTCTTTTCCTCGTTGGTGTTGCTGCCTGTTTACTACCCTCCCTAAGCTTTTATTAGGGTTGAACTCAGTTCTGTCAGGAGAAACATGTACCACAGCCTCTAATTATTTTGCCAGCTCCTTCTGAGGCCATTTCCACACTACACTGTTATCGTGCTATTATTTCACTTTCAACATCCTGTGGATTTCTGGGGTTTGTAGTTTACTGAGGTCAAATTGCTCTCTGACTGAGAATTCTAAAGACCCTTCCCTAAACTGCAAATCCCAGGATTCCATAGGAGGTTGAAAGTAGAAGAATAGTCACAACATTGTTGTGACCTTTCTTGTTGGTTATTTCTTTTTGTTTGCTTACGAGATACGTTATGTTAGAAGTGAACACCTGTTTCTATTATTCTTTCCAAAGAATATTAGTGTTTTATACTCGATTATGTAATATAGCCAAATGTATTTGAACCATGATTTTGAATTGTATAATTGTATAAATATGAATTGTATAAATAAGTTCGCTAATTCATTTCAATTTAATGAAATTAATAAATATAAATTTGAAAGTGGAATAATAGTGCTATAATAGTGTAGTGCGGAAATGGCCCGTGAAGTATTGCAGACTGTACTTGAGGGGAAAAGGGATTTGTGCATGTACAATGGCACAGAGGGTACTGATGGAAGGAACCAGATAAGGGCATCTTAGCTAAGCTCTCCCTTCAGTAAAAGAAAAAAGAAAAAAAGTTTGAATTAGTATTATTATTGCCATTACATGATGTAGCCATTAGCCACAGTCTAGTAGCCACTGGCACAGGAGGACCATGGGGTCATCATATATAGATGGTTCTCTATGTATTAAAAAGCTGGTGCTGATTTCTTCCTATATAAAACTTTAATTATTGTTTGTCTGTCTGGGAGAGCTCCTCTGTGGTGTCAAGTCACATGCAAAAACAGGTGTGAGGAGACTCTCATAGACAGAAGCCCATCAGTATGAAAGTACTAATGACGTACAACATAAGTATGTAATTGCATCCTGGCCAAGTTCTGGCAGAGGTTCACTTCAAAAATGAAAGTGAAAAAAGAATGAAAAAAGTTATTGTAATTTTATTTTGAACTGTAACTTTAATTTATTTGCCCTTATATACTTTTGGCTAGCATGGGAACAGTTTTGTTGCTTTGTACCACGCTAAATGTTAGAAGTACACAGAGGGTCTTTCCGCACTACACTGTTATGGTGCTATTATTCCACTTTCAATATCCTACGGAATCCTGGTGTTTGCAGTTTAGGGAGGGACATCTAGGATTCTCAGTCAGAGAGCTCTTGGGACTCAGTCAACTACAAACCCCAGAATTCCACAGGATGTTGAAAGTGGCTAATAGCACTATAGTGAATAATAGCACTATTAACAGTGCTATTACTATAACAGTGCATTAATAGCACTATAAAAGTTAATAATAGCACTATAACAGTGTAGGGCAGAAAACCGTACAATTTAATTAATAATACTACTTATGTCTCCTGCAGTAACTTTTCCTAAGCATTGCACTGAGTCTATTATCTCAGTAACCCCTACAAATATCATTATACTTGTAGTGCAGAAGGTGGTGTGGGGCAAATTTACACAGTGTCGCTAACTGGAAATCCTGATTGCTTCCTATTAGTGACACAAGGTACTGCTTGTGCTTTTTACTCAGGACAAGACATCAATAAAACTATTAGAATACACTCACAAACTCTTCTGAGATTCTGAATGAGGTATATTTGATTCCCCTACATTCCCAGAATGTTTGCATGTACGCCTTTAACAGAGGTGTGAAACAGGCAGCTCTCCAGATATTTTTTCCAACTGCAGCTCCCAGCATTCTCACCATTGGCTATGCTCACATCATGGAAGTTCATGGGAGCTGCTGTCCAAAAACATCTGAAGGGCCACATGATTCCTACCTCTGATTCATTTATTTAATAACACACACACACACGTCTGCTAAAACAGATGCTCTACATAGCTAACAGTCCTAAAATTCAGTATTAGAACAAAAAGAATGTCTTAGAATTCACAAAGCTACTGTCTGTAAAGATGGCACAAGAGCAATGGTTATAAATGACGGGAACGTACAGACGCAGAGTGCTTCCAATTAGGCACATTGAGACAACCATGGGTTGGTGGGAGGCAAGAAGCAGATTTTCCAGCTATACTTTCATGCCCTTGAGCATTCCTCTCTCCTGGAGCACAGGACTGTGTGTACCACACAGGCTATCCTCCACTCTCTAATCTAGTTTAACTCCCTGTGGACCATATCCCATTGCCAGGATTGAGTTAGGCCATTTCTGCACCACACTGTTATAGTGCTATTCCTCCACTTTCAACATCCTATGGAATCCTGGGATTTGCAGTTTAGAGAGGGGCATTTAGAATTCTCAGCCAGAGAGCTCTTTGGCCTCAGTAAACTACAAACCCCAGAACTCCACAGGATGTTGAAAGTGGAATAATAGTACTATAATAGTGTAGTGTGGAAAAGCCCTTAGATTCAATTACCCATTGAAGGGGAATTCTGCATGCGGACTGCCATCTTGCCTCTCCCCTCAGTTAAAAAAGCCTTGTAATCAAGGTAGTCTAGTAATAACCAAAACCTTCTGTTTGTAAAGATACAAATGAGCAATAGAGAGTAACTCAATGGTGGGGAACCTCCTGCCCCCTCAATGCTGGACTACAAGTTCCATTATCCCGGACAAACAGTCATACCATTTCTTAATAGCGGTCATTCCACCTGCCTGGGACTCAACGAAAGGTAGACAGCAGTGTTTGGCTGAGAAAAAAGCTGCAATTGATCTCTTTTCCTTCTCAACCTCTTTCCATTTAACCTATCATTGTAAGAATAATGTAACTTTAAGAATTAACATCTGAGCTATTTCTGTCTTTATTCCACGTCCTCCGTTTCCTCTTGTGCCGTTTCTTATGACACTGTAAGTCTCTGAGCTCTGGGACTGTCTGTATTTTATTATTATTTTTTAAATCTTGAGACAATGCTCAGTCATTTTTGGCACTCTATAAATACTACTAACAATATGTTAACTGTTGTATATACTTATCTGGATGCAAATATGGAGTAAAGTAGTACCAGCATCTGTCATGTGGAACAGTGTGAAGCCTAGTTAGCTTATTTTTTTCTGGTTTAAAAAGGTTCTGAGTGTGAGAAGCATGTTGCTGAACAACATCAGTTCCTTTAAGACACTTGGTGACAAAATATTTAACTGCTGCTAAGTATGTTAACTTTATAGTGACAAAGTGTTGACTTTCGCTCAACAGAAGCATGACAAAAAGATAGCTGGATCCTATGCATCAGTTGAGCTGAGTAATAATTGTGATATTATAGCAGTGAAGAATAAATTGTCATGAAATGCCCCTGTTCTTAGTTCTGCTGTACTCGTTTTACTGGGAAGCATACTGACCTCTCTTTGCCCTCTGAGATTAAATGGATGTCAGTAGTTTGAATCTGATGGATGGACCCTGAAAATTCAGTCCGTACACTGCTACCCAGCTTTGACCAAAGAAAAGTACTATACGGAGAAATGCATCCAGGAATTATCTTGAGAACAACTGGCAAAAGGATAAGTAATATGGCACTCCTTGCCACCATATATAAACTTCCACGTTAGAATGGAAGGACTGCTCTGGTAATGATGACATCTGGCAATGTAACAACCCAAATGTATCCTACTTTCACACTCATATTGGGAAGGGACAAATAGCTACATAAAGTACATCACACTTCGTTTGCTGTCCTTACCAGATGGGTCTCTTAACATTGTCCCTCTTGACAATGCAATGTTAATATCCGTTGGCAGCGTTGTCTTTTCCTGTGGCCATTTCCGCACTAGCCTGTTATAGCGCTATGATTCCACTTTCAACATCCTATGGAATCCAGCTGGCCCCTCCCGAAACTGCAAACCCCAGGATTCCATAGGAGGTTGAAAGTGGAATCATAGCGCTATAACAAGCTAGTGCGGAAATGGCCTATGTTTACAATTCCTATGGTTGGTTTAAATTGCAAGATACATTAACGTGCAAGAAACCTTTCCGTGGTCTTAGGAATCTCTTACCTTTCATGGAAGTTCTTAACAATGACATTTTGTTGTTGTTGTTGTTGTTAACAGTCTACTGTGTTATTTATTTTATCTTCAGAATTTGCCTTCATTTAATTTTTTAAAGACTTTTTAAGATGGAAGGTTTGATAAAGATGCGCGTGACAACAAACACAAGAGTCGCGGGCCATTTCCGCACCAGACTGTTATAGTGCTATTATTCTACTTTCCACATCCTTTGAGGCCCCGCTCTGAACTGCAAACTCCAGGATTCCATAGGATGTGGAAAGTGGAATAATAGCGCTACAACAGTGTAGTGCGAAAATGGCCGCAGCGCGTAAAATACGTTGTTTTGAAAGGTTTTTGTCGAAAAAAAGGCCAAGGTATCCAAATACCTTTTAAAAGTGCGTTGATCTTAGCAAGCTGCTAAGCCAACCTTTTCCCCCTCTAGAATAGCTATAAACGCTAAAGATAATGGTGAAGATCAACTGTGAAGACTGAGGCCATTTCCGCACTAGCCTGTTATAGCGCGATGATTCCACTTTCAACCTCCTCTGGAATCCTGGGGTTTGCAGTTTCGGGAGGGGCCGGCCGGCCCCTCCCGAAACTGCAAACCCCAGGATTCCAGAGGAGGTTGAAAGTGGAATCATCGCGCTATAACAGGCTAGTGCGGAAATGGCCTGAGTAGGGGAGAAAGCGGAGTACTTAAACCAGTCTGCGAGGACGTCGTTGAATTTAACGGAGCGTACGTCGTCAGTGGATCTGTGAATTTATCGGTAAGGGAACTACTATTTCACTCAGTTCTTTTACACTGGCGACTTTCGAACGTCTTATAAATGAAATGAGCGAATGTGGATTCCAGAGCGTGGGCCAAAGTGTCTCTCTCCCACAGACAAGTGAAACCCGGAGGGAGTGTGGTAAAAAAGAAGCCCACTGTCCGCGCCTCAGGCTGAAGGGATGAGGGCCCAATCCTGAAAGGCCGCTCGCTTTCGGTGGGAGGGGGCCAACGACTCTACGCTCCAACCCACCACCTGTCAATCATCACATTTCCGTGTGCAAGCCGCTCGAAAGCGGGTAAGATGCCGAGCATGCGCACGGGCTGCTTTTGAAGTCAAGCTCTCGGGATCTCCCCTCCCACACGCACGTTTTAACTCGACCAACCCTCCCGCCTATCTCCCTCCTCTACACATGCCGGCGGGGGGGGCGTGGCCTACAGATATTAGCCTCGGCGAGCGCGAGGGCGAACACCCGCGCGCGCGCCTGCCTGCCCACTTTGCCCCGGCAATCTCGCGAGACGGCTTCCCGCTCCCCCTTCCTCTTGACGGGACAGGATCTTTCGAGATCTCCCTTTCTCCTCCTCCTCCTCCGCCGCCTCTTCACCCCTCCCTCCCCCCTTCCCTCCCCCCCGCGCGAGGAGGCGACCGGAGTCGCGCGCCGCTGCCCATTTAAACAGTCGCTCGCCGTGAAGGGAGGGCCGGCGGACGGGACGTGTGCCCTCGGCGCCGCTCCCTCTCAGCCTGCCTGCCTGCCTGCCTGCCTGCTGCTCCCTCCCCCACTGCTCTTGCCCGGCGGTTGGCTGGCTGGCCGGCCGGCCCTGCGCAGGCTCCGCGTCCCTCTCCCTCCCGCGGGCCCCCGAGGCCGCCTCGCTTCGCCGCTCTCCGGCCCGTCTCCGGCGGGGCCCCCTCTCGCAGCATGTCGGTGGTGGGAATCGACCTCGGCTTCCAGAGCTGCTATGTGGCGGTGGCCCGGGCGGGGGGCATTGAGACGATCGCCAACGAATACAGCGACCGCTGCACCCCGTGAGCAACCGCTGCCGGGATTGGGGGGAGGGGGAGTTCGGAGGAGGGGGAGGGGGCGCCGGGGGCCGATGGGAACAATGGAGGGGAAGGTCGGGGGCGGGGGGGCGCCTCAAAGGCGCGCGTTGGGGTGGCGGGTGAGAAGAGAACGAGGGGCGCGCGGTCTCGTTAGCGCAGGATCCTCTCAGGCCAAGCGTGCGGGGCCTGGGCAAAGGCGTCCCTGTGTGGTCGCGCCTCCCCTCTTGACGGGCGCTGGCGGGGAATTCTGCGCACGGAACGGCCGCGCCTTATTTGAAGCGGGCGCGGTGTGCGAGAGGGGCAGCCCGGCCTTGAGCAGTGAGTAGTGAGCCACTGCGCCAAAGGAGAGGAGGCAGCGCTGCCCTCCCCCTCCTCCCCCCTCCACACACGTGCGTACACACCCGAAGGAAAATGGTGAGGCTTCCTCGCCAGTGAAGCCACGCGGGTTGGTCTGAAGGCGAACGGCCGGTTCGCCGGAAGGGTGAGGAGACCCGGGCCCTGTCCGCACCAGACTGTTAATAGTGCTAGTATTCCACTTTCAACCTTCTGTGGAATCCTGGGGTTGAAAGCGGAACAACAGCACTATGAACACTTCCGCAGGACACTCTTATAGCGGGATGATTCCACTTTCAACCTCCTGTGGAATCCTGGCCAGCCGGCCGGCACCTCCCGAAACTGCAAACCCCAGGATTCCATTGGAGGTTGAAAGTGGAATCATCCCGCTATAAGAGTGTCCTGCAGAAGTGTTCATAGTGCTATTGTTCCACTTTCAACCCCAGGATTCCACAGAAGGTTGAAAGTGGAATACTAGCACTATAACAGTGTAGGGTTATAAGAGTGTCCTGCGGAAATGGCCTATGACAGTCTGGTGCGGAAATGCCTTGGGGGAGTGAAGTGTCTCCTACTCTAGGTAGGCGGAATGCTAAGAAGCATCTGGTATTAAGGAAAATGTGGTGGAAGGCCTGAGTTAAAGGTATACTGCAAAAGCATTCATTATTTGGGAAAATTCCCAGAAAGGTTAGTTGTGTTTGTTTCACTAAGGACCATAAATAGCCCTCCCACTCCTTAAATATCAACAAATGTGTTACAACACAATATTTCATAGGTTGATCACTTTCTCTGATGGAGGAAGTATTCCTTGACCTTGGAAAGTTAAAAGACAATAGCTTGATATACAGGCATACCTCTGTTAACATATCATCTAGCAAAGATGCTCTCTTTTACAGTCTTACACCCACCCAGCCTCTCCTTTTCCTTTTTGTCTGCTGTTACTGAATGTGTTTTGGCGGTGTTGACATTGAAGGAAACAGAGTGCTGGGTTGCAGCCTTGTGTCTGCAGTAAAGGATGCAATGAAGCGTAAGCTTGGAAAGGATGAGATGCATATTGCTGTAGCTGATCTTGTTGTAGCTGTGCCTGCCTGCCTGCCTGCAACAGGTAAGGTAAACAGCAGCTGCCTCCAGAATCTCTTACTGAGCATGCTTAAACAACAAAACAGTGAGAAAAGAGGATGAGCTTGTTTCATCAGATCCCCTAACGTTTTTTTTAAAAAATCTATAAGTTTGGCCACTAAAATGGAAATGTTTAGGGAAATAAAAATCTCGAGATGCATTTTGAAATAAGCTCTTAAGTGGTCTCTAGAAGATTCAAAATGTTTTTGTTTACTTATATAAAGCTGACCTGACCTGACCTGGTTGCTTCATTTTACATGTACATATTGTTAGTTTTGGATACAAAGTTTACTGACAGATGTTGAACTGCCCTTTTTTGTTTTTTGTGGTGTAGGATCCAATCCTAATTCTTCCCATGTTATTTTTGCCTCTGGTGCTAAATTTAAAGCTAAAGAAGCTGTTAAAGAAGTGATGCCAAGGAATACATCTACTTTTTAAACTGAGCTATACTGTATTTGGGCAAACTTGAACAGATGGAGGATTGTAAACAGTGAGTTTAGAGAAAATGGCAATCCAAAAATCCATACAGTGATACTTAACAGTTGTCGCTCACAGAACTTTGCTGGCTGATAAGAAAGACATTGTTGCATTGGTAAACTGGTTAACATACGTTTGCATGATGATCCACTCCTGTTCAAACCACAGAAAAGGGAGTTGAAATTCTTGATTGATTGATGATGTTATAATGCAGTTTGTCTGAATGGCCACTTTAATATCCTTAAGGCAGTTGAAGTATGCCTGTTTTTTCTAATACTTCCATATCTGAAGTATGATCTAACATCCATTTGTTTTAAACATTAGACTATTTTTCCTGTCCAGCAGGATTTGCAGGCAATGATGGCATATATTGCCCTGAAAAGATGCTTAAGAAGTTGATACTGCTTATGTATCTTTATCTTGTAGATGACAGTATTATCATTAGTAGCAGTAGGAGTGATTGCAGCATGATTTCGTCTGATGTTACCAACCAAGTGAGAGCTTGCCAGTGGTGCAAGTGCAACAGTGTTCATCATTAGTGTCTTATCAAGGCTTAGAAAAGTTTCTTTCTTCTCATGAGTAGCTGTGGACTCTTTTCTTCCTTCAGTGCCAGTGGGCTAGAAGTAGTGACTGTCACAAAAATTGGAATCCAAAACACCTTAAAGAAATATGACTCTTCATGTTAAAAATTAGAAATTATAAAGATTAATACAATTGAAATACAATTGTAAAGATAAATACAATTGAGATACAGCTCTTATAAAATTGTTATATTAGAGCAGTGCTACTCAGACTGGTGATTCTTGGACTGATGCTGATTAACAGAAAGTATGAGAATAATATGGCACAAATATGGAGTCGATCCCTTGTACATTAGGGGAAAAAGGTTGGTTCACCACATCAGATGCCTTGAGAAGCACTGCACCAGTAACAAAGTTGTGTACTGTTTCAACAGAGTTGTTCATCTGTGATATAGAATACAGTTATTTTGAGAGAAAAATAAAAACATGAGTAATGAACCTCTCCTTTTTAAATATGTATTTCAAATTCTGTGACTGCTAAATCTTCATGTGTTTGTGTGTGGGTGTGTATCTTTTGTGTCTTCAAGTCAACTATTGACTTATGGCAACCTTATTAATTGCATAGGGTTTTCTTAGGTGGGGAATGCTCAGAGAAAGTTTTGCCTGTTCCTTCTTCTGAAATATAGCCTACAGCATCAGATGTTCATTGAGAGTCTCCTGTCCAAGTACTAATCAGGTCTGATCCTGCTTAGCTTCCACAGTCAGACAGGATCTGGTGCCTTGAGGGTATTTAGGCCCTTGCATCTCCACTTAGACCACAATTATTAAATTGCAAGTGGATAAGGGCTGTACCAAAGGCACTCCCCTTACAGGCCTCCAATAGCTTCTAAGATAAACGCTCAGCAGTGCAGTATAGCACATATACCTGTTACTAGTCAGTCTAGTACACACTGACCTAGGAAGGAAAAAAGAAAGAACAGTTATCTTCTTTGCAGTTCTCCTCAGATGCCACTAATGGATTTGTAGTGGTTGACAGACCATGCCTGGTTGAGAGTCCATACCTAGATCTTTGTTGTACAAGAGAGAAGTGACAAGCAGAGCTCTCTGTCTGAGGCCTGTTGTTGTTCAACATCTTTATAAATGACTTGAATGAAGGAGAGTGCTCATCGCATTTGCAGATGTCATCTAACTAAAGGGTAGCTCTGTCCTATAACTCAGAAATACAGTAGAGTCCTGGTTATCTGATCCAAACGGGCAGCCGCAGTGTCAGATAACCGAAAGGGTTGGATTACCCGGACGCCCGCAGTGGCAGCCATTTTGGAGGTGTGTCGGGGGCGTGTCGGGCGGACCTGGGGGCGTGTCAGGGGCGCAGAAATGCCCACAGCCATGCCCCCGGGCCGTCGCGACGTCGGTTAATCCGGATGGTTGGATAAACAGGACTCTACTGTAAGATCGAAGTTGACCTTGACAGCTTGGAAACCTTGGCCGAGGCAATTTTCAGCAGAAGTCTGTATTTAGTCAGGAAAAAAAGCCAGGATGTGCTAATACAGAATCAGTGACATTTGGCTTGCCAGCAATATGTGCAGAATCATAGAATCATAGAAATGTAGAGTTGGAAGAGACCACAGGGGCCATCCAGTCCAACCCCCTGCCATGCAGGAACACCCTCAAAGCACTCCGGACAGATGGCCATCAAGCCTCTGCTTAAAAACCTCCAAGGAAGGAGACTCCACTACACTCTGAGGCAGCAGATTCCACTGCCGGACAGCCCTGACTGTCAGGAAGTTCTTCCTGAGGTTCAGGTGGAATCTCCTTTCCTGCAGCTTGAATCCATTGCTCCTTGTCCTGGTCTCTGGAGCAGCAGAAAACAAGCCCTCTCCTTCCTCTATGTGGCATCCCTTCAAATATTTAAACATGGCTATCATGTCCCCTCTTAACCTTCTCTTCTGCAGACTAAACATACCCAGCTCTCTAAGTCTATCCTCATAGGGCATGGCTTCCAGGCCTCTCACCATTTTGGTCGCCCTCCTCTGGACTTGCTCCAGTTTGTCAATATCCTTCTTGAATTGAGGTGCCCAGAACTGGACACAGTATTCAAGATGGGGTCTAACCAAAGCAGAGTAGAGTGGTACCAGTACCTCCCTCGATCTAGACACCATACTCCTATTGATGCAGCCAAGAATTGCATTGGCTTTCTTGGCTGCCGCATCACACTGCTGACTCATGTTCAGCTTGTGGTCTATGAAGACTCCTAGATCCCTTTCACACGTACTGCTATCCAGCCGTTTGTCTGCCATCCTATATTTCTGTATTCCATTTTTTCTACCTAAGTGTAGGACCTTACACTTCTCTCTGTTGAATAAAGTATAGGGGTCATACTAGGTTGTTCGCTAAACATGAGGTAACAGTGTGATGCAGCTGTGGCAGAAAAAAAAGAAGAAAAAGAAGAAGACTATTAGTTCTCAGTTACATCACCAGAAGTATAGTTTCCAGATCAAGGGAAGTTCTAATACCATTCTTTTTCATCCTGTTCTTGGCTTCCTGTGTTAATACAGCTCTCCAGCAGTTTTGGCAGAGTTTTAATTTGAGAGTCAGTTTTGTGATCTGTTCCATTCTACTCTTTGGCCTGGTCTTGCCTGGACTGTCCAGTTCTGAGTAGCACAGTTTAAGAAAGATATGGGCAGGCTGTAACATGCCCAAAGAAAGGAGACAAAGATCATGAAGAGTGTGGAACCTGAGTCCTGTGAGAAATTGTTGAGAGAGCTGACTTTATCTTGCCTGGAGAAGAGACAATAGGAAGGTGATGTGAAAGCCATCTTAAACTGCTTGAAAGACTGTCACTGGGGAAGTGTGGGATATGTGTTTTCTAGCGCTCCAGAAGACGGGAGCCAAACCAACAGATTCAAATGACAGGAAATGAAATTTCACCTAAACATTAGGAAGCACTGTCTAATGCTAACAGGTATTTGAAAGTGGAGCAGACTTTCTCAAAGGTTGGTGGACATTTCCTTCACTACAGATTTTGAAGCAGAAGTTGGATGGCTGTTTGTCGGGGTTGCCTTAGGTGTGGATTTTTGGATTGGCAGAGGTTTGAACTAGTTGACCCTTGATGTTCCTGCCAGTTTTGCAATTCTGTGAAGAACTGGGCAAGCCCCAAAAGATTATTTTAAAGCAGTCATGATTTTGACACTATTGACACAATTGCAATTTGCCTCCAACCATTTGACTGGGCATCAGCTGCATGAAGAAAAGGAGAGCTGTTCTGCTGATTATCAGAGCATGGCTGAATGATGTTTCCCTCAAGTTTAGAAGGTGGTCTGGCTAGAAGGAGTTACTAAGTTAAGTATACTTGCCTAAGTAGCTGATTCAAGATTCCTGCTGTTGTGTTTATTTACTAAGTGGAGCTGTATAATTGCTTCGTTTTATGTCTGGTTTAAGACTTCTTATGTATACTGGAGAGGATTCTACCATCCCATACCTATCATGACCATGGAGGAGGAAGGTGCTTGTTAGTGTCTGCTTCACCTGCACTTAACAGTAATATTATATCCCACAGTACTATACCTCACCAACAGCTCCATTCATCCCTTTCCATGTCTAATCTATTAATACTGGTCTCTTACAGTTTTGGTGCAATTTTTAATCTCATTGTTTTTGTGGTATATTGTATCCCTCTCAGGACACAGTTTAAGTAATCAAGGGTTTGTTCCAGTGTCTCAAAATCACATTCTCCATTGTTGAAATGGATATTGGAGGACAGTCTGAGATTAAGCCTGTGCCATATATTAGTAAGTCTGTCAGGGTTATAACAGAGAATTGTCAGTGCTGTCTTTACTAGCTCTGATAAAAAGCATATGCATTCTCTTTGATCAGTGCACCCCAAATTATGTTGTACTTCTTCCCAGTAACTTGGCAATAACAAAAATCAAAATAGATTTACAAATCCCCACGCAGTGTTTTGTATTCTTGTAGTGGTCCTTATTTTAAATTCAGCTGTTGTAAATTTATGGTTTAACTGATGTCTGTTTACCAGAAATATGCTCCTCATTTCAACAGAGCTTCCTTGCAAGTAGATATGTCCAGCATTTCGAGGCTAAACCCAGTTTCAGTCACAAATGGAGCAATCCCATTGAAGTTAGTGGGATGTACTGATGTGTTGACTAACAAATCCAGTTCATTTGAAGTGACTCTGATCTTGCTCAAACTGAAATTGGATTTGACATTCAGTTTTCAAGAACAATCCTTATCATATTGACTGAAAATAGAGATTCCACTAAATTTATTATGATAGGACTTATTCCCTGATCAGTGAGTTTAGGCCTGTACTCTTAGAGATACAACTTCTTTGTGCAAAAGGATCTGTTGAGACTAACAGACTTGTTAGCAAGTCGACTAGGAAAGGCATATCCTTAAAATTCTGTTCTACATTGTTTGGCCAAGATCCTGCAAGTCGACACATAGCCATGATACTGTGGGTACACTGCAGTAAGGAAGGAGTTCTGCCATGCTAACAGGCAGGGTACTAAAGGATAATGTATCCAGTCCCCTCCTGTGAGTAAGTGGTGGTGTGCTGATCAGAAGCAGGGACTTCAGTGGGGTCCTCTTACAACTTGTCAGTATGTCACTGCGGGCCAGTGGGATGCATTACCTTTTAGCATCCTGCTCTCCAGAACTGCACAATTCCATCCCTCAGTGCAGCTGCCTGGATTTTAAGGTGGGTTTGTCAGATATTTACAATTGTGACAAAGGTACCACAATCATAAATATGAATATGAAACCATTATATGGTTGAAAGTCTAGCTTATAGTGTAACTGACTAGCAGGTTGCTGGCCTTTGTGTATAAAATTGGGCAAGTTTCCCTATGAAACTGTAGTAAATACTTGTTCCGAATGCACCACTATGTCATAACAGGGTTGCTTGAGAATCCTAAAGACGTGTATTCAGCAATACAAATACATGCTGGAGGCCACAAGAAATTCCAGGCAAGTTTATGAGTCCTACTGAAGGAAGGATGTCCTGCTGCTCCTTTACTGGTCCACTTGCATTGGTGGCCTGAAGAGAAAAGAATTCGTTTTCTGCAACCAACATGGAAGTGCAATAGGCCAGCAGAAGAGGGACTGATTGCTACATCCCTCCTTTGTCAACTTCCTTGGTAGAAAATGGTTTTAAAATAAAATAGCTTGAAAGGGCAGGTCATAATTTAACCTTATTCTACAGCCAGCATAAGAGTTCAGATTACTAGCTTTGTCAGAAATAAGAAATAAACAAATTGCATGCCAGTAAATTTGGTGAATTTATGTACAAGGCTGGTGTGCTGTTTGCCTAGAAGGAACAGTTACTCATCCAGTCTGTGGTCTTTAAGTGTCGCAGGGTTTTGCTGTCCCTACTAGTCAGTGAGCCAACATTAGCATTAATACAGATTAGAAACCAAAGATATAGATTGGGAACTCTATGAAGAGAACCAGTTCAACCTAGATCTCCTTTTCATCTTTGCATACTACATCCAGGGTAATGAATAAGCTTAACCCAGATCTCCTTTATCTTTATTATGGAAACCCACTCGTCCCATTTATTCAAGCCTTTTCAAGACTACCTCGAATTTGTTTGGTTGGCTTGTTCTCCATGGTTCTCTTTCCTTCCCAGGAGTTCAGATAATTTCTTTTCTTGATCTCTTCTTTTTCATAACTTCCTTGCCCCTGCCCTCATTTTTTAAATTGTGCTTGGGTTGAGTTGAGTTGTAGGGGAACTTTTCCCTATATGTTTATCACTGCTTTTGCTTGCTGTGATCACATTTCTCCACTTTTGCAAAGTTTGAAGAAACTCTATGTTCAGCTATATCAAAGTTCCCTGTCTAGCTGGCTGTCTTTATTGATGTTTCCTTGTAGTAGTCAGCAGGCCTCTTACTTAAAATTCACAATGAAGTTAGCTATCGCAGTTACCTACTCATGGGACTCTGGCACTGGAGTCTTCTCCTGAGAAACCAGTTCAGCATACCATTTTCATTTTGGAAGAGGTAGTGTTGTGCTGTGGCCTTTTTCATTTCTTTTCTTTTAAGTTGTATTCTCTGCCTGTCCTCTTTTTTTTGAGCAAGATACTAGTGTGCCCATAGATGGCAAAACTTTTACTGTACATTAGTAATTTTTTCACAACTGAACCTCTAGCTTGTCCATTAGGATCTTTCACTTTTCACTTTTCTGCCTGATGCACCTCCTCAACAGAATTAACTCTTTAGCTGGGGACTGACCACATTTTATGCATGTACATTTTGCTCTTTGTAATAAAAATTATTTGCACTTGGCTTCTTCTTTCTAAAGAGGTCCTTGAATTGGGTACATTTGTTCCAAGTATTTTGTAAATGATTGCTCACGAGAAATGAGAGTTTCAATAGGCTTGTGTCCTTTAATAGGAATTAATACAAATTTAATTTATTCTTAAATATTCAGCAGATCTTGTAAATCTTGTATATTTTTGAATAGCAAGTGGCTTTAATGTGCCTACAAAATATACCATAGCTCAGTGTTACTGAACCACAGTGTATCAGCCAAAATATACAAAGTTGAGACAGGGCTCTATGTATTCTAAATGCAGTTCAATTTGTGTAATTACTCATGTAGCAAAAATAGAAATAAATCTGTCATTACAGTCTTGCTGTTTAATAAACTTCCGTGTCACTGTGTTTTTGGCTTCAATGTGAATTACTAATTTTGAATTATTCTAGTGGTACACTTTGTTTTTCATTGAAGCAAATGGCTTGGATCTTAACTTCTCTGTACCAGATAGGGTTCTTTTGCCTCCTCTTCTCTGTGCAGCTTCCTACATCTTGTCAAAATCTGCTTTGTGGGGTTAGAGGACTTTTAGCAAAGGTGTTCAATAAAGTTGCCTACCCCTGCACAGACAAAACAACAATTTTAGATCCAAGTCAGCAAGATAGCTGTAAAGAGTACATACACAAGGGAAAACAGGCAGTGTTGGTACTTATGAGAAAAACATATGAGAGGGTTTTGTTGATTGATCTTATCTATAGTCTTTTAATTTTGAACTATAAGATTGATCAACTTAATGCAGGGCAATGTGGTGTTACACAGAAGGAAATATCTAGCTGAAGGCTGTTTTACATTACTAATATGAAGACTTATAAATCCATTTGCTTAGAACTCTTGTTATTAAGGTTCACATCCCTGAAGTTTATTCATAGCTTTATTTTTATACTTGAATAAACTGACTTGTTTCAACCTATATCTTGAACTAAATATTTTCTTCTTATTCTAGGTCATGTATAGCCTTTGGACCTAAGAACCGTTCAATCGGAGCAGCAGCTAAAAGTCAAGTAAGGATTTTCTGTATTCCAGAATGGTTTATATAATCACAATATTGCTAAAAGTGGAATTTAAAAAACACTGACAGTTTGAATTGAAATGATATTTATTTCATAATACAAATATGTTAACTATTTTATGCAGAGACTTGATTAATTTTTTAAAGTTATCCAGAATTCTTTAAGTGAACATATATCTTTCTCCCTTCAGAGTATCCAAAAGTAGATGAGTGAGTTGAGCTATATTGTAGAATTGAAATGAGAAAAATAAATCCTGTGTTCTGATGAACTGATGCAAGATATCTATGTCATGTGTTCTGCCTTTTTAGTCTGTCTTAAGTATTTTAGATGTGTAGTACTAGTCTTATTCGTATTTCAGTAAGACATACCATGTAATCTGGGCATGTTTATTTAGAAGCTGAGTACAAGAGGACTTGCTCCTCACTACAAAGTAGCATTTGAATTACAGAAAGGTGGTGCGAAAGTTCCCATACTCCACTTAAACTTCTATGACAGTGATTTAAGCTCCTGTTTTCAGAAAGATACAGAGGACTCAATCTGACTTAAAACTGGAGAGAGTCAGGACAGAGTTTGTGGATACTGGGGCCACTACCTCTGCCTTTTTATTTCATAATTTGGTAGCAGCGATACAAGCATATTGCACTTAATTGAATCAGACAGTCGTATTCTTCACTAAGGTGCCGTCTAAGACAATCGAGCTGTTAAAACCATTCAATTGGGTACTTATTTTGGAAAGACAGAAATTTCCTTTAATTTTGAAAATAACATTATAATTATAGCATAAGTTTAAAGTGAACTGATTCCCCATTAGGATAGTGTTTGTTCAATAAGATGTTTGATTTTCCAGAACTAGATTCTATACTTGATTACAGATATACTACAATGGACTTCAAGCTTCAATAGAAACTGATGTTCATATCTTTTTTATATTTTCACTTTGAGCTTTTGTATTAGACCTAAAGCAAACCCAAATAGAAATAACTTGTTTTGATCCTCTGGTTAAAGTTATCGAGGGTGTGCCCTTGACTCAGTTGCCTATAATGTCTGTCTTTGTAATCTAAGTGATTGCTCTGACTTGCAAATGTCTTTCACTATAGTTACTGTACTAAATGTTGTTGAGGAATGTTAGGTGCCACTGCTGTTTTTTGCTTTTGCAAAATTGCACTAATCCTAGAGGCCAAGGCTACTGTAAGAATTTAAATGTCCCTTTAGACTTTTCATTTTGATAGCTAGTGCTTATAACAGCTGTTTTGTAGAGGACTGAGCCACAGCAAATATTAAAGTGTTCCTTTCAGCTAGAGCTGGAATGGCCAATGGCTGAACACTGACCAACACTGAAAATGTTTTAAGCCAGATTGAGTTTTGCAATAAAAAGTTTATTCAGGTATGCTAAATTCATTCTGACCTAATTGGTAGAAGGCTGTATAAAGTTCCTGAAGAGCTAGTTGTTGGGTTAAAGATTACAGGATAACATAGTTTAAGGGTAACATCTTTTATGTGTGATTTCCATGTGGCTGTCAATCTTATTTTGTTGTGTGTGTACTTGAACCTTTCAGAAAAACATTTTCAGTGTAAAACATGAAAGAACAAAATAACCATATGTGTGAACCAGATAGAATTATAAAAGTCTGTTCTTCATCATATTAGGATGCATACTGTCTTGCTGCCTGACTATGAACTCTCTTCTCTTTCAGGTAATTTCAAATGCAAAGAATACAGTGCAGGGTTTTAAAAGATTTCATGGTCGTGCATTTTCGGATCCCTTTGTTCAAGATGAAAAAGCAAAACTTGCTTATGAACTTGTCCAGCTACCATCACATTCAGTTGGCATCAAGGTGAGTGTGTCTGAATGTGAACAAATGTGCATATGCTGGTGGTTGCATGTAAAATGCAGTGCAGTTTAGACAGCTTGGCAGTAGAGTAGTGGAAAATCAGTGAAATAAAAAGGAATGTGGTATACTTAACTTTGATGCAACGCTTCAGGATTCAACTGGAACAGAAGGTTTTCTTCAATTCCACCACAAATTTGGACGGGGTCTTTTGTTTTCTTTTCTTGTCTTCTCCTACCTTTCTTCCTTTCTTTTTTGATACAAAAGATATGTGTATTAGTTAATCATGTATCTCAAGTACAAATGTAATATATGTCATTTTAGGATTGCTTTTCTGATACTAATTTATGAAATGGAAGGAGAAACCTCTACATAACTTTGGTTTTTAGGATTGATAAAAGATGCTTTGGGCTTTGTGAAACAACTTTAAAATTTGCATGTTTTGGTCTGCATTTTTGCTAAGGTAATGTATATGGAAGAAGAACGAAGTTTCACTGTTGAGCAAATGACAGGAATGCTTCTCACTAAACTAAAAGAAACAGCAGAGAATGCACTTAAGAAGCCTGTGGTTGATTGTGTTGTCTCTGTAAGTAAACAATTATAATGTTCGGGTTTTGGGGATTTGTCTTTTTTGATCAATGAATCATTGGTAATATGGGAAAGGGCCACCTATACTGGACAGAATAGCTGGTCTTTACTGCACAATTGTGTAGTAGTAGATAAAGGAAAGATGGGAATGAAAGGGTTACTGCTGGACTGTAGATATTGATAGAGACAGTTAAATATATACTAGAGCTGTTGGGGAGGCTAAAGGAACTACAAACATTATTACTAGATGTATTTTTAGTATGTGTTTTGCACAATTGTCTCCCAGAGTGTCTCACATCTATTTAAAAAAGGAGAGAGAGAGACAGGCAGTGCCATCAGGCTTACAGTCCAAAAAAAAAAAAAAGAAAAGAAAAAAAAAGACAAGAGTAGTGGAAGAAAATGGGCATATTGTATTTGTGTGCACTGAAATGTAGTCATGAGAATTTGGTCATGCTGCATGGGATTACTTAGGATCTGAGATTCCACAGTTCTCTTAAGAAGATAAGAGCTCAGCCAATCTCTGGAAAGCATGCTGACCTCCAAGTTTCTTTATACTGCTGGAGGGGGAGAGATGTGTATCTAAGTGAGAGAGACTGACTTTTACTGCCTCTCCTGCACTAAAATTGGACAGAGGCTGAGATTTGTTCTTATGCTGTCATTTTGCAGGTGCTCAGAGCACCTGGAAAGGGCAAAGACAAAGCAATCTGCATTCTTCAACAAGCCTTGAGTTAGAGGAAAGAGTTTGAGACACGTTGACTTAGTTCTGTACTTGCTTGGCCCTCAGGATACCCAGCCAGCAGAGTCGAATCCTGCTTCTGCCCTCTGTCTCTAGGTTTTAGCTACAGGAATGGTACTTATTCTCCACTGCTGGTTGGCTCTTAATCTTCTGAGTGCTAGGTGACCAGAGCAAAAGCAAGATGACTTTGCTTCACCAGCTCAAAACTGATTGGGGCCAAAAGTTTCTAGGCATCCTCCTTCCCAGTTTGAACTTAGAGGGGAAACAGGAGAAGTCCTGTTTCTGAGGCATAGTATATGGTTAGTGTCAACCTCTTCTGGCTTGCCAAGACCAGCCAAAATAATTGGATTCCTTTTTAGAATTCCTGTTTCAATTGGTATTGTTGTAGAAGCTAAACTCTAGGTTGCAATATTTGCATCTGCTTGCAGTGAGCAGATATTTTAGCTCTTGTTAATATTCAGAAGTCATTTCAATTACCGGTAACTTACTTTGATTAAACTAACTTTTCCTATTGTAATTCTGATTTACTGAAGAATAGACTAAAATCAGAGTAAAATTCAAAATATAATTTTGTCTGTTTTTTAGGTTCCTTGTTTCTATACAGATGCAGAGCGAAGATCTGTGATGGATGCTACACAGATTGCTGGACTCAACTGCTTGCGGTTAATCAATGAAACTACTGCAGGTAGCTAATTATGTGCAAAGAATGAAAATGGATTCACGCTGCAGGAAAGGAGATTCCACCTGAACCTCAGGAGGAACTTCCTGACAGTCAGGGCTGTCCGGCAGTGGAATATGCTGCCTCAGAATGTAGCGGAATCTCCTTCTTTGGAGGTTTTTATGCAGAGGCCAGATGGCCATCTGTCGGGAGTGCTTTGAGGGTGTTCCTGCATGGCAGGGGGTTGGACTGCATGGCCTCAGTGGTCTCTTCCAACTCTACATTTCTGTGATTCTATATGATATTTTTTTCCATCAGCCTTACATGATTCTGGTCCTTAAGTGATTTGTCAACTGTTGGGACTTGAAGATCTGTCCAGCTACAGTTTAAAAAAACCTGACTTTCAGGATTTTCTTCTGGTTTTTCATACATGGATGTAGATTACTTAATTACTTAACATTTAGTGAAGCTCAGATCTGAAGAAGCAGAAAATCCCTGGAAAAAATTCAAATGGACCATCCCAGTTTCATTCCGCTGGAAAAAATGAATGTTGTAGGCTATCACTGCTGCTTAGTCAACAGTACTCAATGCACAATTACTATAATTCAATAAACTGGTTATGTGGATGCCCCAGAATCAAACACTCTTCTAAAACATGTCTGTAGATAGATATCTTTACTGTCAAGGTAAAAAAAAAATTATATTGTGCAAAGCAGTGCGATATGAATTATGAAGAATATTGAAAAAATTGCAAGATTGTCTTACATTATTCTATTGTATGATGAATCACTTAAATAAGACTATATAGCATTTAGTGTTTAATGACTTGGATTTCTAATATGTAACCTTGTGCAGTTCTGTTGAATGGTTGCAATTACATAGTAATGAACCTTTTTTTCTTAGTTGTACGCTTAGCCAAATAAATACGGTTTTACTTATAGCTGAATTAACGTTCTCTTTAGTTGCCCTGGCATATGGGATCTATAAACAAGACCTACCAGCATTGGAGGAGAAACCACGAAATGTGGTGTTTGTAGACATAGGCCATTCAGCTTATCAAGTTTCAGTATGTGCATTCAACAAGGGAAAATTGAAGGCAAGTATTATGCTATGTGTTTACTCATTTACTTTACTCATTTAACTTTTAGTTTATTTCATTTTAATTAGTAAGCAAACTTTAGTCCCAGTGTTGGAGGAAAAGCTTATAAATATGATGGCAATGATCAAATGTACGAGATATTCTCTTTTCCATTTATTTATTTTTTAAATACAGCTTACAGTACTAGAGTTGAAAGCTTCTGGGGATATGCCCACTGAGAAAACACAGAAATGAGCGATTAAGCAGATGTAGGGCCAAGTGGTTAGCTATTTGTCTTCTTTTTGTGTGTGTTCCTAATTGCAGGAAACCTATGCAAAATCTTTTCCTATTTTTCTGTAGAAGTAGCCAACTCCATTGCATCTTGGGGCCAGTTTCCTATTCATAGGACCTTTCAAGATTGAACAGACTGTCAGAAGATGAAAAACAACAATAACTGACCCAAACAACAGCCCAGAATTGGTCATAACTCCACTTCTAGGGCCTTTCTGCACTACACTGGTATAGTGCAATTATTCTACTTTCAAGCTCCTGTGGAATCCTGGGGTTTGCAGTTTAGGGAGGGGCCTTTAGAATTCCCAGCCAGAGAGCTCTTTGACCTCAGTAAACTACAAACTGCAGAATTCCACAGGATGTAGAAAGTGGAATAATAGCATTGTAACAACATTTTTTTTAGTAATAAACTTTGTGGAAGGGGCCTAACGTGTACAGTCAATTCAGAAGATGAATCACCACTTCTAGAGGTTCCCAAGAGAGGCACTTTCCAAAAAAAGGGGTAGTCTAGAGGCATCACAAGAGCCAATGTGGTGTAGTGGTTTGAGCATTGAAATGTGACTCTGGAGACCAGGGTTTTAATCCCTGCTCATCCATGGAAACCCATTGGAGGTCCTTGGGCAAGTAACAGTCTAAAGAGAGCATAGACAAACTTCCTCTGAAAAATCTTGCCAAGAAAACCCTGTGAGAGTTTCACTTTAGTGTCATAAGTTGGAAATGACTTGAAGGCACAAACAACAACTAGAGACAAAATAAGACTTGAGGGGGCTGTGCTTTGATCATCCCTGCTATAGATCACTTATTGCCCTAGATAAAGATCCAGTATTACAGTCGACCCTCCATATCTGTGAATTTTGTATCCATGGATTCAACCAACTATGGCTTGAAAATATATACATTAAAAAACCCCAAAATCAAACTTTGGTTTTGCCATTTTATATAGGGGATGCCATTTTACTACATCATTGTACATAGTAGGACTTGTGAATCCGCAAATGTTGGTATTCACGGCAGGTCCTGGAACCAAACTCTAGTGGATACTGAGGATCCACTATATTGTTGAACCTATTGAATGTATTTGGAGGATGTGTAGTTCTGCACAGGCTGTTGTAAAAAAAAAAATTTTTTTGTTTGTTTGTTAAGGGCAGTGTTGTGAAACTGACATGAAGTATTTGGCTGGTATTTGAACCATGAATGGTAGAGGGCAATCCGACTATGGACAGAATACATGATGTCACACACTTACTTTGTATTGTTATACTCAAATGCCAAATACACTTTCATTGGAAAAAAAATGTAAGATCTTTTGCATACTGAAGCAGACAAGATAAGTCATTACATACCATTAAAGGCCACAACTTAGTAATGGCACTTGTAGAAGGTTATCATCAAGAACCCACCATAATTTGAAATATTGGCTGATGGGGTGTACAGCTTCCATCACTTATGTCAGTGAAGGAACCCAAATTTGTCATGTCTCTTGAAAGGTGACAGTTCTTTGAAGTGATGGCTTCTAAACTGCCACTGTGAATGGTAACTTGGTAGTTATGTACAGGATGTGGAACTGCTTATCAGTGGTGGCCCCCCTTGATTGACAGGAGTAAATCTGTAGGTGAGACCATGCCCCTGATTCTCAAGTTGTGACCAACCCCTTACATTGCTAGTACTCTGGCTGAAGTTCCAGCTGGAGTAATCGTAGCCAATGCTTTGGCCCAGATTTGCTTTCCCCTTTGCCTTCTCCACTTAGAGTAGTGCCCACTAAATGTGGAAGCATTGCTGTCAGAGTGCTGGTTGAATTCAATTTCTTTCCATTGTCTTCTCTGCGGAAGAAGGTAAAGGAAGGACAAAACTAGCTCCTTCAAAGTTGCTCTATTTCCCTTCAAGGGTGGAGTGCAAAATGACTGGTGAATTGTCCATGGACATCAGGGGTTTTCTGACTTGAGCTGAATTGCTTCTCAGTCCTACTCTTCCATGACAATACATAGCCTTGTGCAGTTTGCATTCTTCAATTAGCCATTTTATTTGAAGATACCATATTGCTAATTGTTATTGCTTACTGAAATGTGTAAATTTGTTGTGCACAAAGTTCTGATAGTTTGTTACCCAGAGCCTGGAATATTACACTGGATTAAATAGCTGTAGTTTGAGTTGAACAAATTTTAGTAGCTTAGAATATGATGAAGAAATCTGCTTAAAAGAGATGCTTTATTATTTACTTTGTAAAGGTTCTTGCAACAGCATTTGATACAGTGCTTGGTGGCAGGAAATTTGATGAAGTCCTAGTAAATTATTTTTGTGAAGAATTTGGGAAGAAATATAAACTAGACATAAAGTCCAAAATTCGTGCACTGTTGAGATTATCTCAGGAATGTGAGAAACTGAAGAAGTTGATGAGCGCAAATGCCTCTGATTTGCCAATGAACATAGAATGCTTCATGAATGATATCGATGTCTCTGGGACTATGAACAGGTATTTTCATTAATTTTTTAAATTGTTTAATTTCTGTCTGAAACTTCTTTGCTGATTTTTTTTATTTATTTTTTTGCTTAATAAGGTGAGCACTTACCTAGTTTGCATCTGTTACTGGATACAAATCTATTTAGGATCTTTTCTGTACTTTAACTTCAGTCAAGGACCTTAAGGCCAAGGGCCAATGGATAGAGTGAGAAAAACTAGTTCTTCATTGTGGTCAGAATCATTTTTTTTCCATTCCCTCAATCACTTTCAGTTATTAAGGACATGCTTGGGGATATCACTAATTCAGTGCCTGGGTTCTCTTACTTAGTAAAATGGCCTTCAAATTACAGTAGAGTCTCAATTATCCGTCCTGCGGTAATCCGACATTCCGGATTATCCGACGTTGCGGCTGCTTGGGGGCGTGGCTGTAGGCATTTCCGCAACGGGCAAGGAGAGAAGGGCGAGTGAAGCCTCGCCCCAAAACACAGCCCCAAGCCTTCCGGATTTCAGGCGGAGGGCGCAAGTCGTTGGGTCTCAGGGAGTTCCAGCACTCTAGCCCTGCTGCAGCCCTTTCCTCTTGCCAAGCTGCCTCTTTCCCTCAAAGTCCCTTGAGTCTGCGGGGAAGAGGGGAAGCACACACTTACTCTCCGCCACCCACAACCGGCACCCCCCCCGACCTGCCCGACTTCACTGTTTGATTCACACCCGGAGGCTGCCCCCTCTTGCATCACGTGCCCCTCGGTGGCCAATCTGGGCCAGCCAGGAGGTACTGTATTCAGGAATTGCTCTGGCAGGCAGAGGAGTCAAGGAATTGGGCGCGTTGCTTTCCGGCCGTGGAGGCGGAGGCGGGAGACAGAGGTGTTGTGGCGGCGGCAGCTCCTTTCGGCGGCTGAGGCTACCGTGGACTAAACGCCTCTGGGTCTCCCTTCGGCTGCCACCGCTGCCCTCTGGGGTCTTGTGTTTTACCTGTTGCTTCCTCTGACGCCGGCCGCCTGCTCCTCTCGGTCTCTTTCTCCCAGTCGCTAGAAGCGCCGTGGCCCTTTGCCCTCACCTGGAGTGTCCTTCCCGTCACTTGGGCCCCAAACCTGCTCTTTCGTGGTCCGGCTCGGGACCCGGGGGTGCTCTTGCCTGGCTCCCGCCTTCCTAGCCCAGCTTCCTCACTCTTTCTCCCCCTCTCTCTGCCCTTCCCCCCGCCTTGCACCTCTTGCTCCTTCTGCCTGCCTGCCTGCCTGCCGTTCTGCCTCCTTGCATTTTTTCATCCTCTCTTCCTGTCCCCCTACTCCCTGTGTCTCTTTTTTTTTGTTTCTCCTTCCACTTATAACTCACCCCTTGACCCCATTGACCTTTTTTCCATTTAATTCTGCTGCAGCCAGACTTTTCCACTTCCTCTTTGCTTGTGTCCTGTGCAATGTTCCCCTGTATCCCCCAGGCTTACCTCTCCGGATTATCCGACATTTTCGGCTATCCAACTATCAGCCCGCCAGTTTATGTCAAATAATTGAGACTCTACTGTATGAATTTTAGGTAATGTAAATAGCAGTGTTTTCCAGAAGCTGTTTAATTTATTTTCATGATAGATGAATATGTAAGACTTCCATGACAGTTGCTGTCACAATTGTCCAGCCTGTTTCTAGAGTTAAGGCTTGAACCGGAATCTATGTGAAGTGATATTAAGAGGAGTGTCATGCCCAATAATCTAGGGAATGGGGAAAACTTCCTGAAGAGAAAATACAAATTGACTGACACTCTGCTTACTATAATATCATAAATGTTTTGGGAAAGAGCTTCAGTACAAATATTTTGTGCAACTTACATTCATAAAACAGTAATCAAAGCAGGGTGGTAGAAAAATGATAAGGTTGTTAGATAAAACGTCCTCAGTTTCAAAAGCCAAGTATAAACAAAATGAAGTGAAGAATATGGCATTGCAAAATGCGAACTTCCTGTTGCCCTTTAAATACATCTGTGACAAAACTCTTTATTAAAAATAGCTGAAAATTTTGCCAAGCTTGGCAAGGAGGTGGGTGTTAAAGAGACTGCATTACAATTGCTTTTCTGTCTTTTCTTTGTCATAAAAGATTATTTCACATTTCTGTATACCCATAGGAGTAAATTCTTAGAGATGTGTGAAGATCTTTTGGCTAGAATAGAACCACCACTTCGTAGTGTCCTGGAACAAGCTAGTAAGTTCTTCTTGATGTTTGGAACTTACATATTGTCCGTTGTGTATATTTATACAAGAATTAAAATATGTGGTAAAGAATGTAAGACACTAAACATTGTATAAAATGAGCAGGAGTTATTACTGTTTTTAGGTATTTTCAGTTTGCAAGATCAAGATTGTATCCTTTCATAGTTGTAGTGTAGCTAACTTCCCTTTACCAAACATATGTATCTGTTACCCTGATTTCTGGGGGTCCCGGGAGGGACACCTCAATGTGCACAAAATATGGGGAATTAGGAGTTAGCTCAGAGCACTGGTTGGCAATGTGAAAGGCAGGGTAACTTAGCAGAATCTTGAAACCCTATGTTTACGGGTCGGGCTGCGACAAGAACTAGGCAAGCTGTTCAATTAAAATATTTTATTAAACTCTCCTTAATAAAGCAAACAATAACACACGCACTCATCCAAAAACTATAGAAGCAGAAAGTGAGGAAAATTGATAGGGGGTTTCAGAGGGTGTTCTGGGGTGATACTCCACCTGATCCTGCAGTCCGGGATAAGAGAAATAGAGTTCAATGCTGGGGATCGTAGTAGCTCAGCATGTGGAGGCTGAGGGGAGGCTCACTGAACAGAGCGGCAGCAGTTCGGGATGCAAGGCATGAGTATTCTGACAAGGAGCTCAAACTTGGGGTTTTTATAGGGAAGATTGTACCTGGAGGCTAGCCCTTTCCTGATGAGAACAATAGGGTTTTTAGTGGAAACAAAGCCTCCGAAAGGTCAAAATTAGAATTGATAAGATTTGGCCAATACTGCCAATTGTTAGAACAGTATGTAGAGGAACGCTTAGCGTTTGTATAGAGCAAGCAGTTCAGGGCTGAGAGCCCTTGCATTAGCTTGATGGTTGGTTGTGTCTGGAGGGCATTACTGGCTGTGTGGCACATGGTTGTTTACTGGCCTAGACGTAGCGTGCATAATTAAGGCCATGCGGCCGTATCTGCCTACACAGGCTTTTTGTGACCCTTTCAGACACGTGGAGTTTGTCTTATGGAGTGCCACGTGGAAATATTAACCATAACCAATATGAAATTGTAGACCTTGGGCTCAGGCTAGACAATCACAGTAACGTGTTAAACAGAATATCTTTAAAAGATTTTTTCATATCTTTCAGATAGTTGGAAAAGTAAATATCTGATAGTGTCCAAATAATGAAGTCTACTTTCATTGAAAAGCTATATCCATTTTGTGTGAAGGGAGGTTTTACTGTGCTAGTGAGCAGGCAGACTGTGACTCTGTGATATAATGCCTAGCTCTGCAAATTTAATTGGGAGACTTCACATACATTCTCTTTCCATTATGAAAGGCTTGTATACTCTGGAGAAATGGAGCCTTGGTTGTGTTTCTTGCCCAGTGTGCTTCATCTATAGCTGTAGTGTTAAAAAAATGTCCTTCTAAGTCTCCTGAGGTTCAGCTAATGCAAACTGAATTCAGGCTTAGAATGTCTCAAGTTCCTGTCTGTCTTCACAGAGTTAAAGAAGGAGGATATCTATGCCGTAGAAATAATAGGAGGGACTACAAGAATACCTGCTGTAAAAGAGCGTGTCAGTAAATTCTTTGGTAAGGAAGTTAGTACAACGCTGAATGCCGATGAAGCTGTCACTCGAGGCTGTGCTTTGCAGGTGAGAGCAACTGCTTGCATGCTAAGGATATATTTCTCTGTTCAGTGTTAATTTGATTCTACTTTCCCGAGTGATGTAAATAGGTGTGATTTGGCCAAATTCAAAAGGATTTTTAAATATTTGGGGAAAATGCAGTTGGGGGGTTATGCGACAGTTTACTGTCAGTACAGAGATTCATTTCCCCAATGGCCAAGTCAAAAGGACTAACAAAACAAAAAAACACCCTCTTCTGCACTCAGCAGTTAAATATTTTGTGTTCACTCAATAGCAACATAAGAACACTTACATAAAGGTGTAAGAGGGAGCAGTACAAAAATAGCAACTATGTTTCCCCTACTATCCATAACAATATGCGAACCGCATATTTTCTGGATGCTACAGAGGAGCAGGCCACAATTATGTGGGTGATATGCTATGAATTTCTGTCTGAAACTTTTATCTTTGAGAAATGACTGCTTGGAGCATACGGCAGTGCAATATGTTCTCCACTACACTGTAAAATATGTAGGCTCCTTGCAGCACTCCTATTTTGAATAAATTTGCTGTTTTCTTCATCAGATCAGTGGAACCATGCTCCTGTGTATGGTCTGTGCATGAAAGCTAAAGTTCTGTGGCTGCTAAGTTTGAAGTAAATTCTCTTGAACTCTGGAATGCTCTCCCTAGGGAGGTCCATGTCTACCTTGACAGTCTTTAGGCACCTGGATAAGACTGTATTATTTCAATAGACTACTGTATATTTCAGGTGAATAACCTGAAGCTTTTACCCTAATGTCTTGTATCTCTTAGACTTGTTTGGGTAGGCCAGGTCTCTACAACAACAGTCTTCCTTTTCTCAGCACACCACTAGATGAGGAAGAATGTGGTGACAGAGAAAGGCGGTGTGGGATTTCCTGGTATTGGCTCTGAACCTACATATGATGGCATGAAGTTCCTTATGTATTACCCCAAGGAAATTGGCTCCTCAACATACAAAAGCTCTCTCCCCTGTGTACCAACCTGACGTTTCTGGTTCTGCTTTCTATCTGAAGATTGTCTTCCTCTGACAGAAGGAGGGGACCTCTGAGTTCAGCCAGTGAATTTTTATCAGTTACCTAAGTTTATTTCAGTTATTTTTTTTAGTGATATGTTAACCTACTGGTTCTAGTAGAATGAAGATTTCTGATTTCCCAGTGTGTGAGTGAGCCTTTGGCTCATGCAGCCATGAGATCAGAAACATCTTTTAAATACCCTTAGTTTCCCATTACTTCCAAGTGTCAGACTTGGAGAATTAGGGGGAGGAAGAGCAAATTGCCATGTTTGGGGTGGTTTTAAGGTGATTGAGATAATATTCAAGTGAAAAATAGACCCCTCCAAAATGAATTTTGGGGAGCTGCAAAGGTGGACCTTGGAGGCATGTGATCCACAGCCTGCAGTCTCCTCCTGCCCCTTGAACTAATATTAAATACAAACCACATCACAATGAGTTCAAACATAGTGTGGAACTCTATTTGTTTTTAAATGGATGCATCCCATATCCATGTGACCACAGAAATGGAGTAGGTGGATGACTGCATCTTTTTTTTAAATTATTATTTATTTGTATCCTCGCCTCTCCATATGGATCGAGGCGGCGAACAACTTACAAATAGCATGTATCTCGAAACATTTTTGTACATGCCCCCAACAAGCTGGGTACTCATTTTACCGACCTGCAAAAGGATGGAAGGCTGAGTCAACCTTGGAGCCGGGCAGGATCAAACTCACAACCTTGTGGCTTGCAGTACTGGCATTTAGCCACTGCGCCACCAGGGCTCATCTGATGAAGTGTGTCTTATATCTGTTTAAGTTGTCTTGAAAATTTGTGATAATACAGTGAAGAATCCACATTTCTTAGACAGATCAGTGGGATTTACTTCTGGATTAACATAACCCACTCCTGTACTTGTTAACTACATAACAAAGGTTATTGTCAGTCTCAATTTATTCTCAGTCTCTTGATGTTACAAGTTACTTATGTTTTAAGTTTGCACAGCTTCATTTGATATTTTGTTTCTTACAGTGTGCTATTCTATCTCCGGCTTTTAAAGTGAGAGAATTTTCTATCACAGATTTGGTACCCTATCCCATTTCGTTAAAATGGAATTCCCCAGCAGAAGAAGGAATAAGGTAAAACTTTGTACACTAAAAGCACTTCTGAGGAACTTAATTATAGCTGAAAGTCATAGCTAATCAGGGTCTGTAAATATGCATAGCCCAGCACCTGAATAATAAATGAATTGTATCATTTATAACAGCTTGCAAAATATTTCTTTTAACTAACATTGGTCATCTAAGCAACATCCTAAATGTAAATGTTTTCTTGGTCTTCTAATTGTAACTCATTTCCAGAACTGCAAGGGAGAATGTTCCTAATTAGGTGAATTAAATGCATTATTTTCCACAGTGATTGTGAGGTCTTCCCAAAGAATCATGCTGCACCATTCTCGAAGGTCCTCACATTCTACAGGAAGGAACCTTTTACCCTCGAGGCTTATTATAGCTGCCCTAAGGAACTGCCTTATCCAAATTCTGCCATAGGTATGTAAGTGTGTTGGGAGAAGGGAGTGTACATGCATTTGCACTGTTTATTGATATTGATGCTCCTGCTCTAGTGAACATAACTGCATAAGTTTCGCTTTTATAATAGGAATCTCACATTGGTGGAAGTATAATGGCTATCTCTTAACAGTGCTGTAGTTGTACATTCCTGCATGATGGAAGGTTGGACTAGATGACTTGGTCCCTTCCAACTCTGATAATGTAAAATATATTAAATGGAGAGGTAAAGACTTGATACTAACATTAAACAAGAGTTAAAAAGTAGTACAATGCTATATCAGCTGTTGAGCTCTTGTTCTGTTAATTGCCAAAATCAAGCTTTTCATTTTAAATTAGCAAATCTTACTAAGACAGAACAGTGCAAGTTGGATTGATTTAAATCAACAAGAGAACGTTTTGATTTAAATAATTAATTTAAACCAAGTTTTCTCTGATACAACTTCACATTTTTATCTTATTGAAACATATTAATTGACAATTTAGTAGAGCAGTTTTAATATCTAGGAGATTAGTTCAGTTTGTTTTTTAAAAGTTTCACTAACTTAATTTTGCTTTAATTTTTTTCATATTCAATTGTGACTAACTCAAATGCATGTGAGTGTGGCAGAGCTATTAATAGCTTTTTATAAGAGTATAAGTAAATAGCAGTTAGTAGTTACATTTCTATACCGTTTATCACTGCAAAGCACTCCCTAAGCAGTTTACAGTGTGTTTAGCTAATTGCCCCCAACAAGCTGGGTTCTCATTTTACCAACCTATGGAAGGATGGAAGGCTGAGTCAACCTGGAGTTCTGCAGGATCAAACTCACAACGTTGTCACTGCAGTACTGGCATTTACCCACTGTACCACAAAGCGCAGTAAACTAAAAGCTTTAAAGTAAAGCTTTAGGTAGCATGTTTGAAGCTAGTTTAACTATTACTTTTAAAACGAGAGTTGAGAGAAAGGTTTAGTATAACAAGCGTTGTTCAAAAAATAATTTAAGTCACACATCTGATTTAAATTTTAAAAATCTGATCTTTAAAAAAGAACATTAGTATTTATCCTTCGTGGAACAATGTAACTAAAAATGGGAAAATCAGCTTTGATTCCATACACTTGCTTTCTGTTAACAAGCTAAACTGAGACTAGAAATTATGAAGTAGGGCTATTTCATGAAAATATCATTTGATTCTTTTTATTTAGCACAATTTTTAATTCAGAAGGTGACCCCACAAGCAGATGGATCCAGTTCAAAAGTTAAAGTCAAAGTCAGAGTAAACATCCATGGCATTTTCAGCGTTTCAAGTGCGTCACTCGTGGAAGTCCATAAATCAGAAGAAAATGAAGAGCCCATGGAAACCGATCAGCATGCAAAAGAGGAAGAGGTAACTTCTCTTGGAATCCACATGCCCTTTTTAGCCCAGCTGAAGCAGTGCATTGCTAACATGGATGCACTGAATAGCTAGCTTTCAGGTAGAGCAGTTTGTAGACCAAGTTCAACACATAACATTGTTTTTAAATATTTAGCTTTTGAACAAAGAATACTGATGTCACTAACAGTAACCACAACGAAATGTTCACACAGTATATTGAAATAGCTGGGTTCAATGAAGTGAGTTGGTAGGAGCTGGAGAGTATTCAAAAAACCAAATCTTAGCTTGCTTGTAAACAGGAAAAGAAGCAAGAAGAGCTTTTGAATCCCTTGAAGTGGCAGTCTGCTTTCCTGACGGTGATGGATCACTTCTTTGACTTGTGTCACTTCCTCTGCCAGTAATAGTCCTAAAAGTCAGAACAGTGTACATATACTGCTCCTATAGTATTTTGCTGTTACCCTTGTCATTGGAGGTGTGTGGCCCTGCCTTGGCTTTTAAGGTCTAAAGATTGCGTGGAACAGAGCCATGACGAGGGACTGCTACTTGATTCCTGGAGTCTCAGCATTCTCTCCCCAGCCGCAGCCCCATATCCTTCCCTCCTGACTTTTATCTCAGGAATATGAGAACAAAAACTAAACTCCCAAGTTTAGGGAAAATAGGATGGACTCCTAGGAGCTCAAATTTAGTTAGATGAGGTCTCTGATCTACACTCCTCTTGCTTTTAAAATTTCAGAAGATGCAGGTAGACCAGGAAGAGCAACAGAAAACTGAGGAGAACCAGCAGCAAGCACCAGCTGAAAACAAGACTGAATCTGAGGAAATGGAGGTAAAAACTGTGTGAAATGAAATGTAGTTTTAAAATGAACTAAGCATGTGATAGCCAAAAACACAATTACTAAAGCTATGTGTTATTTTCCTTCATAGCCTACATACTAGGGCATAAGTTGCAATGAAATTTATGGTACTTGCTTAGGAGTAAAAGTTCAGAGTTAGACTGTGAAACTGATGCTGAACTGATGAGTTTCAATAAAGCAACAACTTGTGCTTGTTACAAAAGTAATGTGGGTTGAGAACTATTAAAGAAAGATTTTTCACATTTTCTTCTTGTGTTCTGAACTTGTATTTTAATACAGACTTCCCAAGCTGGAGCAAAAGAGAAAAAAACAGATCAGCCTCCTCAAGCTAAAAAAGCTAAAGTAAAGACAACAACAATTGACCTTCCAATTGAAAACCACTTGGTGTGGCAGATAGGAAAGGATATGTTGAACTTATTTATTGAGAATGAGGTAAGCGACTGTAAAGTACTTGATGGCCAATAGAACATTCATGTTTGGTGACTGAACCTTACATGAGGGAAGCATATACAGGATCTTAATTCTCAGCTGAAGCTAAAGTTTAATGAATATGTTTTACAGGGTAAAATGATCATGCAGGATAAACTGGAGAAGGAACGGAATGATGCCAAGAATGCAGTGGAGGAGTATGTTTATGAAATGAGAGACAAGCTGTGTGGTGTATATGAAAAATTTGTTAGTGAGGAGGTAGGTGTTGCTAGTAACAAATCACTGTGAAAGTTAAGATCATATTTGCTCACAGAGTATCTAATATTAGCTTTGGTAGCTCATACAATACGTTCACCAGAGGAACATAAACAAAAACTTTAATAAATTCATCAATAAAAATTGTCATTGTAGAGAGAACTTGCAAATGTGAATATAGCAATAGCATTTATTTCTATACCGCTTATCAACTGAGTGTTATCTAAGCAGTTTACAATGTATTTTAGCTAATTGCCCCCAACAAGCTGGGTACTCATTTTACCGACCTGCGGAAGGATGGAAGGCTGAGTCAACCTTGGAGCCCGGCAGGATCGAACTCACAACCTTGTGGTTGCAGTACTAGCATTTAACCACTGCGCCACCAGGGCTCCATGAATGAATAAAACAGCAGGTTGTTGGTGTTTGTTTTTTTCACTTTGCAGGCAACATAAAATGGAGAGAGGCATGGTTTCTTTCTTCTTTTTTTAACTGAAGACAGGCAATCAGCTGAAAGGAATAGACCTGATTGTCTTCTTTTCTCTTCCTCTCCTGCACATCCCCCAGTATTCTCTTGATTTTCCACAGCCCCTTGGGCTCCAAAATGTGTGTGTTTGCAAGTGCTCAACCACATGCTTACACAGTCCCTTTTAAAATCTTAAGGAACAGTAAGCAAAAATAATTCAGTTCTCATTTTTGAGAGCAGCCTTAAAACTCCCAAGTGAACTAGGCAATACATTCAGTTTGAGGAAGATGGAAGCTGAAAATTCATGCACTATAAAACTGTTGAGATTCATTTTAATTTAAGCAAAATATTTAGTGATTTGTGTTTCATTTTGCTTTTCTGTAGGATCGTAACAGTTTCACTCTGAGGCTGGAAGACACAGAAAACTGGTTGTATGAAGAAGGTGAAGATCAGCCAAAACAAGTTTACATTGATAAGTTGGCAGAACTGAAAGTAAGTGACAATTCAGAACTATACACTTAACTAAAACTTGATACACGAAGATCTGGCAGCATTTTATGGGAGAAAGTATATTGCATGTTGAAGAACTGTAATTTTAAAAAAAATCTCAAGAGCAGATAAACTGTTGTAGAACAGTTAGGTTCATACAGACATGTTCATGTTAACGTGATTATATATGGTTATAAGCATTCACTTAATTATATTTACTTTACATGTGTGAGCCTGCTACAAGCATCTTGGGCTGAACTTTGCTTGCATAATCCTTAACCAACTAGGAAAACATTTTTTCTAGTTGGAAGAATCCTTGTCTATAAGCCTTAAGTGAGTCACAAAATGTGATAACAGTATACTAGGCTGGGGGAAATTGTCAGAACTTCTGGAACTTTATTTGGTGTTTTCATAACAGTTTCTGTGTTACAGCAGCAGTTCCTTCCTGAAAGAGACACAAGATGCTTATAGATGGCCATCTTAGTGAAACCGCTGATGTGCAAGAGTCTTTCTGCTTACTTGTGCATATCACTGCTTTGAGGTTGTCCAGCATATGTTTAAAAAATATGGGAAGATGCCTTCATCAAACTGTTTAAAATTAATGTTCCATGAAGATAAGTTTCATTAATAAGACAGTCTTGAGGAGTGTGCATTTGAAAGTCACTTCACAAGTGCATTTCAAATGAATAATTTATGTTAAATATTTATTCACTTCAGGCTGTGGGGCAGCCTATTCAGGCACGATTTCAAGAATCTGAAGAAAGACCAAAAGCCTTTGAAGATCTTGGAAAACAAATCCAACAGTATATGAAAGCTGTCCTTGCTTTTAAAGCGAAGGTATCTCTTTACATCTCAATTTATTTTTTTATCTATGAAAGCATTAAAAATTCTGTTGGTGTAGTATTCAGTAATAAAGTTTAAGGAACAAATCCTGTTTCCTTTTCAGGAAGCTATGGGAAAGGTTTCAAATGATTGGCAGGTATGCTTGGAAAATATAGTGGTCTCCTATAGCAAACAAGCAGAATTTTACTGCTTATCTTCCTCTCTCCTCCTTAATTTAACCTGTTGTAGTCAATGCTATATGGTAGTACCTGTTCCCTAAAGTTTCAGCTTGCTTAGCGTCCTGCCAAGCTTCAGTCATTCAGTTCCTTTTGTCAAGACAAAGCTAAAGATGTTTGTGATCTACCAAAGCGATGAAGTGTGAAACAGCATTAGTGTACAGATTCATGCTCTTATTTTTAAATTGCTAGGATGAACAATATGACCATTTAGACCCTGCAGAAGTGGCCAAAGTGGAAAAGAATGCAAATGAAGCAATGGAGTGGATGAATAACAAACTCAATCTTCAGAATAAGCGAAGTCTCACTTTGGATCCTGTTGTTACAGCTAAGGAGATTGAAGCAAAAACAAAAGTAAATAAATCTTTGAATTTGCGGGGTGGGTGGGATCTTGTCCTGGATTATTGCTGGTATAATATTTTTCAAAGGTGAGTGAATCTCACTTTTGTAAGTGTGGAAGAGAAATCATAGTGCATTCAAACTCAGTTTGTCCATGTACATATACATGGTATGTTTTGTACAGAATTCTGTTAATACAGGAGTTATTTCCTGATGTGCTTATGATTTCCAACTCTTTCATTTTAGGAACTGATAAATATATGTAATCCTATAGTCAACAAACCAAAACCGAAGGTGGAACTCCCGAAAGAAGATCAAAAACCAGCAGAACAAAATGGTCCATTAGAAGGTCAAGGTGATGGCACCCAGGGGTCTCAGACTGCTGAGCAGAATACTGATTCAGCAACTCAAGCACCTACAGAAAAGAAACTTCCAGAAATGGACATTGATTGATTGAATTCCAGCTCTTGTTTATATTTAGAAACTACAACAAAGCTTTAAGTTGTCAATTTTATGTTCCAAATATGAATGGGAGCCAAGTAAGAACTGCAGCTTTCTCACATTATGCTTTTTGGATGGGGCTGGTCATTATGAAGCATCTTATCTCTTGGGTAGCAAACTTTTCAGTTGGATAAGTTCAGTCATTTTGTCATATAATTTTAGAAGCCCCTGATAGATTTATAAGGGTAATAACTGACCCTTCTGTTTAATCTTGTTCCTGCTGTGAATAGTATTTTAAAAGAAGAATGCAACTGGAAAATTTTGTTCTTTAAATCCTACCACTAAATTGATATTGTGGGTTGCAGGAGCTGCATTATAAGTACCCATTGACCGAAGAATGCCAAAAGTATTTGACATGCTGGTTCTATTGCACAAGAGCATTATAAAAGTATCTGTTTGTGATCCTTCTGCAATTACAGAAGCAATAATGGCGTATTTTCTAGCTGGAAGTTGATTTCATTTTACATTGTACCCTTGATAGTTATGTGAAGTATATGGTACCATGGAACTGGTTACATGTTTGCGCTAAATACGAAGAACTGAAATTGCTGGAGTGTTTGTTTCCAAGTCATGTCCACACTCCATTATGATGTTCTGGGCAGTATATCAAATTGTGTATCTAATAATGCAGCATAGCAGATATATACCTAAAACCTGCTGTTAGATGCAGATATGTATACTTATGGTAAATTCTCTCCAGCTATATGAAAAGCTGTGTAATTTTCTATCTCTAGTTTATGTACCTGCTTGTAGGAAAAGAGGATATACTGCTAGCTGTCTGCACTTAAGGATAATTCTGATTAGTTGCTAACCTTGAAGAGAACATTTGCTTCTTACAAATGGAAGTGCTCAGCTTTACCTTCCAACAACAAAAATGGTCTGGCAGTTTACTCATGTGCTCCTCTACACTTCAGCTGTGTTCTTCTTCTAGTAATTGATAATTGTCAAACTTGTATGTGTTGAAATCAAAATGGAAATATCCATACACATTGCAAGAAATAAATGCACTGGATTGTACTGGATTTTTTGAGCTGTTGATTATGGGTATAGGAGATGAAATTCTTGGGACTGGAGAAGAAACAATACCAAATGTTGATTATGCAATAGCTTCCTTTTGTGGGGGGGGGGGCTTGAAGTGGATTCATTTATGAAAACTACTGAATCTTATAAGTCACATCCTGTGACTTCACATATGTTATGTAATCCTTGTTCTGCATTGCACATTTTAGTTTAGACTTTATCCTAATGCTGTCATTTAGCTAAGTGTTTGGCATTTACTGTACTGAAAGCATACTAGAATTTCAAAGAACTTTGTAGCTGCACCCATGTGAGGTTAGCATTTTAGCTCCACACCTTCAACTTCCAGATAGGGCAACAAAAAATATTCATGGGTTTGGAAGAGACTTGCCAAAATACCTTGAGTCTAAGTTTGAACTTAGAAAAAAAAAATAGCAATACTATTCTGTCTTATCAATCATCTGCTAAAGACAGCTACAACCCTTGCATCTAATTAAATAAAAACTTTAGCTCTGCCATGCCCCATTGTTTTGTTAGCTTCTATTTCTCAAAATATGTCAGTTCTAGACTCCTTCAGTCCAAAAATCTTGTCATTTTCTGTGCATGAAATAGTGAAACCTATGATAAAGTGCCTAAGAAAGGCTTTGTGCCTGCTCTGTTAGATTGCAATATCCATTCTACTTAACATATTCATACGGTGGGGTTTTTCAGGCTAAATAGCATATTCTTGGAGAGGATGTTTCAGATACTTGAAAAAGGGGACAAGAGATGCAACAGAGTATCATGGAATGAACAATCTGAGTGTGGCAAAAGAATGTGTCAAGGGATGCACAAGTAGATGGGAATGTGGAGTGCTAATTAAGGCAATAAAAGAGGAAAGCTGGTATAGAGCTATACAGCAATAGAAGAAACTCAAAATTTTTAAGACAGAAAACACTGTTTAGCCATACAGACTGTTGGTATTCGCTCACTGTTTAAGAAAGTTAAGTGAGCAAAATCAATTCCCCTCTGCCCACCTTCACTCAGGGTCAGTTTTTGTCAATTAGTATTAAATTGAGCAAAACCTTCATGCACAAAATCCTGTGGATAGTTCTGCTATTCAGCCATCCAACTCACCAAACACATTACTGGATTGGTAAATGGGTAGGAGCAGTTTGCATAGTACAAATTGATCTAAAAAGCAGGTGTCAGGCCTCCTTAAAGTCTGTGGATTTAAATCTGGTACACAGACCTTAAGTTGTTAAACTTTCCAATCAAACACCTGTTTGGCTAGTTATCTTTTACATATTTTGGTTCTGGATAAATCTTTTTACAAGGAACATAGATAGTATCTCCTCTGTCTGCCCCGGTTTGGTCTTCTTGGTCATATTTTTTCCCCCTTATGGGACACTTAATTTCTCTATCTTGTTCTAGTAATCAGATACATCTTTGGGAACTTCCACTGTTCTATTTGGGTGAAACTTTATGCAGGTAATACTGCTAGCTTTTTAACAAGCTTCTAATGGCAGTTCAGATAAGTAGGAAATAAAACGAGACATATAAGAGCACCAAGCTCTTCCTTGTTTTATATTGAAATGAAGAAATGCTTGTAGGTATTTCTGTGGAGCCAGTAGTGTTTGGGATAAAAGTTATGCAAGGGCTTTCTGAAAAGTTGTCTTGGGGGTTTTGTTTTCATGGTCACCCTTCCTTTTTTTATATATATATAGCACCATCTATGTACATGCCAAAGGGCCAGTGTAGTGTAGTGGTTTGAGTGTTGAACTACAAACCTGGAGATGAAGGTTTGATTCCCTCCTTGGCCATGGAAACCTACTGGGTGACCTTGGATGTGCCACACACCCTCAGCCACAGAAATCCCTGTAAAAGGTTTGCCTTAGAGTAGCCATAAGTCACAAACAACTTGAGGGCACACAGCGACAATGTGCATGGCACTTTACAAGTAAGACGATCAAAAACAGGTCTTTCCAAAGGCATACATTCTAAGGTATATGCACATACACATAAAACACAGAGGGAAAGAACAAAAAAACTACACATGTTGTGTTTCTGATACAAATTTTTCCTAATAAACTTAAGTGTGCTGTTGTGCATTCAGAAACAATGGCCAAATGTTCTTTATTTTGGACATAGTTCTGCTGGCATAGCTGTCAGAGCAATTAGCCAATGTGGTGTAATGGTCTTGAGTGTTGGACTAGGGCTTTGGTACCTCTTAGGGCTCTTTTTAAATAATGCTTTCTACCAAGTCATTCAAAAGTTAAAAGTAACTTGTTTGATCCTCCCTTTAAAATTCCATTACAGTGGGCCCTTGGTATCACTAGGGTTTGGTTCCAAGACCAGCCTACGGAGAGCAAAATTCTTGGATGCTCAAGTCCCATTATGTACATAATGTAAAATCGTGTCCCTTACATAAATGGCAAAATCAAAGCTTGCTTTTTGGAATGTATTTCTTTGTGGGAGGGGGGAATGTTTTCAAGCTTGGTTGGTTGAAACCATTGATACAGAATCTGCAGATATGGAAAGCTGGCTATAGATGAGACTCTTCTGTCCTCTAGTAAAGAGGCAGATCTTAGGAGTGTGTTACTGTTTTAAAGTCCAGTAGTTTGAATCGCATTTCAAACCAATTCAATTAAGAGTTAGGATAAACTGTCCCCAGTGTGCAGACGGGCAGCCAGCCTTCTGTAATGTGTGCATGTAAAGTAGCTGCTGGAGAGGTACTCGTTTACATCAGTCCTCCAGTGCAGCCCAGAGACGTTAGTCTGGGTTCAGGACGGAATGGTTCACGCTCCCCCTACAATACAACAGAATCCCTGGTTGCCTTTGTGTCATATTTGAGTGGGGCGCGGGCGCCTTCTACTTCTTGCCCAGTGGAGTCTCCTTCTTTGGAGGTTTTTTTTTTTTTTAAAGGACATTATATATATATATATATATTTTTGAGATAAGAAAAATAAGGCTAATTCAAGCCTTGCCCTGTGCAAACAAAAACCAAAACGAGAGATCGCCAGTCACACAAAGGTCCCGATTACATTACCACAGTCAGCCTGTTATTTTCTGTTTTCTCTATTTTTTTTTTCTTTAATAGGACAACTGGGGAGCTGAATTCTGATGCTCCTGCGGGGGGTGGGGGTGGGGGGAGCCCTTCGAACAGATGACACAGACTTCTTCAAGAAGAGGTCGGGGGAGGGCAAGGGGGTTCCACTTCTATTTTGTGGTGGCCCTGTAATGATGGGGGACCCACAAGCTTCCGAACTTTAGACTTCAAAAACAAGAGAATAATTTAAAAACTCATTCATTACTTGACTAACAGACTCCTTACTTTTTGCCCATCAAGTTTACCCTCCCCCACTAGAACAGTCAGCTGTCTTGTCTTTGAGGTTTTTCTCCCTCCCAGAATCTTTTTTTAGCTTTACTGAAATCAATTCCATGCCAACCCTCTTCCTTGGAGGTTTTTAAGCAGAGGCTGGATGGCCATCTGTCGGGATTGCTTTGAGGGTTTTCCTGCATGGCAGGGGGTTGGACTGGATGGCCTGTGTGGTCTCTTCCAACTCTACATTTCTATGATTCTATGAAGATGGATGCTATAGCAATCCAGCGAGGAAAAACAATCTTTTTGCTACTACTGATCTGCAAACAGCCATCACCAGAATTTTTCCAAGTTGTTAATGGTATTTTGCTACCTTGTCCCAAAAGAAAATACAGACCTCTCAAAAACCCACTGTGAAGAATTTGCCTAGCACCTTGCCAATAAGATCACTCACATTCATTTTGACTTGGACTCTGTAGTTGCTACACACTTGTGGAACAAAAGATACATGTCAATTTTTGCAGCCCAAGGCTATGGACAGGATCCTCAGAGAGGTGACTCATTAAACAGGCCTGACTCGTTAGGCGACAGGGGAACTGTCTTGAGTGGGTAAAAGAAGTGCTTAGTGCCCCCTTACAGACAGAAAAGCTTCCAACATGCCAGAAGGAAGCAGCTCTAAGGCTTCTAACAAAAAAGGCTGTGCGGGAAGAGACTGCCCTCCTTCCAAAGACACAGGCTGGCAGCCTGGTTATACTCCTGGATTTAGACCTGAGCCAGGAAGCCCATGTTCCTGCAGTGCCTAGGATTGTATTTGCACAATTAAAACTAGCACACCAGCTGAATCCACTGTTGGAAATGTCTGATCTGACCATGATGATATGTACCTTAGTTATTCCCTGTTTGGATGACTGTAACACTCTTTGTGGGCCCGCCTTTGAAAAGTAGGCAGAAACGTCATATGAGAGCGGGACTGGATGGCCCCTGGGGTCCCTTCCAACTCCACATTCCTATGAGATCTCTACCTGAGGTCGGGCGGGGGGGACGGGAGGATGCGAATGGACGGCAGCGGCTCACACCAGCCCTACGGAGGCGCTACGAGGCGAAAGGGCCACATCGCAGAGCCAGATCTCCGCATTCACGGCTTCCCAAGTCGCAGAGAGCCAGCAGGAGGAGGACGCCACAGGCCGGACTCGTATTTACAGTGAACGCACCTCCCTAAGGGAACGGTCCTCCGAAAGGCCCCAACCACGGCGCCCCGACGCTGAGGGCAGCCGGCTCGGAAAGGGAACCTTCGTAAAACCCGAGTCCATACTTGACTCTCGTCCAGCCGCGTCGCCGGCCTCGGCGCTCCGTCGAAGGCGGACAGGGCGGGGCTGCTCCGGAGCCAGGTCTCCCGGCGGGGGGGGGCGCGGGGGAGACGAAGAACCGCTACCGGGCAGCCTCAGGTGAGAGAAGGAGGCCTCCAGGACGAACCGGAAGTCAGGGCTTCCGCAGGCTATTCACATCCGTGCCTTTCCGCTCTCACTTCCGCTCCGCCTGCCCTTTCTCCGCCGCTCTAGGAGTCCGCGGAGGAAGCCGGCATGTCCAGCTAGGTGGTGGTTGAGGTGGTGAGTAACGGGCGGGTGTTTCCGCCTTGCCTTTCGGGCGCGGCGGGGGCGAGGGAGGGGGCGAGTTGGGGCTGCCCGCGGGGGCCAGCCGGGGCTTGCGGCGGGTACGGAGGAGCCGGGCGCGGCCAGCGCGGGGCCTGAGGAGGAGGAGGAGGAGGAGGGGGGGTCGGCCCCGGGGGGGCGGTTACGTGTACGTGATACTTGGACGTGGTGGCGTCCGAAGGGGGAGAGCGCGCAGCAGGGTTCAGCGAAGGGGGGCGTCGGCGGGGTCTCCGGCGGGAGGCTTCCGTGCTTTCTGGCGCGCCGGACGCTTCAGTACAGCTTTTCAAGCATCCTAGTTCGCGTCCTAGTTTTAAAAGAGCCCGTTATGGAGGCGAAACATCCAGGGACGCCAGAGGAAAACGTGGTGAATTTTCCTCCCTGAAGGCCGCGGTGGGGCTCTTGTAATTTATTAATTGAGACACTTGAATTGCGTGCTTTTGCGAGCGCCTGTGAAGGCATGCGGGGTCTAAAATAGGTAGATAAATATTTGGGGGGGAAAACACCCTGAAATTGCTTTTAATCAGAAGGAAACCTTCCAAACAGAAGAAGGGGCGAAAGTATCCAAAAGTGGATTCAGCCGCTCCTTTCTGGAAACATAAGCATGGCTAGAATCAGTCATCTGACACAGAGCTGTGCTCTGCAGGGATGGATGAACTATAGTTCCCATCACCCCTGGCGCTGAGCCTGGTGGAGGCTGGTGGGAGTGGAGTACAGTGACAGTGCCAGGCCCCCTCCAGCATAAAAATGTTAATTCTAGAGCGGCCTGCCAGCTTAATTTATTCTGGGGATGTGTTCGCAATTCGCAGAACCTCAGATGTCTTCGGAGGACAAGGAAGCTCAGGAAGATGAGCTTCTTGCTTTGGCCAGTATTTATGATGAAGATGAATTCAAGAGAGCACCGTCCGTGCGCGGAGGTGAAACCAGAGTCTCTGTGGACCTGCCTGAGGGCTTCACCCTATTTCTGGGTGGTGAGTCTAGCTTTGGACAGCGTGGCTTTCTAGATCTACTGCAGTGCTGGCACATGTTCCAAAGTCTGTTCCCACTCCCTCAGGATGTAGGGTCCGGTTCTCACAGAGCATTACCATGGATGCCCTGCCCAAAGTGGGATGAAGGACTGAGTCTTCTTGGGCTCCCTCTCACAGTTTTGTTCGTGTGTGTTGTGGTCAGATGGCTGCCACAACCTAGGATTAGACCCTGTGACTGGGACATAGCAGTCAAACCACACAGTATAGCTTTCACGTACCATATTTGCCAGAGTGTAAGACGCACCAGCATATAAGACACACCCCATTTTTGGTGGTTAGTTTTTGGGAAAAACTTTTTTGCTATGGCCCTTCCATTTCACATTGGTGGGAGTTCTCTCCCCGAGGCAAAATGGATAGAAAAGAGGGGGGATGTCTAGAGAAGCCTTGAGGCAGTGCTCTGTTTGCCCCCCAACCCCTCCCCTGCCTTTCCTAGGCATAAGGAAAATGCCTAGAAAAAACAGGAGAGGCTCTGGGGACAGTGCCAGCGCAGGGCTTCCCCCTTCCATTCCTTTTCTAAGCTTAAGCTTAAACAAAATGCCTAGAAAAGACAGGAAAGGGCCAGGGGGACAGAGCCAGCACCAGCTCTGGGCTCCCGAAAACCCTTCCCTGCTTTGTCTGGGCATTTTCTTTATGCTTAGAAGAGGCAGGAGACAGTCCAGGGGCGGAGCCTCATGGGAGTCCTCCTTTCACCTCCTGCCTTTCATATGCATTTAGCTTCAGCAGGTGGGGGTGGTGAAAGGAGGGCTACCAGCGAGCACCCGCTGTATAAGACGTATCCCATTTTTTAGGGCTATTTTGGTTTGAAAAATTGCGCCTTATACACCAGTAAATAGGTTGCATGAATGACAGATGTGATGCATGGAAGGTTGCAAAAACCTTCAGGTATTTGTGAATTCTGTAAAGAATTAGGTGCTTTATATATTTACCAGCAAAAAGAGTCTCATCTGTTCCTCTAAAGCTTTTGGAATTCAACCTCAGTGTCTTTATGTGAGATGAAAGAGGCAAGATTGTTTTGTGCGTCAGGCCAGTTGCAGTGGGACTGGAACAGCAGCATGTAAGCGTGCCTGGAATTAGACTTCTAAATAACACAAATGGATCCTTTTGATGGAATGGCATTTTGTACATGGACACCCATTGTCCCATCATGGCATTATTGCTCTCATCCCCAGCTGTTTTTTGCTGTTCCTAACAAATTATTTTACATGTACTTAACTAAAATTAAGTATTCAGTAATACCGGTACTTCATTATTATTAATACTTGCATAGGATAATGTCATATGTAATTTAACAGAAATTATGTATCAAAACAGTGTGTCCTCTGTATATGTGGGGGTTCTGTTCTAGGAACCCCTATGTAAAGCAAAAAACACAAGTGTCATATCCCATTGTAGTCGACTGATGCAACGTGTGTGTGGTCATGGGTGCGTACCAGTCACATTTGTTGACTGTAATGGGAATAATGCTCTGCACAACCTCTCATTCATGTGTGCAGAGGTCATGCTAAAAGAGGGTGCACTGTATTAGTAAATATAGCTGTTCAGGTCTATAAATCTTGTCAGTACAGTGCCATTCTTAAAGCAGGTCATGCTGAACGGCATTGTGTAGTTTTAGATTCCAAGTAGACATATAGAAAATGCATGCAGCAAATGTCTTTTTTTCTCCTCCCCAGGAAAAATAATTTATAACCTGTACTTGTTCTGTTCCAATCCAGTGTCTTACAGTGTCAGCTTTTGATTATATGGGACTGTGTTAGCATGATGTCAGCAGAAAATGACAAACATGATAACAGAGTTATAAAATTTATTGAATAGATTGATAGTCTTGGCAAGCAGTGGTTTCTGTAAACCAGGAAACAGGAAGAAGACAGTGCTAATCTTGGACGGAGGCAGCATGCATTCCCATGTCATCTGTTGGCAGCCCAACTATGTTTGAGTTAAGCTAGTATGTTTGAACCAGGTTGCAGAAATGTTTCAAAAGAAGAGGCATTTTACGGAAATTTAAGCAGCATAACTTTAAAGCTGCATTGTCCTTACACTATTGGATTTATTTTGTTTTAGGCAATGAGACAGAGAATCTTCAGAACAACAAGTTTGAATGCACAGTTTCCTTTTTACCGCCAATAGTGCTGAATTTTGAATATCCAGGAGACTACCCATCTACCTCCCCCCCTGTGTTCACCCTCAGTAGCAAATGGCTCTCCCGGGCACAGGTTTGGCTCAAGTTTTTAATGCTTCATGTTGTTCACCAGAGTGGTTTTAAGGGGGGAAAAAGTGGGGGGGGGATTAATGGTCTGGTTGATTGGTCTCCAGATACAGCAGATGAAAGACTTACAGGAAGCTTCATAATTAAATGCCAAAGCTTGCTAGAGAAATAATTAGCCTATAGAAATGTCATACACATGTCACAGGTACATCTGTCTGTCTGTCTATCATTTGATGTTTGTTGTTATCTACTGTCAAGTCGACTTTGATTTGTGACAACTCCATGGATTAGAGACCTCCAAATGCCCCTATCATCAAAGTCTTGTTCAGGTCTTGGAGACTCAGGTCTGTGACTTCCTTGATTGAATCTGTCATCATACCTTCAGTCAAATGATGTGATTTTAAACTAACTGTTCTAAAAGCTACATTCAGTTCTTATCCTCCACTTAGTTTCATCATGACTGGCATTGCTGATCCTTTTTAAAAAGTTTTCTCAGAAATTATTTTTCGTTGGTTGTCCACACATAGCTGGAATGTTGTTGTTATAATTATCTTTCTTCAAGTTGACTTTACAGTTACCCTACTACAGAGTTTTCTTGGCAAGATTTGTTCAGAGAGGGTTATACTTAAATAATACTCCCATGCACCTGAAAATCAGATGATTGAACTGAACATGCATGGTTTAAATTTGCAGATCACAGAATGTCAATGTTTGGCATTGATAACACTGAAAATACTTCAGAAAACAGAAGAGTTCAGTCATCCTGCATTAAAGAAACATATTTTTGAAAATGTTGACATGGTGTGTGAACATATATCCTGGTTATCAGTGATTTTTATTTCACTTATGCTGTTAACAAAAAGTGAGCAGAAGATATATATTTGATTCTCCCTCCCCACCCACCCACCTGCTCTTGTTCACATATCATTGCAGAAGCAATAGGTGTGTTGATTCAGAACAACAGGGTGCCTCATAATCATCTGTTAATTTGTATTTTGTCATTTCTCCAAAAGTGGAATTTAATTCAGTAAAACGTATAAAGTTGAAACCAGTTACAGTAAATTGCTTTTAACATAATAGTAAATACATAAAAACATACAACAAGTTATTATTAAAATGAAATTAAACTGTCCCTGGAAGCAAAGCCATTTCAAACAAATACATGCAAGACAAAAGATGAAATTACCAAGTACCAAGTAGTTTCTTGAAACAGAAAAGTTTTCACTTGTTGGTGAAAGGGCAGCAAAGAGAAAACCATTGGTCTTTCAAATAGACTGGACCCACGCCTTTATAGGTCATAACTAGGATTGTATCTGAAAATGGACTGGCAGCCAGGGGAGGTGTTCCAGCAAGGGACGTACATACTCTCTGTAGCAATCCCCACTTAGCAATCTGGCTAGAACTCTCTTGAGTCATATGACATTTCTGACTACTTTTCAAAGGCAGGCCCACAAAGAGTGTTACAGTCATCCAAACAGGAAATAACTAAGGTACATATCATCATGGTCAGATCAGACATTTCCAACAGTGGATTCAGCTGGTGTGCTAGTTTTAATTGTGCAAATACAATCCTAGGCACTGCAGGAATATGGGCTTCCTGGCTCAGGTCTAAATCCAGGAGTATAACCAGGCTGCCAACCTGTGTCTTTGGAAGGAGGGCAGTCTCTTCCCGCACAGCCTTTTTTGTTAGAAGCCTTAGAGCTGCTTCCTTCTGGCATGTTGGAAGCTTTTCTGTCTGTAAGGGGGCACTAAGCACTTCTTTTACCCACTCAAGACAGTTCCCCTGTCGCCTAATGAGTCAGGCCTGTTTAATGAGTCACCTCTCTGAGGATCCTGTCCATAGCCTTGGGCTGCAAAAATTGACATGTATCTTTTGTTCCACAAGTGTGTAGCAACTACAGAGTCCAAGTCAAAATGAATGTGAGTGATCTTATTGGCAAGGTGCTAGGCAAATTCTTCACAGTGGGTTTTTGAGAGGTCTGTATTTTCTTTTGGGACAAGGTAGCAAAATACCATTAACAACTTGGAAAAGTTCTGGTGATGACTGTTTGCAGATCAGTAGTAGCAAAAAGATTGTTTTTCCTCCCTGGATTGCTATAGCATCCATCTTCATAGAATCATAGAAATCTAGAGTTGGAAGAGACCACACAGGCCATCCAGTCCAACCCCCTGCCATGCAGGAAAACCCTCAAAGCAATCCCGACAGATGGCCATCAAGCCTCTGCTTAAAAACCTCCAAGGAATGAGCCTCTACTACACTCTGAGGCAGCACATTCCACTGCTGGACAGCCCTGACTGTCAGGAAATTCAGATAGGCTCTAGTCCATGTTCAGTTGAATTCACATTTAGTCTCTCACCAGTGTTGCTCTAGTGGCTGAGGCACCCATTTTATCACCTGCAGCTCCTTGGAAAACTTCCACTTCATGAAATCCACTTCATGCTTGAGTGGGCAGTGACCCAGCATGATAAACCAAAGGAATCTCAGCACTACCCCACAAAGGGAAACTACAGTTGGCCCTTCACATTCGCTAGGGTTAGGGGCACAGGATCCCTGCAAGAGTGGAAAAATCACAAATATCAAAATGTGTTTGTCTGTGGGAATGGGGCCAAGGCATAGTGGGGAGAATGGACACCCATGGTCCAAACTGGGTCAGAGGTGGTGGGTCAGCATGAGGCCCCTACACTTCTTCTCTTTTGCCCATCTCCTTCCCTAGGTGTTTGTGTGGGGGCACTGGGAGATGGTTTGTGGCGCTGAAAAATTGGGTTGTAATGCATCCTTAGCTGACCACGCAGTTGCTGGTGGTGGTGGAGGAGGAGGAGGAGGACCACCACCAGAGGCAGATTTTTAAAGGCTTGCATGGCCTGGTCAGAGCTGCCCAAAGGTTTCCCCCAGAAAAGAAGCACCCAAGGTGGGGGAGGGCAAGGGCTGGAGAAACTCACAAATAATCAAATCTGTGAAAGTCAAACCTGCAAATGTGGAGGGCCAACTGTATTGAGCAGTGAGGTGGACACTGCACCAACCAAATCCCTTATTTGTCCTAGCCACCTGCCTTCAGATATATGCACTCAAACTCAGCAGACTGTGGATCTGGCCTCCTGGTCAACAGGCTGCACCCACAGTAATCCACTGTGACTCCTCACCCTAGGTTTTGTCTGCTGTTACATGGCGAACCCCAGTGGGCAATCCTGAGATAAACTCTCAGACTCATTCCATCGAGTGTAAGCATTACATGCCAGATTAGCATGTTGATCCAGGATCAGCTCCTGAATGGATGTTGATTTACCGTTCACTGACCTCTCATTTGTCAGCCACATTTTCAGCCTGAGAGGACTGTTACCAAAGCTATCCAGACCATTTGAAGTGGAACACAGTGTGGGGTGGAAGAATTACCCTTCTGTGATCTCTTCCCCCATGATAACAAGAAGTCCACAGAAGTCCTACTCATCCCCTCCAGCCCAGGCAGCTGGCATGAAAGGGCTGGGAGACCTATTGGTCAGTGTTGGCTTCTGTCTGCAAAGACGCACTCATGAAGAAATTGAAGGAGTCCCTTACTGAAAGAGGAGTTGGCAGATGAAATAAGCAACAGTCTAGCAAACTTCTTCTTTCTCTCATGTGAAGTAGCATTTTTCAAGCTTTTTTTTTTAAGTGCTCTTGTATGGTTTCAACCCTTATTTTCTGTTCTGTGTCCCAGTTGTTTTAATAAAGGCATTATATTGTTGCACTAAGAATGTTTCCCAGGAGGTATGTTCTATTCAACATGGCTAAATTTTGCTTTTGAGGATAAATGTATTTATTTTTAGGTTTTGGCTAAAGGAGAGTAATCATGCACTTAAGTGACAATTTATTTTGCAGTAAACAGGGCAGTTAAGAAATGTGTCCTGAATCAGAGTATAAGACTCTTTCCTATTGTATTTCAGAAATGTGTACTGTAGCAGCCTCATTGTACTCATGCCTCAATCTTCAAAGATGCATAGTGTTGTTGCCAGAGGAGCTGTGGAAGGAAGGCGATGGTTCTCCATGACTCTTTTGTGTATGTTCTCTCTTCTAGCTCACTACCCTCTGCAGGCACTTAGACAACTTATGGGAAGAAAACAGAGGTTCTGTGGTCTTGTTTGCTTGGATACAGTTTCTCAAGGAGGAAACACTTGCCTATCTGAACATTACCTCCCCGTATGAGCCAAAGATATGTGGACATGAGAAAGAGCAAAGTGGGATAGAGAAAGAGGAAGCTTGCTCCGGTGCAGTGGGTGGTGCCACGGCACAGGAAGAGAGCCTGGATGCAAGAGCCGTGCAAGATGTTGAGTCTTTGTCCAGCTTGACCAGGGAAATTCTCGATTTTGACCAGGCCCAACAGCAAAAGTGCTTCAACAGTAAAATGCATGATTGTAACATATGTTTTTCTGAGAAGCTGGGAAGTGATTGTATGTACTTCTTGGAGTGCAGGCATGTGTACTGCAAGGCTTGCTTAAAGGATTACTTTGAAATTCAAATCAGAGATGGGCAGGTCCATCGCCTGAATTGTCCAGAACCCGAATGTCAGTCTGTCGCAACTCCAGGGCAGGTAACCCCCCCCCAAACTCCAGTTTTTGTTTTGTCTTAAAATAGAACAGTTTAATATTAAATATTGAGAATTCTGTATATATAGGGGTCCCCCAGAAATAAAAGTGGTTGCTTCATGGTTGGCCCCTGCCTTTACAAAACTGTTATAACTCTGAAGGATTGGGACATGTGGTATTGGTAATGCTAAAAAATGCATCATAAAAGAAAAAGATGTAGCACCTGGAATGCTGCATTAAAAAGATAGGGGACATTGTCTAGTTAGATGCTTCTAGTGGTGGAACTTGAGTCTCAAGTGGAAGCAGGGATGATCCCTTCTCCCATTTACAGCTCCGCCCAACTTTCAAAATCTACTCTGAGGGCCTGACAGAACCTCCAGCCATGATGGATGCAGGGAAAAAGGGACAGTTGAGGAAATTCTCTTGACTTATTGGTTAAGTGCTTGCATAATGTTGGATTTGGGCCATAGTGTATCAGGTCAAAGCACAAGCTTAAATCAAGAGTAGATGACTGCGGCTGACGTTAAAGTAGAAAGGAATGAATGTGCTTGTCTGGAGCCTGTTGTGAATTTTTGCGAGCACCTGAAATATAATTAGCTGATCCTATTTGTTGGATATTTTAACAGGTAAGATAATCAGTCTTAGGCACTGATTATCTCCTATTGTGACCCAAAGTAATATATTCTGATTTAGGATACAAACAGAGGGCAAATGCTGCTAGTTAGAACTTCTAAAATAAGGTAATAAATTTAGCTAGAAAGCATCGGAGTTAATTCCTTTGCTTTTTTTTTTTTGGTAAATAAAGTATTGCCTAAATTTTGCCAGAAAATACTTGTTTGTGTGTGTTATATAAGCAACACCAGCATATGGGGACCACTTTCCTACAGTTTTCTTGGCAAAATGTGCTTGAGGCTGGGAGAATGTGACTTGCCAAAGATAATCCAGTGTCTGAGCAGAGATTTGACCTCTTAATATGTGCTTAGTTATTTCACATTCATTAAAATTATAATCTCTGTTTACTCTGAAGAGCTCATGCAGTCATTAGTATTCCTCATTTTCTTATAATAAAAAATAAAATGACAACATATTATTATCACTCCTAGGTTAAAGAGCTGGTGGGAGAGCAACTCTTTGCACGTTACGATCGTCTTCTGCTTCAGTCAAGCTTGGATTTGATGGCAGATGTGGTATATTGCCCACGTCCACGTTGTGAAACACCAGTGATGCAGGAGCCATGTCATACTATGGGCATCTGTTCCAGTTGCAATTATGCCTTCTGTACGTTATGTAAAATGACTTATCATGGTGTCTCACCATGTAAAATCTCCTCAGGTGAGTTGAACACAAGAGGAAAAGGCATTCAAGTTTGGAATGTTTGGATACTAAATGCTTTAGTGGTTCTACTTCTCCTTTTGGTGTGGGCAATTGTTCAAGAGAGACTATTGTCATAGGATACTTTAGGTGAAATTCCTTAGGGGTGAAGCTTGTTGTCTGGCGTTCTGCTGTTATAGAAGCCTCGCCCGCTTTCTATTAGCAGTTTTTATGCATCTTCAGGATGTACTGCCTATAAAAAGTAAGGAGAAGAAGACTTTGGAGGGAGAAAAGTGAAGCAGAAAGCTCTTGTGTTCTGTTATAAAATTGATTCTTCTGTAATATAAACATGTAGCTGATTATCTAAATTGATACACTAATTTATAGAGTAGGCAAAAGTTCCATCCAATAACACTGTTTCATGATCCATATTGATTGTTCTGTATAGGTTAAATGTGGAACGCAAACCAAAAACAGCATTTGTTTCGTCCAAGGAATAGAGTTAGGTGCATCTGCATAACATGTTCTGCAACTTGGTTTTGTTACATTCTTTCCCTTAGAGAAGTTAATGGAATTGCGGGATGAATACCTTGCAGCAGATGAGACCACTAAAAAGTTTTTGGAGCAACGCTATGGGAAAAGAGTAATTCAAAAGGCTCTGGAGGAAATGGAAAGTAAAGAATGGCTGGAAAATAATTCAAAATCATGTCCTTCTTGTGAAACTCCTATAGAGGTGAGATCAGGGCAGAGAATGAGGACTTGGGAGAATCAAACAACATGTATTCTGAAAACTCTCAAGATAGCAATTCAGCTACTTATGTAAGCCCTTTAATTTTTTTTATTATTATTAAAAAAATTTTAAAAATTATTATTATTCATTGGTAGTATATATGTCGCACAATGATGTCATAGGATTTTTACAATCTTATTAGAATCTAATCCTTTATAAACTTCCTCTTACCTATATTAGAGAAAAATAAATAAATAAAACTCCTGTAATTAGTTTCTCTTTTAAATAACTTAGTAAAGTCTGCCATTTTCTGTTTAATAATTAAAAGTCAAATTAATTGTTACTTAATCATTTGGACAGTTTCATTCAGAGGAAGTCCAACATGAAGTTCCTTATCATTACCATTGGTATAAAGAGCTTACTTAAGGACTTCTGGTGGTCTCGTCAAGGAGACCGGTCGCATTTTCACGGAGCTGCGAAGGTGCGAACCTCTGGGGAGATAGTTTCAGTCTAGGAAGACTCTAAAGAACTGAGGAAGAACCCCCCGGGAAAGGGGGGGGCAAAGGCGCCTGGAGGGTACATTGGGGAAACCGGCATTTAAAAAGGAGAAGGAAAAATAAAACAACACCGCTGGTGGAGGAAGAGGGGAAGAAGATCGAACGCGGAGGAGAGAAACGCCCACGAAGGCAGCCAAGCAAGCTGATATCTCCCCGTGGTTCCACATGGAGTTATCCTGAGAGCCACCGACAAAGCTTGTTGTTAAAAGATTTTTGTCATTTTCTGAAGGCATTACAAATTTACTTAGCGAAAAATATCCTGTGTAGCGATTCTCTTCAATACCCCAATTAAGGGGCGGGCGCCTTTAAGGGAAAAAAAAGGCGCAGTTATTTAGCAGGCAGCTCCGGGCAGAACGAAGGAGTGTATTAGAAGTTGGGGATGGAGGCGAATTAAGAAGGAACTGCAGTGTGTGTTTGAGGGGCTGGAGTCGGTAGGTGCTAACAGCGGAAGAATCATTGGTGGGAAGACCTGCAGGCAAAAACATAGTTTCCTGAGTATGCTGGGAGGTGTAAGTGATAGACCCTGAATAGAGGAGGAGTGTCTCTCCTTTATTTACGGACTGGCTTTCACTGAAGAAAGGAAGTGTTGGAAACACCTAAAAGAGGCTAGACTCAAAAGAAGAGAGAGGTAGAGTCAAAGAGAACCTCTTGTTGAAATTATAAAGGCAGAATAAGCCGATAGAGACATAGCTGAATTCTCCCCATTTGTTTTGCGACTGGACTAGTCAGAGGAAAAAGACTAAACTAACAAAGAGCCCGTGGTGAGAACAAAAAGAAGACCTATTGAGAACAAGAGGGAAGACCTACAGATAGAAACAGCTAGGGGTTAAATACACTAAAAGAGCAGAGGGAAAAATGTCAAAAACTCAAAAATAAAGAAAAGGAAAAGCGTTATAAGCAGTAGAAGACTATAGGACACAAAGATGTTCTAAGAGTTTAGGTGGGTGGTTATTCTTGATGTATCTTTGATGTATCAGAGTGCTTAATAATTTATATTAAGAATATATAGATATATAGATACTCCTTACAAGTAGAGTAGAGTGAATATGGAACTTTAGATAAATGATGATGATGATTGGTAATCTTGACAGCGAAAATACTGGGGCTGTTCTGATAGGTGTTGACTTCTCAACCCTTTTAGGTTTGTAACTAGATATATTCTAAGCAGTATCATCTATAGACTACCAACAGTACCTACTGAATAAATTGAGATTAGTACATATTTAAATATAAGAATATTATTAGCATGATGGCGGCAGGTACAAGAAAAGCGGTCCTTCTTAAACAAACATCGGCGGAAGACCAGACGAGAATGATGGAATTTGGGGTCTCTGTCTTAGAGGAGATAAGGCAGTTGAGAGAGGATTTTAAGAAGGAGATCAGGAAAGTATCTGGGGATCTGAAAGATGTTAAGAGAGAAATGGGCAACATAAGCAATCAATTAGAGAATATAACCAGGGATATGAAGGAGATGAACTCTAAGATCAATGGACTTCAAGAAAGGACTGATAAATTGGAAAAGTTAACTCCAGAACTTGAAAAACGAATAGCAGGAACAGAGGATCAAATTAAAAACGTGGAGGTAAGATGAGAGAACGTTGCCTCAAGATAAGAGGCTTAGTAGAAGAGAACGAAGAGGATTTAGCAGCTAGGCTGATACCTCCACTAGCAAAATTTATTGACTGGAACCCAGAACAACTCGATCTAGAAGTGGACAAAATCTTCAGAGTAAATTCTTTCATTGCAAAAAAGAGGCAAGTGCCACGAGATGTAGTGATCTATTTTCTTAGAGACTGGGTGAAGGAATTAATTCTGCAGCAAAGTTATTTGGAAAAACTAACTGTAGAGGGTAATGAAGTAATGATATTTAAAGACATTCCGGCAGAGATCCTAAGGAAAAGAAAGGATTATTCCTCATTTACTGCCCAACTCAAAACATCAGGTATAAAATATAGATGGGCTGAAACGGAAGGGGTGATTTTCACCTTCCAAACAAAGAAACATACAATTAATTCTCAGTTGAAGGCCCAAGAGTTCTTGAAGAAATACCGAGAAATGTTGAGGAGTCAGATAAGAGATAATGGAAGAGCTGACGGAAAGAATAGAATTGAAGAGAAGGAAGGTAAGATGGATAAAGGAAAAGGGAAGTCTTCAAAACAAGGAGGGCAAAAAATTGAAGGAAAGGATTTAATCAGGTAGATAGGGACAATGAGCATAGAATGGATATACAATTAAACGTGACCCAAGAGGGAGAATTAGAGAGCTCGAAGGTAGTGAAAGACAACAAAGAAGATGATCAGAAAGGGGAAGAAGAAGGACAAGAAGATGAGCTAAAAGAAGAAGAAGAAGATCAAGTAAACCCCAATTCAGAAGAATTAGCTATAGAAGGTAAAAGAATATTATAAGAAGAGGAAGTTGAAGAGATCAGCAGGGAATTTTAGTAAAAAGATCCAGCGAAAGAGTGCTGAAAACGGTGTTTAAATTAAATTAAATATCTGTTGGCAATAAGGTTTGAGGATAAAATTTATTTGAAAATGGTTCAGGGCACAATAAAATTTGTTTCATGGAATGTAAGGGGTATGAATGCACCGGTAAAATGAAAGCGTATTTTCCACCATTTAAGCATAATTAAGCCAGATGTGGTATGCCTCCAAGAGACCCATATAAGAAAGAAAGACGCAAAATATAAAGAGCTTAATTAAAATCACCAAGATTGAGCTTTATTTCAATTAGATTCACTAACCATTGGTCTGTGTCTGGTGTGATTTTATTATTCTAAACCTTGATGAACAAAATCCTTGCAAAACTCTCCAGAATCTCTTAACAAATGTCTTTTCAATTATATGTGTCATGTTTAATAGAAAAAAATCAGGCTTAAAGGGAATTTAATTTGAAATAGCTCAGATATTGTTGCATGTAGATTTGCCCAGAATTTTTTCTTTATTGGGCAGGTCTATCAAATGTGGTAGAATGATTCTACTTTCTCCTGACACTTCCAACATTTATCATTATCAGTACGGTACATAGGCCATTTCTGCACTGGACTGTTACAGCCCCTCCCAAAACTGCAAACCCCAGGATTCCATAGGATGTTGCAAGTGGAATAATAGCACTATAACAGTCTAGTGCAGAAATGGCCATAGTATTCAATTTTACAGGTGTCAAATAACATCTGTACATCATTTATAGGACATTCTCTTTCAGATTTTGGGAGAGAGTAAATTGATTAGTATGTCTCCAACAGGTTTCCCAATATTCTAACTGAATATCATGTCTTAAATTTTTGGCCCATTTGACCATTGTTTCTTTAACTGTCTCATCTTCCAAGTTTCTTTGTAGATCTTAGGTGTAGTATAGCTGGGATTATTGAAAATTATTTTCTCAAATTCATTTAAGTTTTCATCCAAATTAAATCCTTATAATTTTGCATCATTCTTTTAACCGTTCGCATTTGAATCCTGAGGGAACCATTGGCATTTGAATCCCAAAACATCTAATTCTTCCCATGTACTTATTCGAATGTTCCGTCTTGTGTCCTGAATTAGTAGGTCATTATATTTGATCCAGTCTTTTTGATCTCTGACTCATTTCCCAAAGAAAGCTTCCTGTGGGGAGATCCAAGTTAGGATTTTATTATAGGTCTTGTTTTTGAAGTTTAGCCAGATTTTGAGTAATGCTTTTCTACTGAAATGGCTTTGGAAGTCTTTATCAATCTTGGCCTTTCCATCCCATAAATAGGTGTGGAAGCCAAATCTGAGGTTAAAGCCCTCCAAGGTTAATATTCCTTTGTCTTTTAGAATGATCCAGTCTGTGATCCATGCTAAGCCACTTACAGGATAATACAGTTTTAAATCTGGGAGATTGCATTCTCCTAGTAATTTGAAATCTAAGTTTTTCCTTTTAATACGCAATTTTCTTCAAAGCCAGATGAATTTAAATAGTTCCCTCTGCCATGATTGAAATGGTTTATCATTTAATGTAATTGTAAGATTCTGGAACAAAAAGTTCATCTTCAGCAGAATATTCATTTTTACCACAGCTATTTGACCTAGTAAGGATAGATGAAGATTTGACCGTTTTCCAAGCGCCTTATGAAACTTTCCACATCCTATTGTAGTTGTTTTTGAAGAGGTCAATGTTATTTCTTGTTATCCAGATACCTAAGTACTTTATTTTTGTTTTCCAATTTGAATCCGGTTTTTTTTTACTAGATCTTGCTTCATTCTGTCTCACATTTTTTGTTAAAATTCCAATTTTTTCCTTATTGATTTTCAGACCAGCCATCTCTCCAGACTTTTTCTATTTAGCTTGTCATTTCTTTATGCTCTGTAGAGGGTCTTCCAAAAAAATTACAAGTTCATTGGCAATTGTCTTTAATTTATAAATTTGATCTTTAATTTTGACTCCCATTATATCCGAATCTGCACGAATATTTCTGTTAAAGACTTCTGTTATAAATAGAAGAGGTGAGAGCAGACAATCCTGTCTTGCCCCTGTTGCTATGTTCAGGTGTGTTGTTTTTTCGCTGTTAATAATAATTTGAGCTTATTGCTCTTTGTGTATTTTTTGTGTCCACTTAAATGAAATTTTGACCACAGTTCATTCTTTTCAAAAGTAGTATCGTAAAGGTCCGTCTTACTTTGTCAAAGGCCTTGTCAGAATCAAGAAAGAGCATAGCTAAATTTTTTCATTATGTTTTTCAAATTATTCTGTATTATTTATCACAGTGGACTGAAGACTGTAAGATTGTTTTGAATCTTTCTGTGAGAATGCTGGCAAATTTTATAATCCATATTTTGGAGACAGTTGGGTCTGTAGCTGTTAGGTAATGTCAGAACCTTTCCTTCTTTCGCAACAAGGGTGATACTTGTGTTAGCCCATGAGTTAGGAAGTCCATCTGTCATTATTTGATTTAAGGTTCTCTGAAAAGGTATTGGAAGCTCATCTTCAAATGTTTTGTAGAATAGCACTGTAAAACCATCTTATCTGGGTGCTTTAGATGTTTTAGGTCTTCTAATTGCTTCGGAAATCACCACCACAGTAGTTGGAGCAATTCAGCATACATTTTTGTTCATCTGAAATTTGAATTATATCGTGATTCTTTAAATAGGATATCAGGTTTTTGTAGTCTGGTTTGTCATGATGTTTCTCCTCAAACAATTGTGTACAATATTTAAGAAAAATGTTCATTATTAAATCCTGGTATGTAATTAATTTTTCTCCTCTTTTAATTCTCATAATTAATCTTCTTTCCTTTTCTTTTCTTTAATCTTTTCAGTGCCCATGCACGGTCCCAATAGAGTAACAAGCTCATTTTCTCAGATCTTTCTTATCAAATTCTAATTTTCATTTCTAAAGAGAATAGCAAGTAAAATGAAGGAGGGGAGCTTTTCCTCTTTGTCCCTCAGTATTTTTTTTGTGAGGTAAAACCTATTTCTAAAAAATTATTCTCTCTTTACATATCTGCCCTGCCAATATTATTTTCTACTTATATTATTTTTCTTGCCATTTTTGGCATATGCTCACCTTCCCTTTACTTTTGGCATTTTCTGCAAAAGCATAAGGGCTTAAAAGATGCAGAATGTCTAGAAAAGTAATGGCCATAATTATCACATGCCGTATGTTTCTTGTCTTAAAAGACTCAAGTTTCCCAAATATTAGTACTGTTAAAATAGGGTGTAAACACATTCTGGGTTTCCATCTGTTCACCCACATCCAATCCATTGCTGGTGACAGATAGCAGTTTAGCACTGAAACAGCTTCCTTGCAATTAGATGGAAAGGAGAGGGAGAATTGGGTGTCATCAGTGTAATGGTGCATCTGACGACCAAAGTTCAGATCACCTATCTGATAGGCTTTGTGTCCATATTAAAACAGCATGAGGAGCAGAACCAATCCCTGAGGGATCCCACAGCCTATTAGCCAGAAGATGAAACAGGAATAACTCAGTGCCACCTTCTGAATTTGTCCCTTCAATAAGAACTAGAAACCATTGTAGAACACTCTTCTCATCCAAGAGATGTAGCTGAAAAGAATGTCATAATGGAAAGGATGGAAAGTTACCAGGAGGTGCAGGAGAACCAACAGGGACATACTGACCTGTCTAATTCCTGATATAGACCATTCACCAAGGTGACCAAAGCTGTCTCAATATCATAATCAGGTCTAAAGCCCCATTGAAATGGATCTAGATAATCCTCCTTTTTTCCAGTTTCTAATGTATTTTATTTTAAATTTTGAACATACAATATTATAATATATTGCATATACACATCACAATGGCCCCCCACTCCATTCTCTCTCTCTACCTATTGTTATTTCAGTGGTGGCTCTCATGCTTCCTTCCTTCCCTGTGCTCTCCATGTAGCTTTTCTTATTTTCAGTGCTAGCAGGACAGGTTGTTTAGAAAGAAACACTTTATTCCCCACCTCAGGTACCCAGTTTCTGTCCTCTTCTGAGAAGGTGACAGGTGGTAATCTGCCTGAATACCTGAGACACCTCTCTTTGAACACAACGGAAGTATCAGGCAGTAGTCTGTAGGCGAGAAGGGGCAGCAGCAAGCAGGCGGCAGGATTACTCTTTTTTTCTGGAAAATATTGTTACATCTCCCGTGTGTGTGTGTGTATGCCTCCAAGTTTCCTGTTGACTTGCGGCAATCCCATGAATTCCATAGAGTGGAATTTTAAAATTTTAAAACTGGATTATTATATGAATTAGGAGTATTCAACTATGTTAAAATTCAAAAACTGGGGAAGAACAGAGGCCAAAATGTTCATTAGCTAGTTTCTGAATCTGTTCTCAGATGTAGATCCATTTCTTCTTTTCAATTCAGGACTGACCTGTTTATTCCATACAGAATGCAGACATTTACTGCTGGCAGATGACAGAGCATTATGCTTGAAGAAGAGCTGATGAGTGAGCCCTTGATGTTGAAATTGATCAGGTCCTGCAGCAGTGTTGCCTGAAAAGATACAGGAATATAATTAACCACTGGGTTGGTATCTCAGATATATGGTCTGTTGTGGCAGGTTAACATGAAAGATACCTGTGCTTCCTATATCTGAGGAAATAGTAGGAAGGTACAAAGTGCAGTAGGAGTATAATCCATTTTTGTAGATGAGATGAGCGGGAGGACTTTCTGTGGTATTTGGAGTGGTCTTTTCTGCAAGATTTCTAGCAGATTGTAGTTTCCTTTAAATGACAATGATTTTCAGCAAGTGTCATATGACCTGAAAACAGAATCCCTGAAATGTGCATGGAATACCCTGAGTTTCTCAGAATGATAAATAAGATGTGCTTGGTTAAAGCTCATGTGTTTTGGTCTTTGTCATTGGTCATTTGTCATTCCTTTATTGGGTGATGTAGCTCCTCCTAGTATAACTCACTGAAATCTGAGGATAGAGCTTGTGGTGCTGGATAGCTGTATTTCAGCATTCTGTGTACAATCTGACTTGTTCATAATTGTGAAAGCTTTCCCTTTTCAGTCTCTTGTACAGTGTCAGGATTGTGGATGAAGTCATGTTTTGTATCGTGTTGATCTAGAACATGAAGTTGCCTTAATTCTGATTGTGTGGTAAGCAGTGCTGCCCACTCATTTATCTCTGCTTGTGCATGGTGGTGGAAGCACTGCAAATAAAATTCTAATCTGGTGTTATGACCCTCTGGAGGGCCCACACAGAATGTGTAGAGCAGTGAAAGGAAGTTTGTTGAGCATGTCAGTTCATGGTCCAGTGGTGTGCCAAGAGGGTAGTAGTAGGTGCAATGGTACCCTCATTAGATGGTGGAGGAAATGTTCCTTGAGTAATGATAGCTCAGGAGGGAAGCCTCTAAACCATCACAGCCTTGTATCATGTGTAGACTTCTGAGGGAAAGAAAGAGGCCTCTTACAGAACAAGCAGACCTTACTGCGAGGACAGTCAATTGTGGGAGATTAGGGGCTGTGAGGGCACTTTGCCATGTTTTTAGCCCCCTTGGGCCATTTTAGGCCCAGGAGACGCCTTTTTCAAAACAGAAAGTAATTTGTAGTTTACTTCCAGATTTAAAAAAGACCTTACTTGTTCTTAACACACACCCCCGCCAAAAAATGGCGGAAATGCCTCTCACACCTCCTAGAGGCCATTGTGAGGTAAAACATGAAGTTTTTAACCTCTTGTGGGATGTGGACACTGTATGCAGCCCAAGAGTTATGCTTTGCCCATACCTGCCTTCCCACCTAGCTCAGTGGTAGCTGGAGAAGTTAATGGTATTGCTGGGTCAAGTTCAGGGTGCCCTGTTGTGTCCCATGTTGGAATTCAGCAACTTTGTATTTTATTTTAGATGTGCAAATTGATTTTTAAAAACCATCTGCTTTTGTGGGGGGTGGATGAGAGAAGTTCTGTCAAATGTGTGACTGGCAGGACCTACCTAGGGTTCCAGATTTGAGACTTCATTCTGAATCTCTTCCTGTTCTTCAGGTTGCTGATCTGCCAACTTAGGGTAATACTTCATTTTCCTGATGGTATGAACTGTAGTCCATTATAAGCGTACAAGTTTTTGTGGTGCCACAAGACTGTTTTTCTCTTTACTACAACAGGCTAGTATGACTGCTGTTCTGGAAACTTTCTGAAGCATATGCAATATGTTAAAAGATGTAGCGTGCAGAAAGCATATTACATAGTAGTTAACAGTGTGATTAGCTATATGTGATTTGTGCATTGTTCTGTTATGTGAATTGTTCTAAAAGGAAGAAAATAAGCATTTTTTCCAACTTCTAATTAGCAATTATGTGATTTCTAAAATTCAGAGTTCAGTACAAGTGACTGATGCTAAGCATAGCTGTTTTTCTGTTGCATACAAAAGAACTGATTCTTGACATTCTTTGTACTTTTTCTTTTCTCCTCTTGTCCCTTTACACAATTATCAGAAGCTCGATGGCTGTAATAAGATGATGTGCACTGTATGCAATAAGCACTTCTGTTGGTGTTGTATGGGTTCTCTGTCCAAGACAAACCCTTATGAGCACTTTAATGATCCATCCTCCCCATGTTTCAATAGGTAAGTCATTAAGCACTCCTGAAAGACAAATGCTGCTTTAACGGCATAGTGACCTTGTTTGTTTGTTTGTTTGTTTGTATCCCGCCTCTCCATATGGATCGAGGTGGCGAACAACTTACAAATAGCATGTATTTCGAAACATTTCTATACATGTGGTTACATGAAATCTTGAAGACTTCCAGCACAGGTTATGTATTCAACCTTAACAGATAAATGCGCGGTAATAGACCCTTGTCTTTAAGAAGTCTTGATTCTCTTTTTCTGTTGTTTTCAGTTTAGGCTTAAATGTAAGTGTCAATCCCAGCTAGGGTAGACTTGTTGAATCAATGTGTTGATGTGGTCAGTCAACCCTTGTGTGAGTTCCATTGATTTGGTAAGTCTACTCTACTTAGGACTACCAGTAGGATTAGGCCATAGTATAAACTGCTTAATTTCACTTCTGGTTATGGTTTGGGCCAATACATGGCCAGAAATGATATTTGGAGTGTGGGAGGATGCTTTGAGTGGTTTGGCTTGATTTTAAAACTGAGGGTTTAAGGCATTGGCAGGGGACTTCAGGGGCTACAAAAGTGGGATTTCAGGGATGCACTATCTCCACCCCTGCTGTAGATTGCCTCATGTAAAAAAAAAAAAGACCCAGAACTTTAACCAAAACAGATTGAGTTAAACTTTGCCTTAAAACATTCCACTCATTACAAAAGATAAAAATATTCCATAACAGATTCTTCCCCCTTTCTCTCTCTCTCTCTCTCTCTCACACACACACACACGGCTTTCCAAAGTTCCCAGTGTTATCCCTTTGGTACCATGGAAAGATATATGTTTTAAGCACTGGACTACAACTTTGGAGACCAGGGTTTGAATCTCCACTCATCCATGGAAGCCTACTGAATGACCTTGGGCACATCACACTCTCTCAACCTCAAAGGAAAGGCAAAGGCAAACCCCCTCTGAATAAATCTTACCAAAAAAGCCCTGTGATGGGTTCATCTTAGATTACCATAAGTCAAACTATTTGAAAGCACACAACAGCAACAATATATTTTATTTATGTAGTAGTTATATATTGTTTTGTAAAGCACTCTGCACATTTGGCTGAGGAATAGTGTATATATTTTACATTGTGTGACCTGGGTGGGTAACTTTGTGGACTTTCAGGTTTTGCACTGCAATTTTCATCAGTCCTAGGCAGCACAGTCAATAAGGAATTATAAATCAAGAATATCTGGAGGACCAAATGTTCCCCATCCCTTCTGTAGATTCTTGTTGGAACATCTTGTGGCACAGATGTACCACATGAAACATAGTTCTAATTGCTTAACAGTTTTCACTAACCAGTGTCTAAATCAGTGGTTCCCCAACTTGGACCCCCAGGTGTCACTGAACTTCAGCCCCAAACCTCAGGCAGTATGTAGAATGATTACATATTCTGTCCATTCTGGACCAACAACGTTGGAACACCCAAGGGTGGGCCTTTGCTGTCTCTTTCTTGCGTATAGAACAGGTATTAAGGGTTACTGTGCTACATACTATATTCTGAGGAGCCAAACAAAACATTACAACACTCAGATCTGTGCTGAAATTGTCATGTCTTTCAACTAGCAGCAAAAACACCAATTTAATTACCAGAATCAAGTGGTAAAGTTCTTTCCTCCTGGAACATGGTCACTCATCTCACACAGCTCCTTCGATACAGTTACCTAGAATGTCTTGAGAAGAGGTTGTATCCCAGCCTTCTTCTTGATCTTCTATCTTTCCAAGACCAGGATTTCTCCCTAGTTTGTTTGGTGCTGAACTACTCAATCAGGTAGCTCTGCAGATGGCAGTTGTATAATCTAAAGAAAATATTTTCCACGTAATCCTGCTGGTTACATGAATGGAATGTCATTTGGGAAGAGGAGGCCAGTAGGAATGAAAATGTGAGCTAAATTTCTGTGTGCATGACTAGATACATTTGGATGATTGTCTGATGCATAATTTAAACTTGTTTTCTTGTATGTCTCAGGTTATTTGAAGGCCTGCTAAATGAGGAGGAGGATTAGTCCCTACCCAGTATCAAATTAAATTGAACTAAAAAGAAATTGGAGTAAAGAAATTGAACTAAAAATTATGCCACACACTGATCAAGGTTGTTTTGAACACTGACAGAGAAGAGAGTACTTCAAGAGTCTTATAGAACTGCTTTTTGTATTGTTGTTTTGTTTGCTGCTTCAGCATCATGAGATGATTTAAGATTCTTTTATTATTTTCAAATTAAAGATAATCAACAGTAACATTTCATCATGTGGTTTTTTGTTTTTTGTAAATTGTGCTGTTGTCACTGAAACTTATCCAGAAAGAGTGGGAAGTTGCCAGCTTGCCCTTTATCCTTGACCATGGTGCACGTTGTAGCGTAAATGTGCATTGCTACTAAACCAGCTTTTCCTGTTTCTTCTCATCAGAACTTCACCTTCTTTTTACTAGTATATGTTCCAGCCAGAAGAGAGAGAGAGAGAGAGCGGAAGATCCTTCCAGGCTTATGAATGTATTCTCATGAAACTATGACCTCTGTGAATCTCACCCTACATGGAAGCAGATTTTCTGAATGAATGTTTTGTTTGGACTCTGTGTGTACTTTTCCAAACAGTGTATATATATTATATGTATGTATATGTGTATGTATATGTGTGTGTGTGTACATATACTTATATATATACAAATATGTTAGCTCACCCAGTTCCAGGACAGCAAATATTGAGAAACAGCTTTATATAGATGAACTTTTCCAATGATGTCTTATTCTAGGTATTATATCTATATCTAGTTCATGGCTAGGTTTTATGTATATACGTGTAACAGTAAAATGCAAGTGGCCCTTCAGCAGACTGATAACTTAAGCCAAGCATGTAACAATGTACCCCTAACATCACCAGAAGACTAACATGCTGCCTTAATACAAGTAGGGTTTCTTTTGTGCACCAGTTGCCATTTCATAATATTGTTGACCTCCCCTGCAAAAGGTCTTTTGACCACGCATCAAATATATGGGTTCTGGCTGTAATTGAAATTGAAAAGGGTCTAAAGAGCAGGTGATCAAAGAGCAACCACACACTACTTTTCTCTCAAGCAACTCAGCACATCTCTTTGTGCAGCATGTCTCTTACACAGTATATATTCATCATCCACTTTTGTTCATTTCACTGTATGGTACTTTTGTATATTTAAAGGTAAGCTTTTGTTCATTTACTTGTTCATTCCTCTGCGTCTAAAAAGAAAAGACTGGTTCAACATTTTGATGATTTCTGCTTTTTGACAGTGCTCTGGTCCCTGTCCTGTTGAATAAGTGTGGGACGCTTGTATTAAGGCTGTGACTTTCGAACAGGTGTTTGTTACCAGCCCCTGCATTATTTATATTCCAAGGTTTCTCTGCTACTTCATTGAAATGAGTTCATATGCTGAATGAGTGAACTGAATTCATATGCTAAACTGGACCAACTGTTCATATGCTTAACCTTGGTTTTTATTCAGGCTAGAAAGACAGAAAGCCAATCCTAATCTAGAACTTCCCCTTAACTGGAAGCATTATGGTTCTCATTGCATGTTAACAATTTCCAAATAGCTAGCCATATTACTCTTGTTAGAACAAAATCCAACAAAGAATCCTGCAGCCCCTTAAGGACCAATACATTTATTACAACATGAGCTTTCATGGCCTACATGGCCTAAGTTACATGACTTACTATTCAAGTTGGTGGTCCTTGCTGGTTTATTGAAGACAATGTGACCACCTGGACCAATACCTGTAATAAAAACAGTTTGAATGTAAGTTTATAAGTGAGCTAGCAAGAATGAGACTTTGGCACAGCCTTAACCAGAAGAATTGCAAGTATGCTTTTGGATTTGAGAACCTAAGCTCTCCCAAAGAATCAGGCGTAGCTTATAAGTTCATCTTGCTTGCAGAAGAACCAAATGAGAGAATAGTTCAAATCACATGTTTACTAGATACGTCTTAGATGCCGTCAAGCTGTTTACAACATGGATGAATATCGAAAGAGCTGTCTTGGCTTACACAAGGGCCTATCCAGTACAATGGAATTTTTGAGTCTTCTTTTACCTTTATGATCAACTACCTGGAGATAGGGAAAATTCCTTTTTTGGAGCAAAATTCCTACTATCCCCCAGCCAGCATGGCCAATATCTTCTGCCAATATCAGAAACTGCTTTTTAAACTCTCAGAACGCTGCCATGGTGAACATACAGGCCGTTCAAGAAAATTATGTGTCTTGCATTTCAGTAAATAAGTTGCATGGCATGTATGTACGGGTTTCCAGTATTAGGATAATTTCTATATCCACTTAACTTGAAGTTATACCTACTGCAAATAGAGCAGGCTTTAAGCCAAAACTTTGATTTTTTGAACCAAGTCTAAACCATGTTTACTCTATATCTGTTGACTTCAATTGTACACTCCCAGGTCTTTGTCCTTCAAACTTCAGGTCTAGGTTGCTGCTGCAGATCTGCTGCTTAGACTCTTGCTACTGGACAATGACAAGTCTCCAAATTGCTTCTCTAGAGCAGTTCTATTCATTTTTACCAAGTGACTTCAAGGTGAGTAGCTAGAGATGTATTGTTGTTGTGTGCCCTCAACTCATTTCTGACTTATGGTGACCCCAAGGTGAAGCTATCGCAGGATTTTCTGGGATTGAGATGTGGCCAGGGTCACCCAGCATGGTTTCTATGGCAATCAGGGAATTAAACGCTGGGCTCCAGAGTTGTAGTCCACTGCTCAGACCACTACACCACACTAGCTCTAGAGATGTATTACACTGGTGTTAATATTATGGTACAGGGGAGGACAAATATGCTTCCAGAGAGAATTAGCCCCACCTACCACTGATAATGGGAGATGTTACGAATGGGTTTTGGCCTACAACTTCCAGTGGCTCCACTGGCATGGTTTGAGGATTGTGGAAGTTGTAGCCAAAATGTCTGGAAGGTGAAAAGTCCTCCATCCCTGCATTACAGTAAGTGTTGCATGTTCAAACAAATATACTGAATTATAGGAAGACACATATCAACACACACTTTTTTTTTTCATTAAACACCTTGCCTGTTCTACACATGCAAGTACATCACTTTCCATATTAATCCCTGGACAGCTTATCAGGCTGACTTGCAGTGTAATGTGAACTGCCAGGCTGCAAATTATGTTATTTGAAGAGGGATAAAAGCTTTGTGTGACACTTACTGCTGCAATGGCTGTTTCACACAAACTGAAAGATTAGTATGCAAACTCATGGCCATGCCCTCCCTCCACTTCATACATTCACCTCCAACAAAGAGCTTGTTCTTGATTTTTTTCTTCAAAAGACTCACACTCTGCCTATAGATCAGCTGCGTTCCCACCCACAGTATGGGTGTCTTCAGGATCAATGTCAATGTGCTTGAAAAAATTGTTCCACATGAAGGAGCGATAGCTTTCTGAATGGTCCCTTGGATGACCTGACAGAAGAGGGTATTAATTCATGATTGTTACATTTACACCCCAATTTCCTATCCATTATAATAGTCAAGTGGTTGGTAACTGTGGTAAAGTATCTGCTTTATATGCAAGAGCTCTCTGGCTTCATTTGCAGTTGTAAGACCTGCACCAGAGCCCCTGGAGAACTGCTGACGGTTAATCAACAGTACAAGACTAGAGGCACACATAGGAGAAACCCAACTATGTGTTTCCACTGGGTGATACTCCCTTTTCTGAACAATTACTAAAGGTACAGGAACTCTGTTCTCTAGAACCAACCACAGCATTCTGTTGATGGAACTGTTTTTGTCAATGGTATTGACAGCAGGGAAAATTTCCCCCTACTTCCTATGAACTCTCAAAACCTGCTCCAGAGGGCAGGAAACATCCATAGACCATGCCTGGACCTGGTGTATGGCAGCTTCCTGTTTTCCATGAATAATATGAAAATATGAATTCAGTCTGTTACACCAATAAAATGTAGCATCAACACAAGCAACTTACTCATTTTGCTGGCTATCATTAAGGCAACATTAAATGCTCTTCGTTATTTTTAATAATACATTCCAAATGTTAGGCGTTTATAACTGTGATGGACTCTGTCTCCAGGTTGGTGCTGCAGTTCCAAACTCTTGGGCTGCTGTCCCCTTTCCTTTCAAGCTCCCTCCCTGAGTTGGGTACTTGGGCCTCAATGCAATCCCTACATGGATCAGTGGATTTGTTGTTCACTGTAGTGTGACCAGACTCTCCATCAAAATTTAATGGGGACAACCAGACATAATTGTAAAAAAGAACAAGCAAATAGAAATTTAGTAACACATAATTAGATCACACATCAACCTCTGAACTATGTAATCACTCACAGCTCCTCAAAACCCTATTCAATTCCTCCCTGTCCCATCTATATTACAGCTTTTCCCTCTTTCTATGCCATTTTTCACCTATCTGCCTTCTGACAAAGACAAGCCTCAGTTTTGTATCCTTTCCCCAGAAAGCCCGCCCTTCAGCTATGATTGGCTGGCACCAGCCCTTCACAATAACTCTTGTGAGAGAAATGTTTTTTCTTTGTCATTTAATTTTGTTTGTTTTTGGTAGCGAGGTTTAAAGAAACAAGTGCAGTGACTTCTATCACTTTTTGCCTTCTGGTGGGGGAATGGAGTTCTTTATTTAGATCAGGATGGCAATGCTGTGTTTTTAAAAACCATGTTTAATTTGCCTAGAGATCTATCTGTGAAAAAGAACACCGGGGAGTCTCCAAGTTTGCAGAACCAAGACAGCAACTACACTTTCACGTACCATTCTGGTATGCAAAAGTAGGGCTGACATTCTATATTCTCTTGTTCCAGAGTCTCTCCAGAAAAATTCTGTGCACAAGAACACCTGTTTACCACCTACCTAAACTGCAAACCCCAAGATTCCATGGGATGTTGAAAGTGGAATAATAACACTATAACCGTCTAGTGAGGAAATGGCCTATGTCATGTGTTCTGTTCTTTTACTCTGTCTTAAGTATTTTAGATGCACAGTACTAGTCTTAAGCATACGTATTTCAGTAAGGCATGCCATGTAATCTAAGCATACTTATTATGAAGCTGAGTTCTAGAGGATTTGGTCCCCAGTACAAGGTAGCATTTAAATTACAGAAAGGTGGTTACAGAAGCTCCTGTACTCCACTTAAACTCCTCGGTGCTTTAAGCTCCTGTTTTCAGAAAGCTACAGAAGGCTCCATCAGGCTTAAAACTGCAGAGAGTCAGGACGGAGTTTATAGATACCAAGGCCCACCACCTCTGTCTTTTTATTTTACAAAATGGTAGCACTGATACAAGGATATTGCACTTAATTGAATTAGTTGTATTCTTCACTAAGGAGCCATCTAAGACAGTCAAGCTAAAACCATTCAATTGTGTACTAATTTTGGAAAGACAGAAATTTCCTTTAATTTTGAAAATAACAATATTTATGGCATATGTTTAAAGTGAACTGATTCCCTATTATGATAGTGGTTGTTCAATAAGATGTTTGATTTTCCAGAGCTAGATTCTATACTTGTTTACAGATATAATACAATGGACTTCATGCTTCAATAGAAACTGAAGTTCATATCTTTTTTATATTTTCACTTTGAGCTTTTGTATTAGACCTAAAGCAAACCCAAACAGAAATAACTTGTTTTGATCCTCTGGTTAAAGTTATCGAGAGTGTGCCCTTGACTCACTTGGCCTATAATGTCTGTCTTTGTAATCTAAGCTCTTGCTCTGACTTGCAAATGTCTTTCATTATAGTTACTGTACTGAATGTTGTTGAGGAATGTTAGGTGCCACTGCTGGTTTCTGCTTTTGCAAAATTGCACTAATCCTAGAGGCCAAGTGCTGATGAACTGATGCAAAGTATCTATGTCATATATTCTGTTCTTTTAGTCTGTCTTAAATATTTTAAATGTGCAGCACCAGTGTTATCGATTGTATTTCAGTAAGGCATGACATGTAATCTGGGCATATTTATTTAGAAGCTGAATGCAAGTGGATTTGCTCCTCAGTACATTTGAATTACAGTAGCATTTGAATTACAGAAAGGTAGTGTACACGCTCCTGTACTCCACTTAAACTTCTATGATGGTGCTTTCAGCTCCTGTTTCCAGAAAGCTGCAGGGGGCTCTGTTTGGCTTAAAACAGGGAAGATCCATTGCATACTGGCTCAAGATTTTCACTGAGCTACCCCCATCATAAACCTAGTATTGTATCTTTCTTCCTGATCACTCACTAGTAGCTCAGATCATTTTGACCGTATTAGCACATGATGTTAGAAATGCTTGCCCCATATAGGATCACTTTACATTTGCTTGTGTTATATTGATCCACATCACTTGTTTTAAAAACCATTCCCTCATCTTGCAGAGTTCTTTGGTATTTCTTTCTGTTTTATTCACCCTAGGTTAGTGTAGTGGTTTGAGCAATGGGCTATGACCCTGGAGACCAGAGTTCAGTTTCCCACTTGGCCATGGAAATCCACTGGGTGATCTGGGTGGGTCACATACACTCAGCTCCGGAAAAACCCATAACAGGTTTGCCTTTTGGTTGATATAGGTCAAAAACAATTTGAAGGCACACAACAACAGGTTATGTGGCCTTATCAGCAAACCTGGCTGCCTCGCTAGCTCATTCCTAGCTCCAGATCATTTATTAATACATTAAAAGGCCCTGGTTCCAATGCAGCCTTTGTGACATCCTCCTGCTTTCATTCCCCCACTGCAAGAACTGCCCATTTATTCTTACTCTTCTCTTGTCCAGTGCCAAGTTTGCTCAAGAGTCTTTGGCAGGCGACTTTCTCATTGGCCATTTCCGCACTAGACTGTTATAGTGCTACTATTCCACTTTCAACATCCTATGGAATCTTGGGGTTTGCAGTTTAAGGAGGGGCCACTTGGCTGGAAACTGCAAACTCCAGGATCCCATAGGATGTTGAAAGTGGAATAATAGCACTATAACAGTCTCGTTCAGAAATCGCTATTGTCTACTGAATCTCTTCTATCTACACACCGGTTGGCACTCTTAGAGTTGGCACTCTAAGAGAAATGTTTTCAGAAGTCATGTTGACTCTTCTGCAGCAATAGTTGTCCTTCATCTACCTACTCCTCTTATTTTTAATAATGCTTATTTAATTCATATGTTTTTCTTATTTATCTATTTATATCTTATTTATATATTTTTTATATTTTTAATAATGCTCATCTCATTTTTAATAATTCTGCCAAGGCATTCAAATATTAAACCACCTGGCCTGTAATTCGTTGGATCGCCCTTTAAAATTACATTACCTTGGACGCTTTCCAGTTCTTCGGTAAAAGGGGAGATCTTAGGGGCACGTTACTGTTTGAAAATCCAAAAGTTTAAATTGCAGTTCAAGGAAACGGAGTTCAGTAAAAACCGTGTGGTAGGAGAAGCCGTCCGCAGCGTACAGATGGGTAGCCGCGCGTGCTGTCATACGGGCTTTAGAAGTAACTGCCGTGGTTTACATCAGTCCTGCAAGGTAGGCCGGAGCTGTTAGTCTGGGTTTGGGACGGAATGGTTTACGATAACTCCACAATGCAACAGAATCCCAGGCTGACTGCCGCTCATATAGTCTTTGAGTGCGGCGGGCAGGGGGCTCCTCCTTCTTCCCGAAGAAACGCTACCCCGCCGGCCAGCATTTTCAACCGGAGCCGCCCGGGCGAAGCGGGGCCGGGGCCTCCGTCTGAAACGTCCCTCCCTCCTCCCGGGGCCCGCGGGGGAGGCGGAGCTGCCCGGCTGCGCGTCGCCGGGCCCGGTGAGTGAGTCACGGGCGGGTGTTTCCGCCTTGCCTTCGGGGCGCGGCGCGGGCGAGGGGGGCGGCCTCCGACGGAAGCGGCGCGCCGGGGTCTCCGGCAGGTACCGGGGAGCGGGCGGGCGCCTGAGAGGACCGGACTCCGCCCCGGGGCCTTGGGCGCACGGAAGGGGCTCCCGGGGGCCGCCCAGGGGGGAGCAGGGAGGGCCCGTGGCGTTTGGGGCCTGGGCGTCCAGAAGTCCGGCTCCGCGGAAGCCCCTCAGGCGAGGCGCCCCGGTTCGCCCCTGCCCCGAAAAGACCCCCTTCCCGACTCGGAGCAGCCGCGGATTTCCCCCCGGGAGACCGGGGCGGGGCCCCTGAGGCGTTTATTATGGGGGGGGGTTACGGGCGCCCGGGGAGACGTCCGGGCGGGTGGAAACGTCTCGTAGAAAAACCGCCGCCGGGAAGTTGCTTTTCCGGAGACGCAGCGGGAGGGGGAGGTGCCTCGGGCTTTCCGCCTTTGGGGGTCCCCCCTTCAGGGATTGTATCGTATGCGAGTTTCTCCAGCTCCTGCGCCCCCAGCCCCCCCCTTGGGCGCTTCTCTTCGGTTTCCTCCTGGCCCCGCCGCCCTTTAAAAGCCCACCCGGGGCCTCCCCAGCGGCTGCCTGGCCGGCAGCCCGGTTGCTGCGCCCCACAGGCCCTCTCCCGGCGCCGGCCCAGAGGAGGAGGGGGGCGAGCGGGGGAGAGCCTGGGACCACCAAGCCAACCGACCCCTGTCCGTCCTCCTCCGTTCCCCGGCCTGGCTCGGCCCCTGGGTGCCTGTTCTCCCCTCCCCTTCCTTGGCCCCCCTCCCACAAACGCACACACCCAGTGGGTTCCCGTAGCCAAGCAGGGAAGGGCGCCTTGGTCTCCAGGGTCCTAGTCCAATACTGCTCAGGCCACTGCGTCATCCTGGCTGCCCTCCGTGAACTGCAGTTCCCATCACCCCTGGGCCTGGGCCTGGGGGAGCCTGATGGGAGGGGAGTCCAAGAACCGTGCCGGGCCCCCCTCAGTATAAAGCTCTAGCGTGGCCTGCCTGGCTCATTTGTTCTGGGGATGTGTTCAGAATTCGCAGAACCTCAGATGTCTTCGGAGGACAAGGAAGCTCAGGAAGACGAGCTGTTTGCTTTGGCCAGTATTTATGATGAAGATGTATTCAAGAGAGCACCGTCCGTGCGGGGAGGCGAAATCAGAATCTCTGTGGACCTGCCTGAGGGCTTCACCCTATTTCTGGGTGGTGAGTCTAGCTTTGGACAGCGTGGCTTTCTAGATCTACTGCAGTGCTGGCACATGTTCCAAAGTCTGTTCCCACTCCCTCAGGATGTAGGGTCCGGTTCTCACAGAGCATTACCATGGATGCCCTGCCCAAAGTGGGATGAAGGACTGAGTCTTCTTGGGCTCCCTCTCACAGTTTTGTTCGTGTGTGTTGTGGTCAGATGGCTGCCACAACCTAGGATTAGACCCTGTGACCGGGACAAAGCAGTCACACGATGCAGTAAGGGTTGTATAGGCTGGATGAATGACAAATGCTGGAAGGTTGCAAAAACCTTCAGATATTTGTGAATTCCATAAAGAAATTATGTGCTTTATATATTTTACCAGCAAATAAGGGGTCTCATCTCTTCCTCAAAAGCTTTTAGAATGTGAAAACAATAAAGGTAACCATCAGAGGAACACCTGCGTTTATAGTGTGAACGGGTCAAAGGGCCTTGGAATAAACTGCTAATTGTAATATATTTACAGATAACAAGTATTGCCAGCTCTGTAAACAGTAGATAAAATGGCACGGTAACAACCCCTGCTGTCCATTGTATAGTGGTTCCCCCCCCAAAATAAAAAATGTGAGATGAAAGAGGCAAGATTCTTTTGTGCTCCATGCCAGTTGCAGTGGGAGTGGGAGTGGAACAGCAGCCTGTGGGCATATCTGGAGTTAGACTTGTTATTAAGATAAATGGATGTATTTGATGACCCAGCATTTTGTACATGGACACCAACCATCCACGTTCTTGTTCTCATCCCCATCTCTTTCTTGGCTGCTACTTAAGAAATCCTTTACATATATTTAGCTACGTCAGGGGTTCAGTAATGCATATTACTGATACTTGCGTAGCTTAAATTTTCCTTAATAGCATATGATTTAAGAGAAATTATGTGTCAGTATCAGTAAATATAGCCATCAATATGGTACCAGTCTTAAAGCCAATCGTGTTGTTGAATAGCATTGTGTAGCTTCAGATTCCAAATATACATACAGAAAAGACACACACAGCAAATGCCTTTTTTCTCCTTCTCAGGAAAAATTATTTACAACCTGACCCTGTTCTGTTGCAATCCCATGTCTTGCAGTGTCAGCTTTTGATTATATGGGACTGTGTTAGCGTGACGTCAGCAGAGAATGACAAACATGACAACAGAGTTATAAACTTTATTGAAGAGGTTGATAATCTTGGCAAGCAGGGGTTTCTGTGAACCAGGAAACAGGGAGAAGACAGTATTAATCCTGGGCGGAGGCTGCATAACTTCTATCGGCAACCCAACCATGTTTGAGTTATGCAAGTCTGTTTGAACCAGTTTGCAGAAATGTTTCAAAAGAAGAGACATTTTACAGAAATCCTACCAAATGATTCAGTTGCACCTTCCTTAGACTTTTGGGTTTATTTTGTTTCAGGCAACCAAGCAGAGGATCTTGAGAACAACAAGTTTGAATGCACAGTTTCCTCCTTACCTCCAATAGTGCTGAGTTTTGAATATCCAGGAGACTACCCATCTACCTTCCCCCCTGCGTTCACCCTCAGTAGCAAGTGGCTCTCCCGGGCACAGGTTTGGCTCAAGTTTTTAATGATTCATGTAGTTCACTGGAGTGGTTTTAAGCAAAAAAAAAAAGGGGGGCAGGAGGGGTTAATGATGTGGTTGATTGTTCTCTGGATGCAGCAAATGAAAGACTTACAAGAAGCTTCATAATACAAAAGCTTGCTAGAGAAATAATTAGGCTATAGAAGTGTCATGTACATGTCGCAGGTGGGTCTGACTGTGTCATTTGAAGTTTGTTGTTATTTGTTGTCAGGCTGATTTTGACTTATGGGAACCCCATGAATTTGACACCTCCAAAAGTCTAGTAATTGATAAAGATGTTGAAAAGCACTGGGCTAAGGAGAGAACACTATGGCACCCCACTAGTCACTTCTCTTCAGGATGGAGAGGTTGGTCAACCAGTGAAAAATCCTCCTAAAAGTAGCATTGTCTACCCAGACTTTACAAGCTTATTTGCAAGAACATCATGGGGGAACTTGTCAAAGGCCTTACTGGAGTCAGGATACATTATGTTCACAGCGTTTCCTTCATTTACCCAGCTTGTAACTCTGTATAAAAAAGATAAGATTAGTTGGGCATGACTTGTTTTTTGAGAAACCCAGGTTGACTTTTACTGATCACAGCATTCTTTCCAAAGTACTTACGGACTGTCCATTTAATGATCTGCTTTAGAATCTTCCCAGGTATTGATGTCAGGCTCACTGAGTAGTAATTGTTTTGATCTTCTCTCTCCCCCCCGTTGAAGATGGGGACAATATTTGCTCTCCTCCAGTGCATTGGAACTTTTCCTGTTCTCCAGGAATTTTGAAAGACAGTGATTCTGAGATTGCTTCTGCGAGTTCTTTTAACATCCTTGAATGTAGTTAATCTGGCTCTGGAGACTTTAAATCATTCAGAGTAGCCAGGTATTCCTGTACTACCTCTTTACCTATATTGTGCTACATATCCCCTACTGCATCATCTGCTCCATTTTTCCCAGGGAGAGCCACATTTTCCTTTGGGGAGAAGACTGAGGCAAAGAAGAGTAGTTCTGCCTTCTCTCTGTCTCCTGTTAGCATTTCACCATATTTTCCACATACTGGCCCTGCTAGTTCCTTGTTCTTCCTTTTGCTATGGACATAAACAAAAAAGCTCCTTTTATTATTTTTAACCTGTCTAGCAAGCCTGAGCTTGTTCTGTGTTTTTGCTTTTCTGATGTTCTGCCTATGCTTGCCGGCTATTCATTTGAACTCCTCTCTGTTGATTTCCCCTTATTCCATTTCTTATATATGTCCCTTTTAAATCTTAGCTCAGTTGAATTCTTTAGACATCCATCCTGGATTCTTTAGACACCTCCCATTTTTTTTCCTTATTGGAGTTATTTGAAATTATACCTTCAATATCTTACTTTTAAGAAACTCCTATCCGTTATGAGCTCCCTTCTCTTTTAGTTTTCCTGGTCATGTGATCACACTCAGTGTTTCTCTAAGTTTACTTAAATCAGTATTCTTACAGTCTAAAATACATGTCTGACAATGCTGGGCTTCCTGTTTCAGCTATTTAGCAGACCCCACAATTACATTGCATTGCTTCTCTCCCCTTTACTTTTTACCCAGATGCTCTCAACCTGACTTCCAAGATTTAAGTCATGGATCTCTTCACAGGTATAAATGTCTTTGTATAGTGTTGCCGCTCTTCCTTTCTTGTTTGATTTATTTCTATGAAATATGTTATACCTCTCTGTTGCTATGTTTTAATTGAGAGACTCATCCCACCAGGTTTCACTGATGCCTGCTATATTTGCTTTGCTGTGCTATGAATTCAAGGTCATCCTGTTTATTCCCTGTGCTCTGTGCATTAGTATAGAGACAGCTAAGACCATGGGTTATTCTCCCTAATTCCTTGAAGTTTTTTCCTTCCCGCTGTTGGGATCTTGTATCATTTGCCAGTTCTTCCAATAATATACAAAATGTAATCTCCAATTTGATGAATTTCTGCCCTCAAGAACACTGTTTTTCTCCATAACTCAGTTTAGATCCCTCTTGTGTGGTTTATGAGATTCTTAACAAAAACGTTCCTGCCAATTGCTGTGAGGTGCGAGGCGTCGCTTACCAGAAGTCTCATTTTGCATGAAACTGCAGACCATGTTCTAGGAAGCCAAACCATTTTCTTCTACTTTTGCTTCTTGTCTGCCCTTAACTGCTTGAAGAATTTCATCTGTCATCCACTGAGTTTTCCCTCTCTCTATCTCTCTTCTTTTCTTCTTCTTCTGCGGATGGTGTCTTTTTGTGTTCTTCTCTGGGACAGTGTCCCTAGTTTTAGTCCAGAATTCTCCTGGATGGTTTAAATTACCAGATCTCACAATTTCCACCTTTGGCATTGATAACACTGGAAATACTTCATAAAACAGAAGCAGTGAGTCATCCTGCATTAAAGAAAAATATTTTTTAAAATTAAGCTATCAGTGATTTTATTCATTTATGCTGTTAGTTACCAAAGAGTGAAAGAAAAGTATGTATTTGATTCCCCCCTGCAACTCATGTTCACAAATCATTGCAGAAGCAGAACGCATGTTGATTCAGAAGGACAGGGTGCCTCATCACCATCACCATTTTTTTTCATTTATATCCTGCCGTCTCCCCAAAACTGGAACTTATGGCACTTAACAAAAGTCAAAACAAATATAGTTAAACCATTTATGATTAGTAAAATGCTTTTTAACATAGGAAAAAAATAAACATCTACAAAATGTTGTTATTAGACTGTCTGTAGAACTGAAACCTATTAAAAGAAATGAAAGACAAAAGATGAAAGTTTCTTGGAATGGAAAAGTTTTGACTTGTTGATGAAAGGACAACAAGGAGGGGGCTGTTCTAGCTTCCTTAGGGAGGAAGTTCCAAAGTGTGAAAGGAAGCACTGGTAAGACCCTGTCTTGTGTTCCCAGCAGTCATGGTTGTGAAGATGGTGCGACTGAGAGAAGGGCCTTCCCTCCAGATTTAAAAAAGTCAAAAAGACCCACCATCTTTCAAGTAGGCTCCAGCCAAGCTGTGTAGGGCCTTATAGATCATTACTGATATTGGACCTGGAAGTGGACTGTCAGCCAGGGGAGGTGCATGTTGCCTCTAGCAATATCCACTTAGCAATGTGGCTGCAACTTTCCTGGGTCATCTGATGTTTCTGAGCACTTATCAAAGACAAGCCCACTTCCTTTAACGAATCGAGCAGTTCCCCTTTATCCTGTTGAAGAAATTGGGAGTCTGACCTGTTTAATGACTCACTTTGCTGTGGATCCTGTCCATATCCTTGGCTTGCAGAAATTGAAATTCAATCATGTGCAAGCAATACAGACCAGATTGGCATGTTCATCCATAATCATATCCTGAATGGACATTGATTTACTGTTCCCTGAGCTGGCATTGAACCCCATCCTGAAAGTACTGTTATCAAAGCCATCCAGGCTATTTGAAGTGGGAT